>JAQPZY010001615.1:4570000-5170000 GCA_029931535.1 Margaritifera margaritifera
CTCGGGCATGAACTTCTTTCCTTACACTCGTCAACATTCTTTGGCAATTGTAGAAGGTTCCTTCAAGGAATCGTGTTGGAGAAATAACTCTCGAAATTTTCCACAACAACGTCGTAAAATTTCTACATCGGACCGACAATATTTTCTTGAAAATCAAAAGGGTCTGAAGAGTGGGCTTGGTACCCAGCGTAGAAAGCTTCTGGCTGTTCTGTTCGCATACCGTCAGGGTCGTACTTTTGGGTTTCAGGCAAATGCGGGAGCTCTACGTGATAATTTTCTTCGGAATTGAAAAGGTGTGGAAAATAGCTTTTAGTCATTTCCGTGATTCCAAACGTTTTAAGCATTTTACTCAAACACATAGCCAAATAAGTTATGGAATCTTTATACTGTACGTTTCCCACTCTCATGTAAATGAGTTTGGCTTCATTCATGGTGACTTGTGCAAATTCAGTTCCTTGCTCTAGAACATTTTTCAAAAGAAATTGTCCGACGTATCCCGAGAAATTGAGAGCAATGAATGTAGCGTATTGATGACAGTGGCCATAACGAAACACTTTTTTGCTTCAGGCGTCGTCGGTGGGGTATAAAACCCACTCAGCAAAATCAGAAAGAGTATGGGAACCACGAACTATCTTTTCACGTCTCTTGGAATCAGGCTACAATTTCGACAGTGAAATAAAGATTCCAAAATGCAGTAGTGGCAAGCGCGATGAGCCACACAACAATTAGGAACGTTAATCCCGGTGTCTTGAGAACATTCCAAGTCAAAAATAATAAAGTCTTATTGATGGTCCCAGTTCTTTTTCTTGTTCTGGTCACTCAATAATTGCTTGGGTTCATTGTCATATTTCTGAATATAACATTCATGATCTAACTCGACGACTTGACCACAAATAGAACATAGTTTCTTTCCTGGACAAACCTGTGTTTTTTGTTATTGTCATTCATGAATACAAGGTCTTGACGCTAAACAGCCCAACATCTCTCTCCACAATCAATATGCTGCTCGCGATTGTGAAATCCTTGGTCACATTTGTCACAATAGTTATTGTATCCGAGAAATCCTTTGATACTGGTTATAGAATCAAATGATTTTGGTGATGATAGATGTGAATGTATGTTCCGTCTGGAAAATTCTGTCATCGAAACAGGAGGTCTCCACGAACGACTTGAGGATAAACTTCAACGTTTAACGAGAGGCAGCACATGTTGAATTTTTGGCATTTCTCTTTCGAAATTCCTGCTTGTTCCAAAAGGATCTTTGCTTCTCTCCATTGGTTGGCTCTGTCCTATTTTCTAATACTCTCCCATAATCTTTTTCATTCCGGAGTATCTGTTTTCTCTGCATAAGCTCGAGCCACCACGATGGCACGGGATAAGCACATCTGATCTTGGACGTTAATCTTATTTTGCTAGTATTGAGCTGATCCACCGATAAACTTTGCGTTTTCCTCTACCTGAAGGAGGTCGAATGCGTGTTATATGATAAGAAGGGTAGCTTCCATTGGTCAGTCAAACATCATTTGATTGTTGCATGTGTTGAATTTTGTCTACGGTTTTGGAAGAGGTTAATTTGGCAGGTGTACTAAATTCGATCCAAATAGGAGATTTCAAACTGTCTTGATGATGGACAGTCGCAAACAAACTTGATCGTTAGCTTGGCACTGCTATTTCAGCTCTTCTAACATTGACTCCAATAGTCGATAATGAAGACAGCTGCTTTCTCTGCAGGGACTTGAGACTTGAACTCTTTAAATCTTATCCGTGTAAATGTAAGCAGTCGTTCTAAATTTTCTGAAAGTCACTTTGTGAGTTGGTTGAAGGTGAATATAATCTTAAGACGCCACCGAAAGATTTTCTTTCTTGACTGATCTTGACTCTCTCTCTCTCTCTCTCTCTCTCTCTCTCTCTCTCTCTCTCTCTCTCTCTCTCTCTCTCTCTCTCTCTCTCTCTCTCTCTCTTCAGGATGTGGATGGTGTTGGATAGGGATCCATCATGTCTTCTTCGAGATCGCTATGGTGAACGTCTGGCAACACTTCTTTCAGGGTATGAGGCGAAACAGAACGTCGTCGTCGCTTGGCTTCTTGTTTCTTCTTGGAATGATATGCTCTTTTAATGATGGTAGACAATTTAAGTGTGATTTTACTAGATTACATTCTCTCTCACTATATATAGAACACCCCTTTATCTAAAAGAAACACATTCATTCAAGCTCAATCTGTGGAGATGGAAGAGCCACAACAGAGCACACTTCTGGTGAGAGATTTACAGAGTCATTCAAAAATACACTTACAACAAGTCTTATGGAGTAACTCCTGACTACTCTTCTCGAGATAAAAGTAGAGATACCTGTTATCTCTTTCAAGAGAAGGACATTGGGCTACTGAATGTCTATAACGTCAAAGAACAAGAAACCTCTCAGACAGTAGAAATCAGATCCAGAGACAAAAGTAAAGATACCTGTTATGAATGTAAATAAAACAGACATTGATCCTTAGAGTGTCTCAAGAAAGTGAAAAAGAGAAAACGGAAAAAACTTTCATAAGCAAATGAAGCAGAAGAAGAACCCATTCCAGCAAAGAAATTCAAAGCAAGGCAAGGAAAACAAACAGCAGAAGAACCCATTCCAGTGAAGAAATTGTAAAAACAAGACAGTAAGAAGAAGAAAAATGGACTTTTGTGATGTGTTTGAAATTTCTTTGTGATTCACATTCACGAGAATATACCAAAAACGTAAGTGTACCCATGTCTTGATTTGTTTTGTCTTTTTAGTATTAATAAGATATTCACACACACACACACACACACACACACACACACACACACACACACACTTTATAATGCAGAGATTTGTTTTGCTTCATTTGGCAATGGTGAGTAGTACAAAAAGGGCAGTTTGGGTTTTGAAAATAAATTATGGACTTGACAACATCAGCTGTAACTGCCCCAAACCTTTTTCCCGTCCAAGTCCTACTACTGCTGCTGCAGTTGTGGTGGTAGTGATGGCCTTGGATATAGTCATGGAAGGTTTTAGAATTCTTGGATTGTGGAGGCCTCTTTCTCTCGGGTTTCGACAAAGAAGTTTCATATGTTTTTCTTAGGTGTTTTAACTTTGCCAAAATGGCCTGTAACAAACTAACAGTTTTGTTTTCATTCCCTTCCTTCTGTTCCCTGCTCAAAGCTTTAATCTCCTCTTGTTGCTTTCTCTTTTCCTCTTCTTATTGTTGTTCTTGAACAAATGTCTGTTCTTTTTCCTTTTGGCGTTGTAAGTCTTGAATTCTTCCTTCTGCTTCTTTTTAAAATCTTCATAGGCTGGCAATGACGGAGAAGGAGGTGAAGGTGGCACCAGCAAACATTCTTGCGATGATAAGAAATCTCATAAAGCCAAATCCAAAACCAAATCATTTGAAGAAGAACCTATACCGGTCAAGAAATGTAAGAAGTCAAGACGACTGGAAGACAGTGAAGAGAAAGAAGAGAAACCCATGCCTGTGAAGAAATTCAAGAAAAGACACAGACAGTGAAAGAAAAATGAACTTTAGTGATGTGTTATGAAATTTTGATTGTGATTATAAAAGAGAATATACAAAAAAGTTAAAAAAAAGTAAGTGTCTCTTTGTCTTGGTTTGTTTTATAAAGAAACACACACGCACTCATACACAAGTAAATGATGGGATTTAAGTTTTACTAGATTTGGCAATTTGATTTATTTTCTAAGAAATGTGGTGGCCCTAAAATGGACCGTTGGGGTGGGGTTTTTTTTTTTATAACAAACTCATGGACTTGACATGATGAACTTTAACTGCCTCAATCCTTTTCCACGTCCAAGTCCTACTCCTGTTGTTGTTGATAGTAATAGTCAATGGTGATGGTCACTTTCTATTGGGTTGTGTTTAACAAGTTTAATACATTTGTCTCAGATACTTTAACTCCACCTAAATGTCTTGTAGTTGACTCACCGTCTTTTTTCACTACTTCCTTCGTTCAGTCCTTCACACTTCAAGTTTTCTGCTTCTCTTCTTCTTCTTGTTTTCTTCTTTCCTCTTGTTGTTGTTGTTGTTGTTATTATTGTTGTTGTTGTTGTTGTTGTTGTTGAATAAATACTTCTTCTGCTTCTTTCTGCCGTTGTAAAAACGTCTCAAGTTCTTCCTTCTGCCTCTTTCTAAAATCATTTGCCAAGGGTAATGAAGGTGGTACTACCGTCGTCGCAGGCAAAAATCCTTGCGAAGACAGAAAATCCACGAAATCCAAATTAAAGTCTTCCTCTTCTGGAAGAATGCTAGTGACCACTTCATTTGTCGTTGCCGTACTGTCTCTCCGAATATACGAGGTCTCCGTAGCAGGCACACTCCAATACATTGTATTCATTTTATCAGTCATTCTCAAACCATGCCGCAATAGTATACCATATGAACGCTGTGGCACCCATCTACTGAAGGTAACGTCACACACCCGCACTCTTTTGATTGGAAGAGAGAGCCTACATGTTGTAACGCGCATTTGGATCAGTTGACCATTTCGATCCGTTTTGATCCGTCTTAGGCTATATATACCAGCGTTTTGTTACATAGTTTCACCTGTTCTCAAGACAAGATGTATACTACTGTAGAAGCATCAAGTATCGTATCGGGCATGCTCTTCAACCCGGAATACCCCATATATGTCAAAGCATCATGGGCTATTACCAAGATTACGGTTACGGCGTTTTGGAAGAGAAGAATTTATGTGGAGAGACAAGGGTGTTTGAAGAGAGTATTGATTTATGGACCTGAAGTGCGCAGAAGTTTGAGGAGAAGAAGACCTGTGCAGAAGTGTTATATGTGTTAACTACCTTTGGTTAGCAAACTCCAATGGCCCTTTTCAGGGCCACTTACATCTCTCAGAGAAGAAAATCAAAAATTGCCATAGGTATTTATATGTTTATATGTTTGTTTGTCTATATGTATAATCTGTCCTCATAAATACTTCTGTCCTCATAAACACTTCTGCCTTATCAACACTTCTGCCCCCCAAATGCCTCATCCTACCCCCAAGTGCCCCATACTGCCCCCAAGTGCCATCTCCGTGTTAATTTCCCATATATGCCCCTAAGTGCTATCTCCATGTTAATTTCCATGTATGCCCCAAGTGCCATATACTGCCCCCGATACCCACATATTACTACTGAAAGTATAAATCCTAGTTACGAGCCGTAAATCCAAGACCCTGATCTGTCTACAAAGTCTAAAACGCTACATTTTATATAAATAATGCACAGCATATAATAAGAACCAGGAGCGTATCGGAGGAGAGGGGGCGGAGCCGGCGTGCCCCCCCCCCCCTTCCCGTGTAAAATGGGCGCGAAACAACCGGAGCCATTCCTAGAGTAAGTTTTCATTACAGTTAGATGGTTACAATTATGACAGGTAAACACTTAAAATGCGGGAATTCCGTCCCACAGACCCCTCGCCTATTTGTTTACGCTTATCCCCCCCAACCCCCAACCCCCCCGCCCAAAAAAAAAAAACAACAACAATATTTTTAGATATGTTGAAACAGGTAGATCCGCATGCGGTATCATATGAAACTAAAACATGTCGTTTTTGTAATACTATAGAGGATTAATTTCATTTTGTATTAGAATGCCAGTGTTACATGGAATATAGACGCAAGTATATACCTAAATATTATTGGAGGCATCCAAGTATGGCCCAATTTATATTAAGTAATAATCAGATGATTATACCAAATTTTGGCTTTTATTTCAGGATCTTTTCAACTTCACATTAAATTATTAAAGTCTGCACCATAATCTTTCAATGAACTTATTGAATATTAAAAAAAAAGTTCTTAACCAACTTCAAGTAACTACTATAAAAGATCATAATTCAATATTTTTACATTTGTTGCTTTAACTGCTTCTGTTGCTAATAATGTACTAATTTTTTCATTTTCTTTTAATGTGATTGTCTGTATTTTTGCTTTTTTTTCTCCACATTGTTAGTTAGTTCGTTTGTAGTAATTAACACATATTCACAATTTATAACGATTCATATTTTGACGCATACGTCTTAAGTTTTGATTATGATTCATATTATTATATGATCTGAAGATACTAATTTATATTGACATTTTGACCGAATGCAAATTGTATAAATTATTATTTTTGCTTATATTTAACTTCACAACTGTAAAATCAAATAATTTCAAACCATTTACCTGACGAAACAAGCACGGGATGGCATATGTTAGTATCACATGTGATGTGTCAGACTGTCTTGAGTGTCGGTCATAATTGCTCCCTAATGCTAGCTTAATACTTCTGTCAAGAAAGCTGATTACAGTATACACTGCCAGTGATCCCATCTATACTGCAATACACAATTTCATGCATCACACAGATTCTCTACTTTAAGTTGCCGGCGCATCTTCCCTAGACAAAGGTCGTCGATCCACTTCATTACATATCGATGAAGTGGATCGACGACCCTTGGCCAGCGCAGATATTGTTGCTATTGCTATAACAATAAACACCGTTGCTTCTTTCTTTCAAACAGAAGTAATGACAAAGAGAACAATAGGAAAGTTAAGACCAGTCAAGCAAACAAAGCATCTATCTGAGTTTGTTAATTTGTTATTCAGTAGTAAAACAGCCAATAAAATAAATTTGATAGTGTAAATCATCACTGGTTAACTATTTGCCATTTAATAACATCGTAAAGGGTGAAAAACGACACTATTATTATCATAGACAGCATTAACCATATGAATAAGAGAAACAGAGGCGATCGGGATGAAAATTTTAATCAGAAGAAGTCAAGAAGTTTCAACAGTATATGTTCAAATCAGTTCTCATGGCTGAGATAAGACAAAACATTGAATGCGATGTTTTGCGTGTTTTGTCAAAAGCAGATGCCAAAGAACACTTTTGTCAGTACATGTGTACAAATTGTTTTGAAAGTCAGGCCTTATGGACGACTAGACGTCATTAGAAGACTTTTAGTGAAAACCCCCTACCAATATGATTATCCATCGAAAAATACATGTATTCACGTTGAGCTACCGTCGGTCGAAGGGTCCTTTTGGCGATATGTACAGAATATTTCTGGATCAATACTGAGTTTCGAGAAAGTAATGCCAGACTCATTCACGACTACACTGATTCACAAGGGTGGAGCAGACATTTCTTGCGACTTTGCGCTGTAATGAATAGAGGGGATCGACCATTTAATTTACGCGGGGGGGGGGGGGAATAGGCTTCTTTTTCGAGTCGGGATATTTTTTAACGAAAAATTTTCTTTTACCTGACAATCTTTATTTTTTCAACTAATATAATGGATATAATTTGTTGTTCTTGTTGTTGTTGTTGTTGTTGTTGTTGCTATAAATCAGAACAAGAAGGTTGTTGTGAAGCTATATGAGAGCCGTAATTTTTTTCTCAAAAAAACATTTCAGGCCCTCCACCCCCCAAATTAAATGGTCGATCCCTAAACAGTATGCATCAGTTCTCACTGTTAAAAGGTGTAAATGCAACGTTAACATTTCTAATCGTAATAAATTAGAAAATAACATTTCGTGCAAAATATACACATCTCAGCAATAGACAGAATGTAAACTGTCTTTTTTACAACAAGCAACTTATACCACGTACTCTCGGACGGCACATCTAGTTGAGATCTTCTGAAGTATAGGCAACCGGAGAACCAGAATCCCCCGGCCATTGATGGAAGAAAAAGGAACCTTGCACATGACGGCATCATCGAGCTACTCTGGGTTGCAGACTGGTGAAAATCAATTCAGGTTTGCATTCTTCCAGACTTTGTCTGTCTTTCTATGTCTCTCTGCTGGTGCAGCGTCCTGGCAATCATCCTGACTGTCGTGACATACAGCTAATGGCACTATATGGGATTGATAACATAACTTGTGTGGACTAAAGTCAAAGTCTGAGAAAGAGTACAACGTAGATAAATCAGATTTTCCATTGGACTTGGACTGTCGGTTGACTGAACGCTACTGACTCATAGTCCTCATGGGTTTTTCTGTTCGGCTGATAAAGGAGTTTAAATGATTAAAAATTAATTTAAGGAATTGTTTTATGTATTTGTTGTCATTTCTTGTAATAATTGTTTATACACGAAGACGTAAGCTCACTTTTGTTACTTTATCGGCATCTTGATATGAACAGGAATTTAGAATAGAAATAGAAATCTGTGTAAAAGTTTCATACTCCATCAATCGATGTCCTGCATCATTATCTCAATAGCCAGCATCCGTTTTACATATCGTCCTACCCTCTAGTTTCCGTACTTTGCCTCTAGTTTTCCGTTGTCATAATATTGGTGGGCGTTTTAGACTCTTGCAAACTGTATCATGGGTTGAGGTACATTTAAATTCTTGATTCTCGCTGGAGAAGGACAAATTAACTCAAATACAAGCAAACCACATCATATAACTGTTTGTGTTCCATTGATTACAGGATAAATAATTTCTTCAGGACTGCAGGACAAAAAGATATATCTGCAAATTTTGTAAGTGGAAGCGTGAATAACGGTACTTTCACTGTGTGTTTGAACGTGAGGATCGGTCCTACAAAAATGAATTTTAGACCACTAAATCAGCAGTTTCAACATGAAACCATCACACACTCGATCAACATTTTCATATCTGCCAGGTAAGTTATATTCAATTTATTTATTTATTTTGTTACATGGTTTGAAATAAAGTCACAAGACTTCAACTGTCTGACTAGAATTTTATTGTATGACTTGATCTGCAGTATAAATATGACAATAAGACTAGTTTTTATCATAGAACACAATGGCGTTTTCATTCTAACATGGCTGAATGGCATATGCGTGATACATATTTTTCAAGACAGAAAGATATGTAATGAATAATTAAAAAAGAAGGTTCAGTGAGAATTACAATATTGCATGTTAAGCAATGAAATTACAGGTTGAGGCAATGTTCTAAATACATACTTGTTCTCTTTGACAAGTGTTCAATATCTGTTTTGATATTCATAAAAGAATCATTTGAGATGGAAGTCAAGAAATATTACAAAACCCACATATTCTTGGAATATAATAAGATAAAAGTTACAATAAAAGTAATGAATTTAACATTATTTGTAGCCAGGAAAAATATAGTAACAACTTATCTGCAATATAGATATGAAAACAATACTAGTTATCATCACAGCAAAAAGTGACATCTTCATTCTAACATAGCTAAATAGCACGTGAATGGGTTAAAGTTCGACCCTTGGTACTTGTGATTTACTGGGTGGTTCATACCAACCCATTGGAATAAAAGACAATATCTTCTTATAGACGTGTTCCAACCTGAAAAACTATTATCTGCAATTAATGTCTGTGTCGATTATACATATTTCAACGAATACAAATTATCAAGTTAAAACCATATGAAATAATTAGTTTTGTGAACGATTTCTATACATATGATTATATGGGGTTCATTAGGGGTGTAATTAAAAGTCAAAACATTATTCTGTGACAATATATTTATTTATTTATTTATTTATTTATTTATTTATTATTATTATTATTATTATTATTATTATTATTATTATTATTATATCCGGCTTCTTTGCTGATATATTGTATTAAGTCAGGTCTGATCCTCCGTCGGTCCGTAGGTTAGTCCGTCCATCCCTCATGTATATATAGGATTTCGCTGTTTTGCCAACATTTTACAATGCTTTGAAGCTTAATTTATACATGTTTGCGATTTATATAATCATATTTTATTATATGTTAATAAATATTTTAGTTTCCCCGAGCATTCATTTCTATTCAGTATGATTCGGAACAAATCTGCATATTATAAGTGAATTGGAAAATTAACGGACTAGCATATGTACGTATCTGTATAAAAATATATACTGTTTTTGTATTTTACTGTCTATTTTATTTATTTATCTTAAAACATAGATAAGTAGACGTGTTTGTCTACGAATACGATATGCTTGGAAATCATATAAACCATGTGGACTTCTATAATCAGTAGTTTCTGCAGGAAATATCCTGAAGACCACTAGGATAACTTGGCATTGTAACACTGATATTCAGTAGTTTCTGCAGGAAATATCCTGGAGACTACTAGGATAACTTGGCATAGTAACACTGATATTCAGTAGTTTCTGCAGGAAATATCCTGAAGACTACTAGGATAACTTGGCATAGTAACACTTCTATTCAGTAGTTTCTGCAGGAAATATCCTGAAGACTACTAGAATAACTTGGCATAGTAACACTTCTATTCAGTAGTTTCTGCAGGAAATATCCTGAAGACTACTAGGATAGCTTGGAATTGCAAACTTTTGTAACAAGATTCAAGACGATTGAAGTAGGACATTTAAAATACAACATAGATATACATATTCCAAAGTTGTCGTCTCTTGACCCGATTGCCATCCTCATAATAATCATTACACTATTTATTAATAAGGGTTAGTTGAGAAGCTTACAGACATTACTAATTAAGTGGAACTTATCGATGTATGGAGCAAATTCATACATATATGCAGTATAAACTTTGAGGGGATATAGAAACTAAGAAAGACGATTTCATTTTCTTATTTCAGAGAAAACTTAGAGATATTGAAAATACAGATGATGAATTAGTAAACATAACCGATCATTCAACAATTCGTGTCTTAAACAACGGATACATATGAGAAATAATACAAGCTGTTTACTATTGAAACGGTAATGAACATAACTATTCTGAGTTTTAATGGGAATAAAATGGTTTAAATATCTATTCTATAAATTTACTCAATTTAATCTATACATTAACATTTATTTTATTTAGCAACTCCCTAAATTTATATGTATTAAAATATTTGATATACTTCTTATTTATATATTGTTTTCTTATTTCAGTAACATATTGACATTGAAAAAGATAGTGAAATTCATCACTATATTTTTTGCATTTACTTAATCCTAGTATGTATTATGAAACAACCGTATCTAATACGGTATTTAAATTCGTTCGTTTTCTTTGACAAAGTATTAAAGTCATATAGCTAGCGAGCATGATGTTCCTCTCCAAATCAAACAGTTTTATAATACATGTCGAGGAAAATTACAGTTGTCTGTATCTTTTCCTGACATGGCAGTGGATTGATTACTTTCCCATAATTAAATGTTTTAAGCTTTGATATATTTATAAAAACATGGTCAATTTTAAAAATTATAAATAAATGTGTATGGTACGTTCCAGATATTCATGACATTCCTAACTTCAAGAGTTGATGCGCTCTTTGTATTCATTGCCGGTACACTAATATTGTGAACGTACTATTTAGCGGTTTGGTGTTTTACGGCAAAGCAACACAAGTAGGTTATTTAGCGCCGAGGCAATGGGGGTAAAGTGCTTTGCCCAGGGACACACCAGATGGCCCAGGCTTATCCGATGGCAGGATTCGAATCCGCATCCTTTCGTTCGCGAGTCCAGAAGGCTAACTAATGAGTTACTGCGGCTTCTAAAATCCGACACAGACATTCATTTATTTACAAAAGGTCACAATTATCTATACGATGAAACACATATCACTTGTGACAGTATAATAAATCCCATTTTAAAATGTAGTTTTCTTGTTTTGGCTTTGTAAAAGAAAAAGTGTTTGAAAAATAATAAGATTTCCTATATTTTTGTTAAATTGTATATTTTCTTGACAGAATTTTTATATTAATATGGAAAGTAAACATAAAAAGCATCATAGTTTAAAAAGGTAATCAAGATCAAGATCTGAGAATTTTTAAATTCTAGGTTACTAATTCACAGTTTTGTAATTATTGCTAAAGACGTGAAAGGGAAACTTTAGTTTGAAAACGCAAAAGGGCGAGTTCGCTCATTTTACAGAAGTGTTTATTTACTATTCTCTTTGTATAATACTCACAGCTTTAATCTACAGGTAAATAGAAGACACGCTTATATAAGACTGTTGATTTCGGTTTTAATCTAACAACTACATGCTGGTCAGAGGGGCATTTAAATAACGTTTCCATATATATATATATATATATATATATATATATATATATATATATATATATATATATATATATATATGTATATATGACTAAGTTTGAAAATTTACAAGATAAAAGACATGATGTAATCTGTTATAATTCTTAAAACTAAAATGTAAATAAAACAAGGTAAAAATGGTTAAGTAGATACATCAAAATCTGCAATTCTTCTTTGCGAACCAGCAGTATATAATTGAGGAAAAATTCTGAAGAGACCATTTAGTCATTTCAATACTTAATGTTAAAAAAAATGGTGTTGCTCATATGCCATTAAAAATCACTGAATCATTCATAACATTTAAAAAAAATTCATTCCATTTTGCATCAATCAAAGTTCTCATGTGACTAAAACTGTAATACGTTAAACAAGTTAGGAGAAAAAGAAGACAATTTGTGCAATATATTTTGGTACCGTTTGGTCACATGTAGAAATGGTTGGCATCTCTGTTTGGGTTGCATGCAGTAAACTAGTTTTTCCTTTGATTTCTTTTTTTTTTAAGAAAGTTATATGGAAGAATCTGAGCAGTGCATATATTATATACATTGTATAGGGAAATATATAGAGACATTTACCCAGTACAGTGGAACAACCACTCGACTTCACTAATATCAAGAATGATTAATATTTAATTAGCCTCTATTATTATTAAGTGGTAATAATTCACCAGTGATTATGAATGGTCATTAGAAGCACTTCTCTTTATGTTCAAGCACTTACTGTACTTTATGTTGATTTTGCAAATTAATTTTCTCTTACGAAGACTGCCATTTTGCTTTTCTTTTTCTTTTTTTTTTTTTCTTTTTTTTTGGGTCTTGTTTGATATGGTGGATAATTTTCTGTGATAACTGCGTGTGAAGACGCGAGTTATTCTGCTGAGTTCCTCTGATTATCATTGTTACTTGTAATATACATTAAATGCCATCTACTACAACATAATAATGGGTAAATTTTACTTCTTCAAAATGACAGCTTCGTTAAATCACGTCATGAAGGTTCAGATGTCTTTAATTATTAATTTGTATATGGAACACAAATGTGCTCGATAACTTAATGATTAATGCTTTCCTTACACACATATATTTGATATGCATGCTGTCAGGTAATAATCTGTATAATCAACGTAGATATATTGTATTTCCCTTTGTTTGCGAAGGTTTATCAAGTTTGCTATTACAATTATTTGCTATAAATTATGAAAACACAACAATGCTACGTATCTCCATGATTCAATTAAATATGAAACTGTATACATAACTGCACTGAGCATAAAGACCCTAAATGTAATAATTTGTATACGAGTAAACTAAGCCAGTCTACAAAATACATACTAAGATTTATTTAACTTACTTGGTATACTGATAGATAAGTCAAACTTATGCAATTTTCTCTCCAGTCCACACCCCACCCCCACCCACCAAAAAAGTTAAGTTGCATCATTGTTTGCTTCATGTACTTGCAACTTGTTTGATTTTTATTTTAAGAAGGACGATATTTCTAAAGTGATTAATTGAGTAGTTCCTTTGGCTTTAATTGTATCATGATTAGGGGTGAAACGATACACCTCTGCCACGTATCGATACGATTCTCGATACACAGCCTACGATACGATACATTATCGATACACATATCAACTTGATGGTCGTTTCATCTTTAGAAGGTCTGTCAATGGTAGGGTGGTGCGATTTTTTATATGTTGACATATTGGGTGTATTTCCAGTATGCAGATCACAAGCAAACACTGACTTATCATCTGTTCATATGACATTCTTATCCATGACAAGATAAAAAAAAAAAACACACACAAAAAAACGAACAAATAATACTTCAATACAGGCTAACTGTTAGCTGTTAAAGATTTTTATTCAACCTTTTAGGCCATTTCAGACTGCTCCATTCGATCAGATGCATGACTCATCCTGGTCAACACGCCCTTAGTTTTGCATTGAATGAATGTTTTTAAAATATCTTATTACCAATTTCATGTCTTCACTTACATTTTGAAGGCATTACGGTGTTATCTTCAAAACGGAAGAAACAGTGCAATTTCCTTGTGCAAGGAAAATTGTATCTAGAACAAGTCCGAGTGTGGGAGCAGAGATGACTAACAACCAAATCCTTCACATTGTACTTCCTGCAGATGCAAAACAACTACCGCGGCCACAGGAACTTGTTTCTGTCAGTGAATAAGGAAATTATTGACAACACCCACTAACCTTCTACAAATTGACATAGTGGCTATAACTCGTGCGGTTTGGTATCTGCCCCCTTGCCAATTCTGTGCTAATTGTTTGGTGTTTTTTTGGTGTTTTTTGGTGTTTTTATTTATCCCATCGGCACGTTCGGTCGCTGATTACATATATCAACGTAAAATGAGACATTCCAAACTTATTCCCCATGTACGATTTAAGTACTTTACAGATCATTTACTAGTCACTTTTGTGTGAAGTTTCTATGTTGCTTTGTATCTATTTGGATTGAGTTTGGATGCCAACATTTCTGGTATGTAACGCAGTGAACACGCTACAGTTAGTTATGATTGGTGGTTGTTGTTTTACCCTGGACTTGAACAAACAATAACCATTAATCAGAATTGCACGTAACACTGCGTGACACACCGGATGTGTAGCTTTCAATTCGATCCAAGTAGACAAGATGCGACGCAACAAATAAATTTCGCGTAAAAGTGGTTATTAAATGATCAGTAAAGTACTTAAATCATACATAGGGAAGAAATCGGCAATGTCTTCTTTCCGTTGATATAAGTTATCAGTGGCTGAAGATGCAGACGAGATAAACTAATTAGCATGTAATTGGGGCGGGAGAAGGGGGCAGATTTCGAACCAAGTGAGTTAGTCACCTTGTGTTAATTTGTAGAAGGCGAGTGGGTGTTGTCAATAGTTTTTTTTTGTTTTTTTTTACTGACAGGAATGAGTGCATGTACTTGCTACGGCCGTCTCATATGAATTCTGAATTTAAAGAATTAAAAGGCAAATGACTAATAATTATTCACGACTGCTGAAGATTAAAGTAACTTGTATAGAGTAAGTATAATTTTGTATCGATTCTTCCCCTTTTGTATCGATATGGTTATCGATATAGAAAAAGTATCGATACATCGATATATCAATTAATCGTTTCACCCCTAATCATGATATTATTGATTATTGGAATTTGATCTGTATGAGCAAGTTTAAATACACGTACTCCGTAAAGGCAAATGAAGTTAATTCATCTTTGTTGAAATTGGGAGAATAATACGGTACATCTTAATATACTAGATTATAAACAGATACCGAATATCATAGTATGCTTCCAATGAGACAATTTTATAATGCTTACTGGAATGACAAATCGATACCGCATTCTTTGTTGAAAAATGCTAAACCATTGTTATGCATTATGCAGACACGCAATAAATATTTAATAAATGATAGAAACTTGATTTCAACAATCGTGTTCCCATAAGTTTCATCTGTAAGTCTTTATTATGATAAAGTTCAAAATGAAACAAATCACATTACTTTTCAATGTTGGATGCAAAACCTGATCCTTGAAAAAGAAGTCTGATCAGTCACAACCTGCACCATTCGACTAGCATTACTGGATTGACAATCGTATTCCACAGTCTTTGTTACAAAATGCTAATCATTGTTACGTATTACGTAGAGACGCAATAAGTACTTAACAAATATTTAAAAATTCATTCGATGATCCGTGTTCTTATAAATATATTTTGATAAACATTAGAGTCAAGTTCTATCAGTAAATCTATGAAAAGTAAAGACATTAGAGGCTCTGGTAAAACGAAACAAAAACACATTAATCCTTTACATTTTCCTGCTTGCTATGCAAGTTGTAGGTCCCAGGTTCTGTTATGTAAAATGTGAAATTCTAGGCTTCAGTCACCTGCGATAGTGACAGGCATTCGCCTCGTAGCAGTTTATTTCAGCAATTAGGAAAGTAGTGACCGGTGTGGATGCTATCAAATTAAATCTATGGCTACACAATTCCCTGTTTAACCCAAGCCTTCAAAATATACTTGTACTAGAGGTATAGTAACTGACGTTGCGTTAAACCTATTAGGTATTTTCCCAATTGAAGATTACATTGATATAAAAAAACTAATTTTCTTTGAGCAACTTTACAGGCTGTCTGCAGTTATTTGTGCAAAACAAGCAAATTTACTCCGTCTTTTTAGATATCAGATTCCAAGATTGCAAGTTTAAAAAAAAAATGGCTTTATTCCAGAAATGTATAAACTGCTGCATCAATTTAATTTAAGAGACGTTATAGAATCGTACATTCTTCAAAGTCGATTCCAGGTTAATAAATCTGAATGGAAAAGTATTGTTAAATTCTAAGTCCGTTTGTTATAAGAAAATGCTTTGAAATGTAGACTTTAGGAAGATATTTCTCTTAGTCGATTTCAGACGTTATCGCTTACTGGCAGTTTGATTCCCTCTGTACTATGGGAAGTAGGAAAAACAATTCCAGGATCTCTTGAGTCATGTCTGCTCGTTGCCAATATTGTGACTAAACTTTTTTCATCTCTGGAAGAAGTCTGCACTTCAGGCGTTGATAATTATCTATCAGTACGCAGTTTTCTTACAAACCGTTAAAAGTTTGGTGTCATATTATTTACAAATTTGATTCAATGTCCAGTATTGATTTGGGGAATACTCTCTTAGGAATGAACATCTGATGTATTTCCATCTCATATGTATTTTGACTGTTGCTTCCATGTGGAGAAAATATTCAACAAACCTTTGACTGTATCGATGCTGATAATTAATGTATTCTTAATTAAAGATTTGTCAGTAACCCTATAATTTAGTTTATTAACACCATATATTCTGTGTGGTTCATCATTGGTAGTATTTACATCATCGCATCGGATAACCATCCCAATACTTTTATATGAAGGAAGCAATGACTGTATTTGATAAAGATTTTTTTAAGAAGTACATTGTGTTTACCTCTAATGTTAATGAGATTTGCTCTTACTTCACTGTGTGTTGCTAACAGTTTAGGTTTAGTAATGCTAATCAATTAATTAATTTTATGAAATTGTATTCCTATTTCTCTGCAGCAGGAAATCTTCAAAGCAACTTTGCAACCGTACCAGTTGTGTTCACTGAAATGGTAATCCCATTGCTATAATGGGTAGAAAAAAATTTAAAAACGAATTATGACCAGACGATATATTAAGTTAATTGTTTTTAGTTCTCATAGTGAATGTTCATGATACGTGCATTTATTTATGTGTGATCATTTGTAAATGTATGTTATTTCTCACCCTTAATTACCGTTACTTTCCATTTTTGCCATATTCTTTATACTATTGATTTTACACTTCGTAATATACGGAGAAACAAATCTCTCTCTCTCTCTCTCTCTCTCTCTCTCTCTCTCTCTCTCTCTCTCTCTCTCTCTCTCTCTCTGTTACCCCTTTCCATTTTCCATGGCAGCTCTACCTCTCGATGTTCGTCTCTCTACCATATTTACTGTTTTAGCAAAGAATTTATTTGCAGAACCCAGGCCTTCCGTTTTTAAGGTTGGATATATTCTTTTATCACTATTATTGAACGTTGAGCAAAGATGACTAGTTAATCAATATAGTGTTCATTCATACGTCACAATCAATGATTCTCAATTTACATATGTATTATGTAAAATATATTTTGATAAAATAAATTAAACAATACGTAAGCAAAATCTCATAATACTGACTGGTACATTTTAATTTATTTGAATGCATATTTCACCACACTGCCCGAGATCAATTTTACTCTTCACGGCTAACGTTGAAAACTTCAATTCTGATATGATGTACATTACGGCGCACCTGATACCTGGTGTACATAATTTCTGTCCACGTTCCTCTCGACCTTTAATGCAAGAATGTATTACGCTTTTAAGACATATATGTTCCGAAAATCCCTGTCACTCTGTTTCTATGGCTTAGAGCTAAATTTTGAGATTTTATATCCAATTACACCACTTCTCCCAGGCATAGGTAAAACCATGCAACATCCAAATAAACCTGGGTAAATTCTTGCAAAAAAGTAACCACTGGTGTTCCTTCACACCAGAGCCGTGTATTTAAGTTTGGACGATTTTCAAATAATCGCAATAAGATTTTCAATTTAATTATTACATTTCACCGGTCAAAGACATGCCTTTTCAAAAACTATCAGCTAATTAATTGCTTTTCTCTAATTCATACTGCTAGAGAAATATATCGACACCTAAATAATGATAATTATTAATGACTCCAAATATGTTTAATTAAAAAACAGCTCATTATATTTTGCATGAAATTTTTCTCCAGAAAAATGAAATAAATTTATTACTCTTCAATATGTCATCAAAACAAGTACAATGCCTTGTGTAAAATACTAAACGGCTGTTTCTACCATTTTACAATCAGTATAGTTCAATAACGGGTCAATAGGTTTATAACAGTCTGTATATCTCTTAAAGGTGATAACCACTTTCTTTTCTGCCACAAAATGTTCATCTCAAAACTCGGATAACAAAAGATGCAAACACTTGACACAATAAAATTATTACAGAAATCATTTAAAGAAAGTATCGGAAAACGGCGACTTATCCGTTGAACTAATTTCCTTGCGACGAAGCCACGCTTCAGAAATAAACTACATGCAGAAACGGTCATCGAGATTCTACGAAGAAAATCATTCATCAAGATACTTTTACAAATTTTAGACCTTTTGCTAAAAACTTATATTTTTCCATGATTTCTAAAAAAAATTGTGAATCGTTAAACTTCGTCAATTGGCAGCACATTGAACAACATGACAGCAAAGACAACATATAGGTTTTATCTGCAGAAACCAGAAATTCCGCTCTAAGGATAAATATATTTTTCTAGGAACATTTCATGAAAACTAGCACACATTTTAAAAGGTATCGATAGCTCAACACATGAATTAGAAACACATTGTAGAGTTGTCTTCATGTTTTCTATTCATGCATACAAATGGATTTCTTTTGAACGTTAAACATTAAGAAACATATATTGTAATCAAATAAATTAAACAATAATACTGATTGGTACATTTGACTTTCTTTGAATGCAGTCCTATACTCTTCCCAATTTCGATTTTACTCTTCACGGCCAACGTTGAAAAATTCAATCCTAATGTACTATACATAAAGGCACGCATACTACCTGTTGTACTCATCTCTGATATATATATATATATATATATATATATATATATATATATATATATATATATATATATATATATATATATATATAATGCAAGAAAGCATCACGTTTCTATAGCATACATGTTCCGAAAATCCCTGTTACTGTGTTTCCACGGCTTAGAGCTAAATTTGGAGACCGTATATCCGATCGCATATCTTCTCCCTGGCCTATGTATAAGCTACAACATCCTGATGAACGGGGTGCATCTAAATAAACCTGGTTTAATTATTGCAAAAGAGCAATCATATGTATTCCTTCAATTTAAATTTCTACGACTTCTAAATATTTTTATTAATACATTTTAACTGTGAAACGCATGCCTTTTCAAAAATTGTCGACTAGTTTTAATTGCTTTTCTCCAATTCATACTGCTAGAGTAAGATATCGACACGTAAATAATGATAATTATTATATAATTATAATTATTAATATATAAGAGTCAGTATATCTATTAAAGATGAAAAATCATAACTTTTTTTTTTTTTGTAATTTGTTATATGTCTACCAAAAATTCCTTATCTGAAAACTCGGATAGCAAAAGATACAAACACATGACACAATAAAACGTCTACAGAAATCATTTAAAGAACGCATCGGAGAATGGTGGCCAATCCGTCCGTTTAACTAATTTGTTACGATAAATCGACGCTTCAGAAAGGAACTGCATGTAGACAAGGTCATCGACGAAACAAAATCATTCGTCAACCTACTTTCAACAAATTTTGACTTTCCGCTAAAAAAGTATATTTTTCAAGCTTTTACAGTTATGAACTCTCTCTCTCTCTCTCTCTCTCTCTCTCTCTCTCTCTCTCTCTCTCTCTCTCTCTCTCTCTCTCTCTCTCCATGGCTGCTCTGCCTCTCTATTGTCGTCACTCTACCATTATTACTGTACTATAGATTTTATCTGCATAACCCAGAGCCAACATTCATGAGGCATACAAAGGTATTACTCGTGAACGTTATGCAAACAGGACCATTAATGAATATACTGTGTATTCATGCGGCACACTTAATGATTTTAATTTACATATCCATTAAGAAACATATTTTTTGATCAAATAAATTCAACACTCCGTAAGAAAAGCGCATAATTCTGATTGGTACATATGAATTTATTTGAATGCATGTTCCTATACATTGCCTGATTTAAATTTTACTCTTCATGGCTAACGTTCAAAACTTCAATCCTAATGTGATATATATAAAGGCGCACCGACTACCTGGTGTGCATACTTTCGGTCGACATTCCTCTTGTCCTTTCATACAAGAAAGCAACACGTTTGTATAACATACCTGTCCCGAAAATCCCTATTACTGTATTTGTATGACTTAGAGCTACATTTGGGGATCTTATATCAAATCACACATCTACTCCAAGGCATAGGTAAAAGCATTAACATCCTGGTAAAAGTAGTGCACTCAAATAAACCTGATTTAATTCTTTAAAAAGAGCAACCACCCGTGTAATTTTAGAGTAGAGTCGTATGTTTAAATTTTCACCACCAACCAAATAATCGGAATATGGTTTTTAATTTAAATGATACATTGTACCCGTCACACACATGCCTTTTCGAAAATTGTCGACTAATTTAATTGCTTTTCTCTAATTTATACTTTTAGAGGAAGATATCGACAAACAAAAAAGTGATAATTAGTAATGATTCCAAATAGTATGAATAAATACCAGCTCATTATATTTTGTAAAAAACAAATCTGCTCTCTTCATCACCACTTCCCACTCTCCAGTGTCGCACACTACCTGTCTACGTTTAACACTCTACCATTACTACTGTAATAGCAAAGAATTTTTCAGCAAAACCCAGAGCTTCCGTTTCTAAAGTCAAATATTTGTTTCTTTGGACATTTAATGCGAAAAGAAAAACTGTATATTTTCAAAGTTATAAACAACTCCACGCTCAAATTAGAAAGACAATGTAGAGTTGTTTGCATGTATTATATTCATATATACAAAAGGCATTGTTTTTACCGTTAAGCAAACATAACTGATTAGTTTATATGTTGTGCATTTAAACGTCACACAACGATTTTCGCATTATGAAAAATATATTTTGATTAAATAAATTCGCATTACGTACGAGAAACCTCATAATACGAAAGTGATATCCCTGGATCATACAGGAGGATGCGTTATAATATGAAGTGAAATTATATCTGGAGAAAGAGTAGGATCATACAGGTTAGATACTTCTTAATCCCCTACTAAGATTCGAATACGGCTTCGTTGGTTACCACACCAGTCGCCTTCACTGCACGCATCAAACACCATACCCTCTTGACTAAGCGTACATCCCCAAAACAGGATGGAACATAATCCTGGATAGAGGTATTTGTGTGTAGTATATTCACTTGCATGGCGACACAGTCATTGACTCTCATCCAATACAGTCACTCTGGATTCCTCTGACAGAAATCGAGCATATAGAAGTTAATATAGATAGTTGCAAATAGACACCCCAGAGAGCGGAAAGTGCTATCTTTGGATCCTACAGGAGGATGCATGATAATATAAAGTTAAATTATATATGAGAAAGAGTATTATCATACAGTCTAGCTAATGTTTAATTCATCCCCTTCAGAGACTCGAACCTGGGTCCGCGAGTTACGGTACCAATCCCCATACCCTGAGTCGTTGGCATAGGCATTCGTGCGTATCAGTCGAACTCACATGGCGGCCCAGTAATTAACTCTCATTTAATACACAACCACTCTGGATTCCTCTGACAGAAAGTGAGGCATATAGAAGTTAACATAGATAGTTTCAAATATACACCCGAAAGAGCGGAAAGTGCTAACCCCGTATCCTACAAGAAGATACGTGATAAGATCAAGTGACATTGTGTCTGGAGAAAGAGTAGTATCACGCAGGCTTTAGAATTTGTAATTCATCCCCTATCTCAGTTACAGGTTATAACATTTTTAATTTGTCCCCTTTGTCAGTAATGGACGAATTAAAAATTCTCTAACCTGTATAATAAAACTGTTTCTCCATAGATAGATAGATAGATAGATGGATAGGACTAAGTCTAAATATTTAGAAGATAAAAGACATTATGTACATCTATAATAATTCTTAAAAGAAAAATGTATTCAAAAGAAGGTAAAAATGGTTAAGCAGAGACGCAAAATCTACAGTTCTCCTTTGTAAAACCAGCAACGTATAATTGGGGAAAAGATTTTCTGGAGGGAACATTTAGTCATTTCAATAATTAATGTAAAAACTTAAAAGCAATTTTTGCTGCTCATGTGCCATTAAAAATCACTGAAACATTCACACAAACACACACAAAAAAATAAGTATATTTGCATCAGTCAAAGTGCACAGGTGACTAATACTGTAATCAGGTGAACAATTTGGAAAAAAGAGGACATTTTGTTTAATAATAATGTTTGGTACCGTTTGGTGACAAGTAGAAAGGGTTGGCATCTCTGTTTGGACGCATGTAGTAAACTAGTTTATCTTTTGATATTTTTAAAGGAAGTTATATGGAAGGGTATGAAAGCAATGCATATATTGTATAGATAAATAGACAGACATATATTGCTAGTTCAGAGGGACAGCCAATCGAGACTTCACTAATATCAAAGATGATTAATATTTAATTAGCTTATACTAATATTAAGCAGTCATATGATAATAATTGAACAATGAGACGCTACTCTTTGTTGTACTGTTCATTACGTTGATTGTGCAAATTAATTTTCTCTTTTCTGATCGTAACTTTTGCTTTTTATATCAAGACTGGCATTTTTTATTGTTTCATATGGCGGATAAGTTTCTGTGATGACTGTTTGTGCTGATGTTTGTTATACCGTTGAATTACTCTGAGTACCATTGTTATATGTCATATACATTACATGCAATCTGCTACAACCGAATAATGGGCACAATTTACTTCTTCAAAATGCAATCATCTTTGAATCATGTCATGACGGTTCAGAAGTATTTAATTATTCACTTGTATCGGAGCAAAATTTTCTCATTGGCTTGATGATTCATGATGTGTTTACACACAGATACTTGATATACATGCTGTCAGGTAATAACCTATATAATTAACACAAATATATTTTTATTTCCCTTTCTTTGCGAAGGTTTATCATGTTTACTATTGAAATTATTAGCTATAAATAATGGAAACACAACAATGCTACATTTCTCCGTGATTCAATTAAATGATCAACTGTACACATAAGTACTCGCACCATAAAGACCGTAAATGTAAGAGTTTGTATACATATAAAAAAACAGTATACAAAATACATACTAAGATTCATTTAACTTACTTGGTATACTGATAGATTAAGTCAAACTTATGACTTCCAATCATGGCTTTCTCGAGTTAAGACGTGTTGGTCGATACAGGAGGAAAATAAGCAATGAAATAGTGGCATAGATTGAGCTGGGAAGTAATGTAGTGAGGTAATGTAGTGCTGTCTATGATTTGTTAAGTAGGAAAAGTTTTCGAAGTTGCATATTATCATTAGTTTGCATATAGAGAATATGTAATTTATGCATCGCTGCATATATCTCTGCATGTGCACTCTCAATTATCCGCGCACCTGACCAGCTGTTGTACTGCAGAAAACTAAGTTAGGAAGAAAGGACATAACATGTCAGCAAATACCTAAGCTTAAGATGTCCCAAATAATAAACGAGCTAGAGGAAGTGAAAGCGCGCCTTGAGAATCTTCCATCCAAGGCTCTCTTCGAGTCTATGCAAGAAAAACTGCAGAAATCAGTGAATGAGAAACTTTCGAAGTTGATGGAGTCAGTCATGAACGACTTCAAAAGATTCATCTAGGTATAAATCAAGAACCATGTGCAAAAGATGTCATAGCAGTAAGATGGTCGTATTCTAGATCTTGAGAGCATTCGCCAAAAAAATCTGGAAATCAGCGCGAAAGTTCTTAGCAGATTTCCAATTATCTGAGGAAGACAAAAGTCTGCAAAGTAAAGTCCAAGTTGTCTTAAAATATGCCAAAAGGAATGAACAATATTCTCGCAGAAGCAACATAAAAGTCGTGGGTATCGAAGCAAAAAATGAAGAGAATACTGCACATGTGGTTACAGATGTCATCGCTGAGGCCTTAAATATCCAGGTTTCTGTTGACGACATAGATATTGCAAATAGATTGCCTTAGAAAAACAAAGCTGTAGCAGGACCAAATCCCATCTTCGTGAAATTAAGAAGTAGAGCTATGAGAGACATGATAATGAAGAAGAAAAATATAATGAAGAACTGGAACCCGAAGACGAAGATAACCGAGGATCTATCTGACGGGGACATTCAACTGCTGGATAAATTGTGGAAGCACAGCAACATCGAGGTGGCCTGGTCGTTCAATGGCAGAATTTACGGCAGAACTAAAGATGTGTTGGAAAGGACAGAGTGTTATTTGACGTCAAGGACAACATAGATGATATGATCGAGAGACACATCTCAAAATTTCACTGAAGTGAATGTACTAACTTCCTTTGCCACATTATACAGTCAACCTTAAACACGGCTGGACGTTGAACGATCAGGTAAAGGACTTGATCGACATACATGGGTTCAAATTATGGGGTGGGCCTTTATATGCTAGAACTGATCTGAAGTTTGATTTGTTCATATTTCCTTTTGTAGCATACCAAGATTTCATGCATTTATCTAAAGGATACGTATGATCCTGCTTTACGTATACATGTTAAATGGTTTTGTATGTCCAAAATATGTAAACAAAGCCAACATGTGATCGGCGGTGCTGTCTGTAGTATATAATAGAAAATTCAAGGTCATAAAGTCGGACAAAAAAAGGCATTAGTGAAAACATAGATTTTCATTATGATTTTTAAAAATTACATTAAATTACCTTTTTGAATCGCATTTTGTATACTTTTACTATAAAACTGTATTATTTCGCTTCTGAAGAACACTGGTGACACAGCTGATGACGTCATTATCTCGAAACAAGCGCGTTAGATCGCGAGAAACATGGCGCACGATTGAAGGAGTTCAACAACAACTGGCCGTTGTGCGATAATATATACTCTATCAACGTCCGTGAAATGTAATACATTTCAGTGCAACGATGATTAGTACGTGGTTGTCCATTATACCGAATACATTTAACTACATTTCATGACATCAGTAAGCAATTTCATGGCGTCATGTAAGTCGAAAGCGCAATACCTGAGGTATTTATGTGTATACAAAAGACAGTTGACCACACTTCTTATCCGTTTCGTCTAATAACAGAAGTATTGTTATGTGATGATTGGAAACATAGATTTAAGATCATTTCAAAAAAAATATATGATCCTTGTTGAATAACTTTAATTTACTGCTCGTTGAATCTTTTTTAAAAATTTAATTTAGACGAACACTCATTTAACACTCCATTTATATAAATCATATTAAAATGAATATGAAGATAATCACAATTATCCTTGAGTAAACAGTTCATACGTTCATCGTTGTCCAGAATTCAAATATTGTTATTGTTGTTCACCACCTTGTGTAAGATATTGTGCCAAGAATTAGTACATGTGAAAGAAGCGTATAGTATTGTGATTTGACGTCCTTGCCAGTAATAACAATATTGACTCTATCAGTTACTAAGGGCAGTATACGTAATCGGTGCATGACTGAATAGTAGCTCCTCTTATTTATGAATCTACACTAATACTTAGTACAGGGAGTCACATGAATATCTTTATCTTGAATTACTGTATAAAATGTTGTATTCTACTAGAGCTTGTATTTCTATGTAACACAAGCTGCATTCGGAGGCCGTTTACAAATAGGCATTCGGTTAGCAGGCCAGAATAATTTTCAATCCTTGGAGAGCAAATTATTGAAACTTATTCACAAGTTTTATAAAGATCGGATGAAATGAGCACATACAATTATATTTAATGCATGACGAAAAAGAAAATTCGTATTAAAACAAGACTAAAAATAACCAGTGAAACGACTTTAAACTTGTTTCGGTGCATTCAAAATTACTGTATAGCCTTACCTAACGCCAGAACCTCAGTTGTGATGTTAAGAAATGTTATTATATGCCTGAAATGTAAATAAAAATTTTTTGATCAGTTCATATTAGCTATAGGGAAATTATCCTAGTGTAACCGAACTTTGTTGTACTATATTTTCTCTTTATCTCTCTTAACCATATTTGAGCTCATCGAACGTGCTGCTTTGGAATAATTCAAATTCGTTCATTCGAGTTCCCGCTTATTTTAAGTTATAAGTTTTTTTTTTTTTTTCCTTGACTTGTGCTTTCAGAAAGACATATTCTAAGGAGACACATATCTCCTATTACCACATGACCTGTATGGATCTACAGCTTATCACATCGAGCGAAATACCGAGGGTTTCAGTTTTTATTTCCTGTTTGAATATATTTATCATTTAACCGATTTCTTCCTTAGCTCAAAAACTTGACATTTGTTTGGTGTAACTGCGTCAGATATGGCCTTCGTGCTAATTGCGTGATCAGCCTATATTTCCTGGTATTAGCTACTATATTCAACTACGAAGCTGGTATGGTAAATCGGATAAAGTACGGAAACTCGAGGGCAGGACAACATGTAAACAGGATGCTGGCTATTGAGATAACAAGGCAGGATGTTGACTCAAGGAACAATAAATTCTTACACACATTAATATTCTAAATTTCTGTTAATGCATATAAGGTAACGAAACTGAGTGTGCGTCCTCATGTATGAATAATTATTAAAAGAAATAACAACGATTACAAAAAAAAGCGAAGTAATTTAAACTCCTTTATCAGCCTAACAGAAACATCTACGAAGACTATCGGTCAGTAGCGTTCAGTCAACCAACAATCCAATTCCAAAGGAAAATCTGATTTATCTACGTTGGACTTGTTCTCAGACATTGACTTTAGCCGACACAGGTTATGTTACCAATCCCAAATAGTGCCATCGGCTGCATGTTACAACTGTCAGGATGAGTGCCAGGATGCTGCACCAGCAGAGAGAGAGAGAGACTAAGGACTTTCCATCTGGAAAAATGCAAACTTGAATTGATTTACACCAGTCTGGTGCCCAGAGTAGCTCCATGATGACGCCATGTGCAAGGGTTCCTTTCATTGGCGGAGCGAGGAGGGTTGGGGGCAATTGCCCCCTGGCGCCGGGCGGAGCTTTTTTGGAAGGTGCAGCTGTAACCGGGGCGTAGAAGGGTGGGGGGGATTGGAGGTTGGCAACTGATATAAAAACTCTTCTTTGTGGCAAAGTAGGGGCGCCACTAAAGAACATTGCCTCCGTGCGCCTCGAACCCAAGCGCCACTACTGCTGAATTGTGCTATATTTCCACGAAATTTTATTTTCTTATTTATTGCGATTAGAAAAGTTAAAGTTTGCATTTACATCATTTAAGAGTGAGAACTGATGCATGTTTAGGGACAGACCGTTTCATTTGGAGGGGGGGGGGGGGCTGAGATTTTGTTTCGAGAAAAAAAAAATGGGCTCTCAACTAGCTTGACAAAAACATTTTTGCTCTGATTGATAGCAACATAAAAAACTCCTATTATATCCATTATATTATTTGAAACAATAAATGATCTTAAGGTACAACAAATGAATTAAAATACCCCAGCTCCAAAGAAAAGACCTCCACTCCCCCCCCCCGAAAAAATGGTCAGTCCCTAATGTTCATCAGCGCGTAAAGTCGCAAAAATTGTCTGCTCCACCTTTGTGAATCCATGTAATAGCCAATGAGTCGAACATTACTTTCTCGAAACGCAGTATTTGCGAAATGTAAATTATTAACAGTGGCATACATACAAGATTTACATAACTTTTGCAGGTTTTCTTGCGTGTGGGTGGGATGGTCTGCACTGTTGCTGGGGCACTGAGCAAGATGCGTGGATATTCTATATTTGCGGCTGATGTCTTTCATAATTACTTGTATGTTTTCCTATTAGTCAGATTTATTCCTTTTCTAGACCCTTCTTCTGATCTGTTATCATTTTCATTAGTGTTAGTTTATCATTTCTATTTTTTTCCCAGCGGTTTATATACGATCAATTAATTTTTCTTCCATTTTGCTATAAGAATCGTTGACTTCTTAGTATTTGAGTTTGATCTGTTGTTCATTTTATTTGATTCCACATTTGTTCCAATATCGTCCCTTTTATTTCATTCTCCCAGTTAAAGCACAACTACACTATTAGTTATTTCATGTTAATCAAAGTAATTTAAATTCGCAAGGTTACTTATCAACAAGCGGTGCGCACTAATGTTGACGGAAGCGATTAGATAGATTCATCTCGTTAAAGAAACTGAATAATTTCAACCACCTTCGGTATTCCTTGGCTACTATCGCATTTCAACCAACCAAATGTATGCCAACGGCTCATAAAGGATTCACGGTACTAATTCAGCTCCTATAGCAAACCTACGGAAACACTGTGATATTAAAAATGTAATAACTTTAAATTTCTGAATGCTTATGATCAAACCTATATTTCTCAACATAGACCCATCATTGATGAAAACTTCTGTATGGAGAAAGCTATATGTCCGGTTGGATGTTTTGGATTTACCTGTGTTTGAAACACGTGTTTTCAATTCCGCAGCTTAAGAATCAGATGCTAATTTCAGCAATGAGTGTTCCAAAGTCAAGTATTTAAAAGAACTGAAATTCTATCAATAAAACATTGTCTCTATTTTTTCAGTCACAAATGGGACAAGCTCTCAAAATATTCTTTTAACTAAAATGTTATTTTTGATTATCAACCAATCATAGCCAGACTCATATGCACTCTGTTTTATCTTCACCCATTTCTAGACTGGTTCCTATTCTTCCACATAATTAGTACCTGTCAGACCTATGTATATTAATAGAATGCATAAGTAAGCAATGCACATGTGTATAATGTATATTATCAGCCTTGTCATATTATGCAATAAATGAGCAAAAGGTTAATATGACCATCTAGATGTGCAAGTATATCTTCATAAAAGGAGATTTTCATGAAAAGAATACTTAAAATTTCTCCAGAATAATTTAAAACTAAAGTAAGGTAGGAATAAGCGAATACAAAGTATGAAGTTCCAAAACATTCAATAAATGAAACTGCTGGGGTCATCAGCATTACGCATTGTGGTAGAGACCGAAGTGATAATATCTGACGCATAATGCTTTTAAACACAACTAGGAAATATCAGATTGGTGACTATAATTACGCTGTAAATGGTAAATTGTCTAAACTTTATATATTTGATTGCATAGATATTAACCAATGCGCAACACACCCCACCCAGCATAGTCAAATCTACACACTCACCACCCACACTCACTTTCATGGCAGCAGTAGCCATATCTAAAAACGTCTTTAATATCCCACTGAAAAGCATTCTGAAGTAGATAAAAGGCATTCCTTTGCTTATTATTCACAAACAGGAATTGAAGTTTGCATATATAGTAACTTAATTGTACATGAATATGTGGAACCACTGCAAAGATATTGTTCTCTATGAGACTCACGATACTAATTTAAAGCTTCCATAGTAAACCTATAGAAACACCATGATATTAAAAATTCAATAACTTTAAATTTCTGAATGTTCATGATCAAACCTATATTTCTCAATATAGACCCACCTTTCATGCAAGCTTCTTTGTGGAGAAAGCTATATGTTTCGTGGCATGTTTTGGATTTACATGTGTTTGAAACATGTGCTTTCAATTCCGCACCTAAAAAATCACGTGCTAATTTCATGAATGACTCATATTCCATCAGTAAAACATTGTCTCTATTTTTTTCAGTTACAAAGAGCATTAGCTCTCAAAAGATTCTTTTTACTAAAATTTTACTTTTAATTATGAACCAGTTATGGCCAGCCAGACCCATAATGTACTCTATTTTATCTTAATCCATTTCTAGACTGGTTCCCATACTTCCATATAATTAATTCCGTGAGTCCTGCATTGTTCTGGAATTTGATCCCGTCAGTAAAAAGAGATCTGTGGAACAGTGTCAATATGGGCTGCCAAGTATTCAGATATTTTGCTTCGAATTGCCCGGTCAGTCGACAAGGGAACACGATACACATCACAGCTTATGCTGGAAATAAGGCCTTGCTTTGCCTCTGTCATAAATATCAGGGTCCACGTTTTACATTGTAGGACTAAGTATAGCACCAGACTTTATGGAAAATTGTTCAATCGACCATCGATTAGCTCCTTCGAGAGAACTAACGAAAACAAATTTGTTTTAACAACGTTGTTTTTGCGACAATATATCAACTTAAAACAACAGATTTTACCCGAAAATGAACAGGAAGTGGCCACGTTTACATATCATGGCAGATGTTACCATAGCGAAACCATGTGATCTGTTTTCTTGGAATATATCAGCTTCATATGTTTAGCATCTTGCCTAAGTTGTGTAGAAATAACGCGCTTGTGCCGAAATTAACAATTCGCCCAACATACAGATTTTTAGTAAGACGCCACTGTATATCTTCAGCAATCGTCATGTCGAAGAAAAAAAATAATTCTTATTTTGTTCAAAATTAATATATTTGTGTTGTATCTGTATACCTAATGTGTAATTTAATATTCACAGGATTCGAATTCAGATGGATCTTATTGGAATAAAGTGTCATCTCGCATTTGCAACTTGATATCTGTTATTGGTGCGAGATTTTACTCACTTCGACCAACTGTTGGAGTGTCGGTGTTGTGCATATAAAAACTGTTGGAGAGTCGGTTATATATATATGTTATGCATATAAAAAGAAGTAACTGAAGACAAATCATTTTTAATTGACCTTCTTTCCTCTTTTAGATGTTTTTGCTCTTTTTTTCTCTCTTTAAATGAGCCCATTCTCAGGAATGAGAAAATGTGCATTTGTATAATATGTTCTCCTGTAACTAAATCTCTATCCTTGAATTTCTCCTTACAGAAAACGGGGGGTGATAGGGGGGTAGGGGAGGGTTGGTATCAAAAATTGTACATTTAATTGCATAAGAAATAATTAAGATAAAATATACAGAAGGGTTCTTAGTTTTAATTGCATTTACGAATTCTAATCTTCTTTACTTTCACAAACTCAACGGTTGACCCTCCATTTAAAATTTCGTGATAAATAATGGACCTTGTCCTTTAATGTATACAAATTACGATAAATGGAAAACAGATTGATCTGTAGTAAACTCATGACTTAACAATGATGAACTTATGGTACTTTTCTCTTCCTGAACAAAAATGGAAAGAACAACATACACATGAGATGATTAGACATTAACGAAATTTTGATAAAATAATATCAATCATTTTAGACAGTTTTCTTAAAACGCCAACTTTCTCAGAACTCAATAACTCTTTAAGCTTTGGTACATTTGGTCTGATATAGAAGTGTTTCGGTAGTATTTGCTTTCGTTGTTCCAGGAAATAACTGTATTCAAGGAGATAATGTAATTCATCACCCATGCAGTTTTGCATGCAAAGTTTGCACAATCTTTCATATCTACGCAATTTTTCCCATCTTCCCTTCTCTGCAGGTAAACAATGATTACATGTTCGAAATTTTATTATATTTGCCTTATGTTGTTTTGATAAGTCTTTTAATAAATCATGTTCTAATTTTTATTCCGTTTTTAAAATTCTGTATGTATCGGCTTTTGTCGAGTGAGTAAAGGATGATTCACATGTCATCAAGAAGTCTTTCCTTCAAGATTGTATCTAACCAGGATTACTTGGGAATATTTTGATTAACCCAAATAAATTGAAACCCAGTTTCCGATAGGATGCCATGAATGCTCTCTGTGAATTTGTTTCTGCCTAGCCCATTATTATAATCCTGCAATAGCTTCAGACACATGATATAAGATAGCTTGGTTTGTTTAAAATTTATGAAATTTACTCAAATGCCAACCATTATTCCTTTTATTTGTAAATGTAGAGGGGTTCTACCAAACTCACCATAAAGCATATGCGTGGGGTGGACTTTTTAACTTTGAGCACAGATTTGTGAAAGTTTAAATGAACCCGTTCCATCATATCTAATATTTCAAAACCGCAGATCTCAGCTGCGTATGTAAGAATTGGAACTATTGTCATGTCAAAAAGTTTAAGCTGACAGCCAATAGGCAAATTAAGATTTAATATTCTTTTCTTAAGAAGGTACATAGCTTTACTGGCTTGACTAATTAGATTCTTAATTCACAATAAATATCTACCATTCTTCGAAAGGATCAATCATATATAGCCGAGTGGTATGTGATGTCCCAAACACAGGCGGAATGATATATGTAACCGTATGCTAGGTAAATGATTGATATGGATTTTGCCCATAGTGCTTGTTTTACGTATTCACTCTGTCAAATATCTTTCTAAAGGTATCAGAGAAAGAGAGAGAGATCCCACTTACGATTTTATATATTGTAATAAACCTAGGGTATGTGATATTTGTATTTACGTCTCCGTTTATAGTTTTGTTAGATTTTAGTGATTATTCGTTTATTATGGGGAGTCGGTGTTGGCAAGATGTTTCTCAAACAGAGTAATTAGCAAATTTCTAGGGACAGACGTCATAATGTATAATATTCACGAAACTTTATTGTAACATGGATTAGTTTCGTAAAATGGACCCTCCCTAATTTTTTAACACAAGAAATTCTCGGGATAGCCTAACATATAAGTGTTTAGTAATTTCAGATAGGAATATTTCTTCGTTATTAGGTGTTTGGGTCATGGTTTGTGGTGCATGGCGTAAAGTACCAATCTTTAGTTTGGAAAGGCTTACTGATAATTAGAGGAAATTTATTTGCAGTATATGCACGTTTAAGAACCCTTCAGTTGAGAACGACTGTTGTCTTGAGGTCCTTGGAAATATGGGAAACAATGGATCTCAAACCAGACTGACGCAGAAGTCGTTTGATTCGCTCGGTGGTAAGACCCCTCGGTGGTGAGATTTTCTGGTGGCAGCGGTGTGATTTTGAATAGCTTTGTGATATTTATATTTTTGATTATTTTTTTAAAAACTAAAGTCAAGCTATTTGAGATGGCAACTGGAAGGAAAACGCGCACTCTAGGAAGTTAAAAGCTTCGCAACATTTATTGCTTGATAGAAGATCCGTTTCTTTCTTTAAATTTCCATTTAAACGTGAGCACACATATTTCTTTATGAGCCAATGCTGTTACCAGTAGGATATTATTTGGCGGGGGAACATAGTGTGTTTTTAATAAAGGGTGATTTTGCTTCCTAAAAGTGGGTCAGTGAAAACTTTTTTTCTTGACCAGATATTAGGCCAGCTAAACAGTTTTTATTTCAGTTAGAAAGAAATGAATAAAATCTCAATCTCTCGTGGGTGAATTAAAATGACCAAAATGATTTTTTAATGAGTTACTTCCCATTTGGGAGTCATGAATACATAGTTTAGTGTGCTTGATTCACAAAAGAAGAACCCTACGACGATTTTGTAACTAAACCCCACCCCCGGCTCGGTTTTCACTAAGCAGAAACTTAATATCGTTTCCATTAACTTTCCAAACTGTGGAGTTTTGACAAAAAATCTCTACATCTGTGGGCATACTCTTGAATATCAATCATTTGCAGGCAAAAGTGATTAGATAATAATAATAATCATTTTATGTCGCAAAAAGGATTGAAGTGTGATTCATTTTATTATAATGGCCACAGGAGGGAGCACAAAAAGGGCGCTTATCGATACATCAGTACCGCGGGCTGTTCAGAGGCGACTCTTACCGCCAATACCACCTATTGTCGCAAAGTATAAGAAGCTTATCGACATTGAAAGTGATGTTCAGTTCGTTATGACACCTACTCCGTATGAGAGCGAGAAATGTAACGAAAATGTACATGCATTTGGTACCAGGTCTGAAGATTCGGGTTTCGTGACTATTAATGAGGGGGCACCTGACGAAGAGAGGTCTGATAGTAATGATCGAAACAATTTCCCAAGTTCCTAGGAGGGTGAGTAGTTCACAGACCGATAGTCTTTTCAAAACTATAGACATCACATAAAAATTTGAAAAATTAAGCACAAGCATGGATCATTTTGTAAGAGCAAGTGCGGTCGAGAGCTTCAGCGAATTCAAAGATAAGAGAGAGAGACGCCAAGCTCGCAATTGACCAAGGGAGTTGGCAGTAGAAAAGTAGTTTAATTCTTCTCCAGCTAGAAGTAAGGAGATTATTAATGGAGATACTTATGATGGTTCACAACCATTTTGTAATTATTTTTTTAGGTTTTTTTTAGACTCTCTGATCCAGTTTGAGCACTATCAATGATCAACAATTGGAACGAAATCGAAAAGGGGTTGCGTTTGGCCGCATGCTTAAGGAAGGATGCCCTCTAGGTCTTGATAGATCTTCAAGTCCAGCCAGATCAAGTCGAGTTGGGGAAGTTAAAAGTTTCCTATGGTTGATATGGATTTTGCCCATAGTGCTTGTTTTACGTATTCACTCTGTCAAATATCTTTCTAAAGGTATCAGAGAAAGAGAGAGAGATCCCACTTACGATTTTATATATTGTAATAAACCTAGGGTATGTGATATTTGTATTTACGTCTCCGTTTATAGTTTTGTTAGATTTTAGTGATTATTCGTTTATTATGGGGAGTCGGTGTTGGCAAGATGTTTCTCAAACAGAGTAATTAGCAAATTTCTAGGGACAGACGTCATAATGTATAATATTCACGAAACTTTATTGTAACATGGATTAGTTTCGTAAAATGGACCCTCCCTAATTTTTTAACACAAGAAATTCTCGGGATAGCCTAACATATAAGTGTTTAGTAATTTCAGATAGGAATATTTCTTCGTTATTAGGTGTTTGGGTCATGGTTTGTGGTGCATGGCGTAAAGTACCAATCTTTAGTTTGGAAAGGCTTACTGATAATTAGAGGAAATTTATTTGCAGTATATGCACGTTTAAGAACCCTTCAGTTGAGAACGACTGTTGTCTTGAGGTCCTTGGAAATATGGGAAACAATGGATCTCAAACCAGACTGACGCAGAAGTCGTTTGATTCGCTCGGTGGTAAGACCCCTCGGTGGTGAGATTTTCTGGTGGCAGCGGTGTGATTTTGAATAGCTTTGTGATATTTATATTTTTGATTATTTTTTTAAAAACTAAAGTCAAGCTATTTGAGATGGCAACTGGAAGGAAAACGCGCACTCTAGGAAGTTAAAAGCTTCGCAACATTTATTGCTTGATAGAAGATCCGTTTCTTTCTTTAAATTTCCATTTAAACGTGAGCACACATATTTCTTTATGAGCCAATGCTGTTACCAGTAGGATATTATTTGGCGGGGGAACATAGTGTGTTTTTAATAAAGGGTGATTTTGCTTCCTAAAAGTGGGTCAGTGAAAACTTTTTTTCTTGACCAGATATTAGGCCAGCTAAACAGTTTTTATTTCAGTTAGAAAGAAATGAATAAAATCTCAATCTCTCGTGGGTGAATTAAAATGACCAAAATGATTTTTTAATGAGTTACTTCCCATTTGGGAGTCATGAATACATAGTTTAGTGTGCTTGATTCACAAAAGAAGAACCCTACGACGATTTTGTAACTAAACCCCACCCCCGGCTCGGTTTTCACTAAGCAGAAACTTAATATCGTTTCCATTAACTTTCCAAACTGTGGAGTTTTGACAAAAAATCTCTACATCTGTGGGCATACTCTTGAATATCAATCATTTGCAGGCAAAAGTGATTAGATAATAATAATAATCATTTTATGTCGCAAAAAGGATTGAAGTGTGATTCATTTTATTATAATGGCCACAGGAGGGAGCACAAAAAGGGCGCTTATCGATACATCAGTACCGCGGGCTGTTCAGAGGCGACTCTTACCGCCAATACCACCTATTGTCGCAAAGTATAAGAAGCTTATCGACATTGAAAGTGATGTTCAGTTCGTTATGACACCTACTCCGTATGAGAGCGAGAAATGTAACGAAAATGTACATGCATTTGGTACCAGGTCTGAAGATTCGGGTTTCGTGACTATTAATGAGGGGGCACCTGACGAAGAGAGGTCTGATAGTAATGATCGAAACAATTTCCCAAGTTCCTAGGAGGGTGAGTAGTTCACAGACCGATAGTCTTTTCAAAACTATAGACATCACATAAAAATTTGAAAAATTAAGCACAAGCATGGATCATTTTGTAAGAGCAAGTGCGGTCGAGAGCTTCAGCGAATTCAAAGATAAGAGAGAGAGACGCCAAGCTCGCAATTGACCAAGGGAGTTGGCAGTAGAAAAGTAGTTTAATTCTTCTCCAGCTAGAAGTAAGGAGATTATTAATGGAGATACTTATGATGGTTCACAACCATTTTTTAATTATTTTTTTAGGTTTTTTTTAGACTCTCTGATCCAGTTTGAGCACTATCAATGATCAACAATTGGAACGAAATCGAAAAGGGGTTGCGTTTGGCCGCATGCTTAAGGAAGGATGCCCTCTAGGTCTTGATAGATCTTCAAGTCCAGCCAGATCAAGTCGAGTTGGGGAAGTTAAAAGTTTCCTTGGAAGCTCGCTTCGCGCCTCGCAAGAAAGCCGAATACTGCAAGGCGCAGCTTCGAAGCCGTTTCAGGTTTCAGAAAGACGGGCGAAACGCTTCCTGAGTTATGGCAGACCATACAAACTCTTGTTTTGCTAGCTTATTCTGGTTGCACATATAATATTCACGACCGACTCGAAAAGACCATATCTTGTGAGCCCTTCAGGATGAAGACCTGAGACTTGGGATCTGGCGCCATCGCCCTAGCAGCTTGCAGGAAGCAATCAGAATCGGGGTCGAATGGGAGGTTTTCTTGCGCGCTGGTGTAAGACAAAAAAACCTGTAAACCAGCGCTTTTACGGGTCACGACCAGTCCAAAACCAGGTGTGAAGAAGAGAATGTCAACAATAAAACTATAATCAAGCAACTCGTAGCGAAAGTAATCCTATTAATGGAGCAAAACAAGAAATTGAGCGAAGAACATAAAGAAAGAGAAGACCAGCGGCGCCAACAGCAATACAAGCAGCATGATACGACACGATCAAGAGTCCAGTGCTGAAATTGGAATGATTGGGATCATTACCAATATGAGTGTATCAAGCCATTAAACAATGATAATGTTCGGTGGAGGAAGAGTGACCAGTGTAAGGGAGGCTATAAGAAAACAAAATATATAGAAACACCAGGCCTGTTAGTTATGTGAATAAAGAACCAATAATGTACACGCAATGCTTAGTTATTGTGGTAGAGCTCGCTCTGCTAGCGGACACGGGCGCTGCTGTTTCTGTCATCAGCAAGCGGCGGTATTAAACACTTGGTCGACGAAAGCCAAAGCTCATTACCATTTATAGCCAACTCATCAGTGTTTCCAGTGACAAGATTGAAACTCGTGGTCCAGCTGAATTTTTGATTGGAAAGGCGTCAAAAAACGATATGTTTTCGTCGTAGCTGACTTTAGGCCTGATGGAATTCTTGGGTTAGATTTTATCTCGTCTGCATAAGTGCGACATTAGCATTGATGAATGCACACACGTGATGCAGGGACTGAAGCTCAGTTGTGATTTTTGGGTTGTCGTCGTATTATTTTGGCAGAGGGTGAAGCTGAGGATGGATGCCAAATGTTGGATGTGGGAGGCTGTCTGCAGTGTTGTTACTAGAGCCTCTGTCGCTAAAATAATCGTCACGCGAGCAGTTGCTAAAACAACAGACGGAACGGTGCCAATACGGTTACTGAATCCGACTAAAGATGTTGTAAATTTGCAGGCTGGTGTTGTGTGCGCAGAAACCAGTGGAACACTATCGACGCAAAATGTCGAGTGTTCCACCAAGTATTCAAACGACAGTCTACCTTTACATTTGTTTGAGTTATTCGAGAGATCAAGCAGCCATTTGACAACCGATCAAGCAGATGCCCTCAGTACCCAGTTTTGCACAGGTTTTGCTAAAGATGATGACGACTTGGGTGGAACAAATTTGATAAAACACTCTGTCAAGACAGGGAATGCCGCACCGATCCGAGTCCCACCCAGAAGATTGCCGTTCCATCTCTGGCAGGAGATTGACACACAAGTCGACGATATGTTGAAGAAGGGAGTCGTAGAACCGTCAGTAAGTCCATGGACTGCTCCAGTAGTATTGGTAGCCAAGAAAGATAGGAAGAAGCGATTTTGTTTGGACTACAGAGCTCTGAAATCGGTTACCAAGAAATATGCATACTACGGATGTCAAGGGTGGCTGTCCACTGGCATAAGCCTTAATGCCCCCTTGACATCCGTGGTATTTTAAATTAGGCGATTTTGGCGCATCGGCTATCGTTTTGGGTTCTGCCATAGAAATCCCCCAAGATCCTTCCAAAACAATTATAGAACTCTGCAGTGAATCCATCTGAATCTGGATTTTTTTTTCATTTTCCATCTGTTTTAGAGACTTACCGTATTCATTAATTGCAAGTAGACCCTCGCATGATTCTCTTTCTTCTTTACTAAGTTTAATATTGTGCTTAAAAAATCTATATTGAGTTTCGTTTTTATCAAGCTGAGCAATTCTACTTTTAAACAATTCCAGATAAAACTCTTTTTTTGAGCTTCTAAAACATCTTTTGGGTATGATATATTTGTCCCATCATCTAAAATCATTTCCTTTATTGTCTTATTGACATAATTTCTTTTTTAAAGATTTAAAAAGTACTCTGTACTTGTTTCTCAAAATTCATACCATCTAGCCTTGGATCTTAACATAACACCTTCTGTGTATTTTTTTTTTCTTTCTAGATTTCTCTAATTTTTCTTTCTTTTTTTCTAAATTTTCCAGAGTTTCCCCATCTATGTTGTCCGACAATCCCCTATAAATTTTTAATATTTTTCTTTCAATTACCTTTAGTTTTTTCCGTTTCTTTTACTTTTTTAAATTTCTCAGACAATTTTATCATTACAGGAAAGAGAAACATGTAGGGAGTCCTCTTTATTTTCCCCTACGTAATATTCATCTACAGTATCAGTTATACACTTTTTAACGAAATCGATATATTCAATGTTCCCCAATAGTTGGGAATTAAATTTCCAATATTCTTTTCCCCTTGGACACTTTGAAAAAACCACACTCAAGACAATAGCTGAATGATCAGTCTTATACCCTGGTAAAATACATGCATCAGTTGTATTCATAGGAATATCATAGGGCACAAGAAAATAATGTAATCTAATTTGTTTCAAAGGAGATTTGTGTCTCCAGGTATAAATCTTTAAGTCTTGAATGGAATTTGTCTAGGGGTCAATTAATTCCAATTCGTTTTTCAGGTCTTGAATTGCTGCTCTAGACTGTTGGTGTTTGTCATGTAAAATATTATAAGTATCCAAATCTAAGTCTTGAACAGTATTTCAATCCCCACACATTATAATTGATGAGTTCTCAAAAACTAATCTTCTCCTTTAACATTGTAAAAAGGCTAGGATTATCATCATTATAACCATTCAAATTCACAAGAGTTATTTTATTGCCATTAATTGTGATATCTAAGATAATAAATCTCTCTTGACTGTCACATATTTCTCTATGAATCGTAAATTCAAAAGTATTTCTAAAGAATATTGAGACACCAGCTCTATTACTATAACAGTGGCTAAATATACATTTGTATCCCCATTCAGCAACCCAATAAATATTATCGTTCTTTTTACTATGAGTTTATTCGAAACATAGTATAGATACAATCTTTTGCTTTAACCAATGGAAAATGTCCCTTTGTTTAAAGACCGAACCTTGCAGGCCTCTAACATTCATAGATAAAACTTTTAATATTCATGAAAACATCAGAAATTGTACATATACATGTTCTTGTACAGGAATAAATGAAGTAATTATCACCTCAAATTTATCATACGCATGACATTCACACTCACACAAAATACAAACATGCATCATAAAACCATCCATGGTCGGACAGTACATGCTGTATATTTGGCTGAAGTTTACATTGATACAATAGATAATACAAATACAAGAAAATTAAACGAGTCCATCAGATATAACTCTTATGCACCTCCAACAGTCCTTTGCAGAGCTTAACAAAATCAGTTTAATGAAGCAATAGGCACAGAAAATACGAGTATAAATTACAAATGAATGAAAGAGAAAAAAGGAAGAAAAATTATGAATGAGAGTATATATGGATGTGATGAATGAGCGAATGAATAAGCGAAGAAGAACTGACAAATTGATAGAGTGTGATATGAGACTTTGGCAGAATTAATTAAACTGGGCAGTACGGATGGGAACAGTCGGATGCAGAATATCTTACTGATATGTAACAGATCTAAGTGTAGCAGACTTAGTAAAATCGATATACAGGTTTCACATGTACTTTCAGATACGAAAACTGTTATCTGAATATAAATACCTTTAGCAGACGACAATGCATTTAATACAAATGACAAAAATATAGATATGAAACTATGAATAGAGCGGTTGTGTCATCTCACTCAGTTAATAACGCTATCATTTCTAGCCTATATGAGGATTTGTTTTCACTTCCAGACTGTTAAATAGCTGAGATAAAAGCCACGTACATTTTAAACCTCTGATAATGAAGATGAATAATATCAAGGGATTAACTATCTTCATCAATGTATTCAATTTAAGTATCACCTAGACTGATATAAATGTATTTACTGTGTTATATTAATCAAGGTGGTCTGCTTCTACATGTATTTAGTACCGTTTGATAAATCAAGTTTACCTTAGCCAGAAGTGTAAAATTCTCGAACAGGCAGGCCGATTGATAAAACCACGTGCTTTATTACCTAGGCAGCTCAATCTATTAAAGCCACGTATTAATGTTCTGGTATGATATTAAAACATCATGTGTATATTATTGCCATGAAATGACGCATAGCACATTCTGAAACAATTTCTCACATAATAAGAATTTTCAGACATTCTTTTGTGGTACATTAATTGGCTCTAAATTACTTTTTATCTTGAATAATATAACTAGCCACCAACTTTTCATAAGAACAGACCGATCGACTGAACCAGTGTCCTGCTTTTCAACCTCAGAATAAACTGATCGATAAAGCTATGCCTTTAATATCGTATATAACTCCATTACTGACCAGGCATTTTTAGACTGCAAAGAATATAAATAATGTCATAAAACTTGTATAATTATTTACAATTAAATGGCATACACTAATCAAGAACAGTATTTAAAATATCGATGCTATAATACCAAAAATCGAGTTGCTTTCAGAAATATTAATCTATCCGGGACACAAATTAAAGTGAATACGAAGAAGAAAGCGCAGCAATCTTCAAGTCCCGTAAAATATTCTGAACTTAATGACTGGTTGATAAAACAGTATACTTACACATTGCACAAGAAGGGGTTGGGGTGAATATTCAAATGTAGAATGGTCTAAGTTAGTCACGCAAATAATCAGTTCCAGACAGACATAGTTGATATGAGAGCTTATGAAAAATTAAGCCATGAATACAAATATATTTTGATAGCTATATACCTTTTTTTTTGAAAATATGCCTGGGCTAAAAAGGTGAAGAAGAAAAAAAAACAGAAGAGGGAGATGACATACATGATGCCTTTTTAGGAAATATTTGAAGAGAGAAAACCAAGAAAAATACATTGCGATAAAGGAAATACATTTTATAACGTAAAGGTCAAGGAATTATCGGAGAAACTAAATATTGAATACTTTTCCACTGACTAAGATAAAAATGCGTCTGTAGTGGAAAGATCTAATCGAACTCTTAAGACTGGAATGTGGAAGTATTTTACCGACAATGAAACCAGAAAATGGGTACATATACTACAAAACCTTAGTGATGAATGTCATGGGTCATATAACAGGTCTATAGTCATGTGGCCAATTGAAGCCAGTAAGCAAAGCAACAGGTCAAAAGTATTTATTAACTTATTTGGCTATCTTGCAATAGATGCCTATGAAAGGCCCAAAAGATAAAATAGCAAGAAAGTCGGGATCTCAAAATATACCGTTAAGTCTATTTTGCTTAAGACTATCTTTCTAATTTTAAGGAAGAGATTTTTATAATCAAAGAAGTAACGTTAGGATGCCCTGTAGTATATAAATCAGAAGAATTAAAGAGAGAGAATATTGAGGAATATTGTACGAGGAGAAGTTATCTCTATACGACAAGTAAGATGACGTCTTCAAGATTTTGATTTAAAAATAAAATGAAATATGAATTGCAGAAAAGTTTGTGCTGGTAAAATTGAAAGAATATAATGAATATTTTAACAGTTGCGAGCCGGCAAAAAATGTTGTCTGCCTGAAAGACTCCTTGTGAAACAATCGTAGCTAAGAAGTCCTGTCCCGTTAGTTCATTTAAAACATTGTAGTCATATATAAAATCGAAATCAGTTTTACTTTATATATTTTATGAAATTAAGCCAATTAATGAAATGGAACGTCGAAAATCGAGCTCCAAACGATGTAAAGATTGGACCAATATAATTAAAACTTACTGGCATAATATAGGAGAAGATAAGAAAATATGAGAATACAGCAAAACAATAATTACTTGTGAATTTGGAAAAACTGTAACAAGGCGCCCAGTGTTTAGTCATAAAAAATAAAATTACAGACTAGGTTTATTAATAGAAAATGGAAGATTAACCATACTGATTGAAAATAATAGATTTTGGATTGGGAAAATTACAGTTTGATTTATCTATTAAACTCGGAATGGTAGATGATACCGGCATATTATTAATTCATGTACGTTTTGTAGATTGGTATCACAGAACAAAAGTTAAAAAGACAATAAATAGATCGAAATGGAATGTATATTCCTCTATTTATTCATAGTTTATCTGGGTAAGATTATCATTTGATTATAAAAGACTTTTTGAACAAGGTCTTGATCAAGAAGTATTAATAATACATAATAATGATGAAAAATAGATTTCATTTAGTAACGATTTTATAACGTATTACTGTTAGAAATTTATCTTTTGTTCTATATTATTAAAGTTTTTTCTTAATTGTTTCACATTTTAATTTAAATCGTCAATATCCCCTTATGTCATGTGATCTAGTACTTCTACACAATTTCTAATTTAACACTGCTAGTTACCAAGTACAGTTCTTTTAAACGTACTATTCTAACAATTAAATCACTTCATATCTCTAATCCTACTTTCATTCACATTAACCTTATTCTGTAAGTCCACTGTCTTTCTACTGACTTCTTTGAAGTAATTCTTCTTCTTTGATTGCGAAAGACTATTATTGACAGCTGTCAGTCTAGTTTCCAACCTGCACATCGTCTTTAAAGTCATTAACTAACGTTTTAAAATCTTCATCATTCTCTTTCTTCTTATCGTTTAAATTCTTAACTTCAACTGTTGAAGTTGTGATTTAAATATATTATAATTTTCTGTATACGTCTTTATTTGCTTCACGTCAGTCTTTAAGGATGATATTTCAGCATTTATCTTTGCTTCAATTGGTTCAAATAATTTGTGTAAAATATATTCTCTTCAGTAGCATACTGTAACTTGCTGTAAGAGTTAAATTTAATGCTGCATATTAATTAGTGTTAATTATGTTGTTCCTTTCGCTTGCCATTTATTAATATAAATTTTATTAAATTTAGTCATGCTAATATTTTTGGACATGGATTTACTTTATTTGATTCTTTGGAGTATATGTTAGTAGGCTCCCCCGTCGCTTATTCCATTTAAGGTGTTTTCTTCTTTTAAATACCTCGGTTTGAACATATAGCACTTATTCCTATAGTAAAAACTGTACCAGCTATCATGTACTAAAAACTCTAGCTACCAAGGCAACACTCTGCAAAGAGTCCTTGTGTTAACTTCTCTCTCATAAATCTCTCCTCTTTTCGAGCGTTTCTGTTTTGGTTCTTTACATTCTTGTGAACGTTTTCCAAATTGTTTTCCAAGTTCAACTCTACGTGGATCTATTATCTTTTGTGAACTTGCCTTCTCAGTTTTGCGTTCACCACCTTCCATTTATTTTGCAATGCAAGTAAAGTTTTCCAAACATTTATTAGGGTTATTTTAAAGTTATCTTCAGGTTATTTCCATGTTACCTTCAAGTTATTTTAAAGTTATTTTCGAGTTACCTTCAAGTTGTTTTCAAATTTTTTTCAAATTACCTTCAAGTTATTTTAAACTTACGTTCAAGTTATTTTAAACTTACAAACCTCTTAAATAGTATTTATAGTTACTAACTTTCTAACGCAATTACGATGCATTGTTTCCATTCACCGTGGTTGTAACAACTGCTGGGGTGTCTATATACTACGTAGTTAAGTATTTCAGAGAATATACTAAAGAAGAGACCAAAACACGTGATCCAAATCTGATCAGTGATAAAGGTAGCAGTTTTAGATTACTCCATTATTCTATTGTGTTGTTATATTTCTATTTTTGATTGCATTTTATCATTTTTAAACCTGTTATCACTAGTTTTAATGTATCTCGTGTCTGACCAGTGAAAGCATTTTTTTTCTGCTTCAGGATCGGATAAGCTAAAAGAAGCACAAGAAAGAGTATGATCTATATCAAGATCTCTTTCATCAACACCTTCAGGCTTGGTCAAATTCAACCATTTATTATGAAAGTTAATTAATGGAATGACAAGCGATTTCAACGTTGTATATGATTTGATATTTTGTTTAATGCCTTTAAAATTCTTCTTGCTAATGAGTTGTCCTGTCAATTTTATTGTTTTCTTTAGTTCTATAGTATTCATTTAAGTATTCTTTTTTTCCTTTATTCCACTTCTTGTTGTAGTCTTTACGATATACATTATTGAAGTCTTTATTATCTTCTCTCCAAACTTTTAAATAATCCTTATTGTATTCTCTCCAGTTTTTGTTGTACTCACTCCGGCAAGATTTGCAGTAAGAACACATTTTGTTGAACTCAATTATGTCTTTATCTTTGTCGTATCTATGGCATTTCTTAGCAGCTATCATTCATATTCTACTTTATTATTTCAATGAATTTTAACTACTTAGATTGTACTACTCTGCTATCAAAATAATTGAAAGATGAGTTAAAGTTAATGTTCAGAAAGAAATACAAAACAGCATATGATTCCTTTAATTTGGAAGAGGTTAGCAGTGTGACTCTGTCTGGTGGGATGGATGTTCCAGCTGCTGGTTTAGGAGTTTCAGGAATAGGATTTATTGTACCTCTTTTTTTTTGACGAGTTTTGGTGCAACTTTAATCTGGTTTTTAAGCTAAGTCTTTCAAAGAAAGGTCTATCCATGGAAAAGCTTTAAACCACGATTATAGTAACCTCTTTCCATAAGTTGACAGCATTGATGAAATGGTAAATAAGGCAATAAGCGGTACTGAAATAAGTGATGAGCAATTTAATAGTATAGTTACCGAGTACATTAGATACAAAAAAGATATAAAAAAAAATTAATCTGGCAGAAAGTTGGCAACACATAAAGTCAACATATTGAAGAGTTATAACAGATGTTTTTATGGGAGGTAAAGAGAAAACAGGAGAAATAAATTGTAGAGAAGTCTATAGCAAACGTAAAATCTTTAATTCTGACAACGAAGGGTACAACAACACAGGTAACGAATTAAACGCCCACGAAGTCAAGAAGCGGAACCATTTTCATATAGGCTGCCTGAGAAAACTGATAACAAGATCCCAAATGCTGAGGTTGTCACAAGGGAAGGCATTCCAAGCATTCACACTCTGCCGATGAAATCACAGATGAGATGGTCCAGCCAAGTCACCAGGATATCCGACGAGCGACTACGAACGAAGATTTTCTATGGTGAGCTGAAATAGGGAAACCGATCTCAGGGAGATCAGAAGAAACGACGCAAGGATACCTCAAGTCATTCTTGAAACATTTCAACATTGACACTAAGTTTTGGGAAGATCTCGCACAGGATCGTTCTACCTGGCGCAGTCTCATCCATACTGGAGCTACAGACTATGAGATTAGGAAAATTGCAGAGGCGGTGCAGAAGCACGAGCAGCTTAAATATCTGAATTGCAGCATGTCCTCTACAGATCAACCAACCCCAAGCGGCATCTACTGTCCAGTGTGCCATAGACTGTTCAGAGAACAAATTGGCCTCGTCAGCCACTGACGTCTTCACAGAAAGCAAACCAGTTAGTGATGTCATGGTCATCTTCGAACTCGAAGGACGAACAACAGTAACTGCTACAATACCATCAAAACTTCCACAATCTTTCGCAGACAATATATTCTTTTGTATGACTTTGATTTCTTGTTTATTTTCCCATCTAAACTTTTTAATTGGCATTAGTTAGCACGTGGCTCAACTATATACATCTTTTACGGTTAGGTACATATTTTATGACCTTGACCTTGACCTATCGTGTTTTCCGTCATCTCTCATTTTACCTTATCCATTAGCATTGTACTCACGATTTGCTTTAGCCTGTCTATTTGTTATCATGATAAGTCTGCATCTAACGTCTGATTCAGTTATCATCCAGATATCATAGCGTGTAAGTAATACTAATTCTTCTTTACTTATTTTCAGACCGGCATCATGAGCAACACCCGATGCACTCTAATAATGTGCTGTATCGAATTTGTAATTATTGATGCAAACATTACTATAGTCTTCAATAAATGACACACTACATAAATATATCTTTCTTCACGTAGTAGTCTGGTACGCCACACAGTTATTTCAATTTGAAATGTTTCATCACACTCTTAACATACTGGTAATCATCATTTGTTACAGCTGATCCTCGGGGATCGGAATAAAATTTCTCAATTTTGTGGTACTTTGGTTTCATTAAACCTTTTAAAATCACCCATGTAGTCGAATAGGTAAATATGTTGTTCGAAATACTTTGGTTCCGTGTATATTGGGGTTATCCTAGTTACTTTTGGTTCCAAATTGTTTAATAGTTTCAGTGAATTTGTGATCAATGATATTCTGTGCGAGTTGTTCTAACGATTGTCCCATCTGCCGAAAAACTCTCTGGGAACCTAACTGTTCTCTATATAACAATCTCCTTGTCACCCATTTCAGATCTATTGGTTATGAAATCCTTCATTTACTAAATGTATTTTTCATCATATTTGGCACTATCGTCACATCCTGATCAGGGTCATTTTTCACCAATATCCTGATAAATAGATGAAAACCGCATCCTGATTAATTGTGGATAACGACTGATATATACTCTGGATGTCTCTAATTCAAATTACACTCGTTATGTTCAGGATTGCTCTAATTACCTGTAAAATGATCATGATATCTTACATTCTTGGTGGTGATAACTTTATCTTCGATTTCTTTTGCACAAATATGACATGTGTTATTGGAATTGACATGCTTCTCATCTTCTTTCGTAAATATCATTATAGCAATGTGTCTTGCTTCAAGTTCTTCGTATCCATTTTATGCAAATGTCTGTACATAAACAGACAAATATTGTATGCACACTGTTCCTTTATATACTACAGGCTAATAGTCATTGTGTACTGATTTAATTTGCAGACAAAATCCTACAGGTAAATATTTGGCTGTTTGTTTTCTCTATGATTAAATAAAGACTTGTTTGCAAGAGTGTATGCGCTCTTTATGATCCTTTCAAAATCACAGTGTGGAACATAAGGAACTTTAAGTTGATGATAGTATTTTTTAAATTCTTCAACGATTAAACCCTCTTCAGGCATTATATATATATATATATATATATATATATATATATATATATATATATATATATATATACTGAATTATCTACGCAATTATATAACATTGAATTTATTTTTATTTCAAAATGATTAAACACTTCTTGCAAAAGTATGTTTCATTGCCGTGTTTATTTATCTGAGATGACACCAATTTTGATGAATTCGTTATTACGCGATAATAATGTTTCTCTGCATAAAATACATAAACATATCCACGTGACTGTCTCTTATGTCACTCTTACTGGTCTTATGCGCCTAAGATTTCGTATACATTTACAGATATGTTGAATTCATTGCCGAATTCATCATTGTCGTGAATTTTGATAGGGCATCTATGAAACCAGTCTTTACACATGTCAAAGTTGTATTTTGATGTTCTGTGTGATGATCTCATGGTGGGTTTATCAAACATTCCATGCCACAGAAGGAACATTTATTGTCTCATCTGTTTAATTTAAGACACGCATTTTTAGTCCTTCACGTATTTTGTTAATTCTATGTATGATATTCCTCTGATTGACAGGAATCTATCTATATGTAACGTTAACTATATCTTACCAGGATCGTGCAATCGACATATATGCAAGTACTATATTATGAGGCTCAACAGAGGTAGCAAATTAGTTACAGACAAGTGAACCTATATAAGTGTGTGTTTGACAAATTATCACAAATTTTTAGATTTCAATTAAGGTATAAACAATAAAACATTTACAGTTATGTTCTTTTGCTTGCTTGTCTGCTTGGTTTTTGCTCCCTTTTTTTATCATCATTCTGTTTGTATTTTCCTTATTCTCTAATGTTATACTTTCTATTCGACTTTGAATATATGCATTACTTTTGTTCCATATATATATATATACTTTTGTTTTTTTGTTTTTTTTGCATTTTGTATTTTTTACGTGCTGACTAAAATACCTGTAGATAGCAGATCCTAGATCGTCTATTTCTTTCTTCACTACAAAGAATGCAGACAATCATCTATTTTCTAGCTGCTTGTTAAATGTGCAACCTCGACATTATTGATATTTTGTACGTCTTCTTTCTAATTTTGTGACTGATTTTCTTGTATTGCAGCTGTGACGTAAAGCTACCATTTATATTGCAACAGTTAATGTTCAGTCTTAAGATTTGCTGCTATATTAATTGTGGTAATGTGTAATGTGCGTACTAAGACGTCCACCCCCTACTTTGGACTTTGTATTTCTTATGATAATGCATCTGCCTCTTTTTGAATGAGTGATGTTACTGTCTCGCCTTTACTGAAGCAGGCGAGACAAAGTTAAAATAAAATCTTTTCCTATTGGCTAAATCTAAACTGGATAACAAAAAGGATTTGCATAGACATATTTATAAAATAGTCAAATAGTCTTACGTTAAGTGTCTAAACTTGTGTTTTTGGTAGTATTATACCTACATTTGAACAACAATATTTTCCAAATGATATATCATTTATTATTATTATTACTACTATTATAAGTAGTAGTAGTATTATTAAACACTAGCAAATTTGAAATATTTACATAGAAAATGATCCATTCTTTGTACACAGGGGCATTAAAAATATTGTGAAGTTACTCCAAATCGGAGCTTAAAAGCAATGCAATACTGCAGAAGCAATACTCAAAATGATCTATAAGTTAACAATTAACAATATCACAGGTCAATGGTACTCCATTGTAAATCTACCATCTAAATCGCCCTAAATGCAACAATGTCATCATGTGTTTTCAAAACGTTTCAATTTTGTGTTTATTTTGGTATACAGTGTTATACCGCAGGTGTCGGTACCCCCCATTAGCTACATTGCTGCACCAGTAAAATGTGTCCAAGAACTCTGCATGGAAAGTAGCATGCCCTAAATATTTCAAACGTTAGGTTGTTTTATTGTCGAATATTACAAATGGGGCTTATTTGGATTATACAATTACGGTTTGCTATTTAGAATATTATATTTTGTTCGCGAAATAAAGAAATAATACTGAAAATAAGCACAATAAATTTACTTTTATTTGTCCTTTTTTGTACAAGTTTAAGATCCAGCATTTGATGTAAATTCCCAGCCTTGTGTTTCACTGGGATAAAAGTCAAAGCATTTCGCACAGTTAATAATGTTATTATGAAATAGGCAGAGTCATTGGTTACTCAGTCTATCATATTTGTATCATGCAAATGAATTTTAATATTTATCGGACATGGGGAAAATTGACTATTGAGTACACTCCCATGCCCCACCACCACCTCGAAAAAATCTCTGGGCAGAAGATCTATCAGTAAAAAGATCATCAATATTATAAATATTCCACTCCACTGAACTGCTCTTCAGCAGTCCTTCACAAGATATTAATGCCTCTAAAAGAGGAACCTTTACCCAATTGAAGCTTTTCTCCTGCTTTAGAACCTTTTTTCCGGGAGTAGAGGAGGAGGAGGGGTGAATCGATTCTGTAATACCGGCACGCTTAATGTGTCCGAGGCAATATCTCTTTTTCAAGTGGACTAGTACCCAATACATGTTTCACTGAACGTTCAGACATCCAGTTTGTTCTGCTCGGTCCTACCATAAACACGCATAGTGCTTGTAATTCTGTTTGTATTTTTGACTCATTAAATAACAGTCTTAGAGGTCGATGAAAAAAAGTTTCCACTTTGGCACAAACCAAAGATCCAAATCGTCAAACAGAAACCGAGAACGAAGTTCTCTCAGACAAATTTTAGAATATGGCTTAAAAAGGCTATTAGCAGGCTTGAAAATGTTATTCTATTCTTACAGAAGAGTTAGGTACGGTAGTTTAATCTTTTTTTCTTTTTTTTTAAAGTTTAAGATCGGAAATGTTCTTTGAACACGTCCTGACATTCATTGCAAAACAGAAGAAATGTTCAATTTCATTTTCTAACAAGATATGAAATAAAATACTATATATACAAACTTAAGAAAATCATAAATCTCAAGGTGTGTATACAGATATTAAAACATTAAATAATGACATGATAAAAGAAGTAAAATCAACCAGAAATCATGTTTGATAAGATTCAGATGTTTCATAAAGGAAATTTCTGTTGATTTCTCTTTGTGTGTACACTTTAAACTAGCGGTCATATGATTTGATTCTGTTAGATGGAATTAAACAAAAACAAACTCTCATAAACGTCATCATGATGGTTGTTATATTTATAAGTCTTTATATCAAACTTGTATCGTATTTTGTTCAATATATTGTCTTCGCCCATACATAAAATAAATGTTATGATAGGTTTGTCTATACTGTAAATAATGGGTTATGATACATTTGTTTATACACCAAATATTTGGTTATGTTGCGTTTGTCTATACAGTTATGATAGGTTTTTATATGCCGTAAAGAAAGGGTTATGATAGGTTGTCTATACAGTAAAGAAAGGGTGATGATAGGTTTGTCTATACAGTAAAGAAAGGGTTATGATAGGTTCATCTATACAGTAAAAAGGGTTTAAACAAAGAGTTGTGATAAGTTTGTAGTATGATGACAATGATCCCTTAATTTCATGTAGACTGTTCTATATTGAGTTCCTTAGTAAGCAAAAATACCAACGTCTATTTATCTTGGAGTGAACTAAAGCGCTATTGGAGTTCCTGAGTGAGGTAAAATACCCGTGTCTGTTATCTTGGAGTGTAGTCAAGCGCTGACGGAGTTCCTGAGTGAGCTAAAATACCCATGTCTGTTTATCCTGGAGTGTAGTCAAGCGCTATTGGAGTTCCTGAGTGAGCTAAAATACCCGTGTCTGTTTATCTTGGAGCGTAGTCAAGCGCGATTGGAGTTCCTGAGTAAACTAAAATACCCATGTCTGTTTTTACAAGAGTGTAGTCAAGCACCAAGATGAGAAATGAAGCCTGTTAAATTGTTGATAAAGACCGGTATATTTTAGTTTGGATGTTTCTAGTTAAAATTAAACTCGTTATTTGCAGGATATATGTATTATATGTTAAAGGAGGATGATCTATTACGTTGTCGGTGGTGTTACCTTCGTCTTCGATTTCCTTTTCACAAATATGACATACGTTGGTGGAAGTAAAATGCATCTTATTTTTGTACCAATTTTTTTTTTTTTTTTTTTGGGGGGGGGGGAGGGTGGAGTCTAAGTTCTTCATATACAGTTCCTCTAATTTTCATCACATGGTCGTAAAACTGTTGTATGCAGACGTTTCCTCTGTATACTATAGGCTGAGAGATTTCCTCTGTATACTATAAGCTGATAGAGTGTCGTTAAGTATATATCTTGGCTGTAATATAAAATAGGTCAAATATTCATGTCTGTTTATATTAGTGTTGTTCAGCGTGTAACTTGACTGTAATATCAAATAGCTCAACTATGCATGTCTGTTTATATTTGTGTAGCTCTGTGTGTAACTTGGCTGTAATATCAAATAGCGCAAATATTCATGTCTGTTTATATTTGTGTACCTCAGTGTGTAACTTGGCTGTCATGTCAAATAGCTCATATATCCATGTCTGTTTATATTAGAGTAACTCGGCGTGTAACTTGGCTCTTATATCAAGTAGCAAACAAAATAAAATTCTGATAACCAGTGCGGTAAAGAGCATTCTCTCCTGTTAGATACATGGAGACATTATATAAATAAATATTGCATTCTTGAACTTACTTTCATTTAGTTTTGGCTTTGGCACAAACGTTCATAATTTCATCATGCTTCGATAAACGTTATTCCCAATATCTTTTTGCCTTACCTGGCAAAGGTATTTTATTTTTCTTTAATTTCAGGATAACTAGCTCGACCTACATATCAAACTCCCGATAACAACTCCAAAATTGATACTTCGTAAAACAACTTCTAAGCGGAATGGAGAAGAGAGAAAACTTTTATAGATTCAGCGCGCTATTGCTGGACGTTGGAGCAAGAGTTTTGAGAGAAGTTCTTACTTTTCATCATTTAGGCCCAAATACTCTTGCAGCGTATCTATCTTCAAACAAATGTCGACTAATGAAACTCCCGGTAAATGTTATGAGGCAAGACCAGCTAGATATTTTGTTTCCTCCCAGCGGCAACAATGCTTTAATCGAAAATTTTGATATTACACTGATGTGCATACTCTTTAGAAACCTTGACTCCAGCAAATCATCCAACAACCGGGTGTGGTCAACCCCTTCGGCAACAGATCTTTCGTTTCAAGCCGATGTAGGAAGGATCAGAGTTACTCGCAACTCTCTGTTTGGACATGTGTCTTCGGCCAGTATGGACACGTCGACATTCAATATCGAGGCAAGCAACCTCACAACTATATACCTCCGCCTTATGGCAACACTTCAAGCTTCACAGTTTTCAGCTAGCGACCTTCAGCAGATGATTGACAAAGAACTGAAGGGACCGCTACAACAAGACCTTGAAAATGAAATTAACAGAATGAGAAGAAAACTACATGAGTGGCAGCGATATGGTAAGGACTATTAGGCATGAATTTACATTGACACACGTGAAATGTAAAGTGGAGATAGGTTGTAAAAATGGAGACGAATGCATCCAAAAAACCTGGTTCGAATAAGATAAATCGACTCTAACAAATCGTTTATTCAGCTATTTCTTCATAATTCTACCTTCTTCTTCTTCTTCTTCTTCTTCTTCTTAATAATAATAATAATAATAATAATAATAATAATAATAATAATAATAATAATAGATCATTCTATTCAAGATTTCTATTACTTGTCTTCTTCTTCTTGGTTAAAAAGGAATCAATACAGGTTTGGGACTATTGCAATGTGAAATGATACGATTCTGACACAATTGTATAACTTAAGGCAGAGCTTTTATCCGAAGAAATCCTTCATAAGATTTATGTATGTAATGCTAAAATTGCTTTGCTTACATACACTATGCACAGCATATATATATATATATATATATATATATATATATATATATATGTGTGTGTGTGTGTGTGTGTGTGTGTGTGTGTGTGTGTGTGTGTGTGTGTGTGTGTGGAATTGCCTTGAACGACCGGTTGTTACAAGCATTCCTTCTATCAAGACTCAATTAATGATTCGCTTTTTGCGTCTAATAATATATGCAATTAAACAAGCTTTTCCACTCATGGTTCAAAAAGTCTCGATTTATCAATGAGATCAAAATCTAATTGACTTTTAAAAAGTTTTTTGTTTTCTTTTGCTTTGTTTAGATGAAGACGTTAAACAAATGATCAAGGAAGTGAAGACTGACATTCAAGAAATTCTAAACGTACAAAGAGGTGAGAAAATAAATTGCTTGACAATGTTTTGCAAGTAAAAATATTCTTATGTGTTTCACGAAAACAAAAAATGAAAGAAATCTTCTTCTATGCGTGGGTTCGTAGGTTCAACTCTTATGGATGAGAAGTTGCAGAGTGGGGCAGGTAAGAACATAGTAGGAACTATGAATAGCTGAGCTTACCATCAGCTTCTTCAACAAACTTTGTATATTTGTTAAGAGTAGCATATATTGTAGACCATTCATACGCAATCCTTCCACAATAATACATGAAAAAAACTCCTGCCGTTTTATTTCTCCGTGACTTCTTTATATCGATTGGCCAAGATCACGAACAGAAGCTAAATAGATTCTTCATCAGAATCGACCGCAAGTCATATTTGCTATCCAAATGAGCAGACAAAAATGAATCATGCATCGCATGTGGAAGTTGTCTTTGAAATTACGATCTGCTCCATGCTGTTTTATTCGTACTATTGCAAAATACTTATATCTTCTCTGCATATCAGTGTCAAATAAGTTATGTCTCTCTTGACAGGCATATATTTTGTTTCATTTAATTGGAGGGTAATTTTAAGCCAGTTTAAATCAAACTATGCCTTTTCCTTTTTGCTTTGTTTTCAGCAACCACCAGGAAACAAGAGGAATTGTCAGACACCACCTCAAAGTTTGAAGAAAGTGAGTTACTTGTACCCGTAGTTCATCTTGCCTTTTCTTAAAAAACTTTTCATATTTTGTGTTATTTAAAAAAAAGGTGTAGTAACTTAATACTACTACTACTACTAGTAATAATTCTTATAATTATATTCTACTCTTGCAAAGTCTTACAGTCTTTTATTTGTCATCGTAATGTAAAGAAGGTGTCATAGCTTAATAATAATAATAATAATAATAATAATAATAATAATAATAATAATAATAATAACAATAATACAAATAGCAACTTCAGCCATAACGTTGTCTTAGGGACTTAGGGAATATATATATATATATATATATATATATATATATATATATATATATATATATATATATATATATATATATAAGCAGATGCTTTGTGATAACAGTTGTCTTATAGCTGTTCAATGTTTTTCAAAGTTTTCCTCCAGCCATTTCTTATATCATATTGGTGTCATATGAAACTAATTTTTTTAACTTACCGGGTTTCAATGATTTTTCTCTCTGTATTTTCTTGTTATCTCTTTTAGTGTCATTCTTTCTGTCATATTTTTATTTATCCTCTTTTCTAGAACTGCTTGAAATAAAGAAACAGTTGGACAGTCTAAGTAAGTGTTCATCTCATCTTCATGTATGAACTTCGTAAGCCTCTTGTTAAAGCTTTCAAGAACGTTGTGACTTTGCAGCTATACACCAGCCTATTTTTATCCACACAGTGTAAAATGTAGACTTGGGCATTTCAGTATTGTTGTCAAAGTAAATATAATATAGAATTTATGAGATTGTTTTCTCACTAATACCACTTGCACAATTCCTTTGACAACATTTTCTTGTTGAATTTCTGATAAGATTGACATAATGAAATATTTCAATTTTCTTGCATCATCTCCTGTTCCTTCACAATGGGTACAAAATTATTCTATGTTTGACGATAACCTGCGTTCAAAAACTAAAACAGATATCAAAATGCAAACAGAGTATTAAAGCCCGAATTATTTTTAATGACACGTTTCACGATAAAATATAGCCTTTAATTCTTTCAAAACTCAGTTGAGGCGATTCGAAGCACACAACTATAGAGAAAGAAGTATCAATGTAAAAAATTGTTTGCACAATCGTACATATAAGAGTTCAAGAAATTTATTTAATTATTTGCCTTTACTGATTTATTGCAACTGCATGTATTGAATGGAAACAAAAAGTCATTTCTTGAAACAGGGCATGTACAATTAACTAATAAGGAGACGAATAAGCTTTTTTCCTACGTCATTATTTCTTATATATTACTAAAATATTATATTCAATAACACTGATGATTCCCCTTTGTTTACTTTAGATTCAGACAAAGAGGGCGGCAGAACCTTCATCAACAAGGTGAAACAAAAGAGGATAATTGGTACGAATTGAATATTACTTAAATTCTACTGATATTAAAAGCAGACATATTACAATTACAGACACTACTTTTGGTAATACTACTAGTACTACTACTACTACTACTATTATTACTACTACTAATACTAATAATAATAATAAGAAGAAGAATAGTAGCAGCATATAAGAACGAACAACAAGAAAAGAAAGAGGAAACAAGATATAGCCAATGAAGCAAATTTTTCAAGTGCATAGTTTCGTTATGTTAGTATCTGAAATCGACTACATTCCTGATACATATTATTTTATTATACTTAAAAGCACCCATAAATGATAAAAACAAGAATTTTCCATTTCACCATGTACTCATTTCCAACTAAGCTAAGGCTTAGTGAAGTATGTCGACAGTGATTCCATTTCATAATACAATTTAAATCAGCTGAAGTTGGTGAAGAGCCTGGTTTGGACATTATAGCACGAAAAATATATAAATATAACATGACGTGGTATCGGTGACATGAAAAAAGCAATAAGTACGTATTTTTGGAAATGTTTAACTAAGATCTCCAGTCTATATAATCCTCCACCCCCAACTACTGTGAACCTGTTGAAGTTGTTCCACTTTTTTAAATACATTTACCTCTTTTCTTTCGTTCTGATCAAATATGTTTGCAATAATGCAAGTTGTGCTTTGTTGTTTGTGTTCGTTAAATTCAGCAAAAAGTGAGAGATCGTACGTACAGATACAATTTTAGGATTTGAACTTGTAACCTTAAAGCAATGCTCATATTATACATTTTTTCTGGGACTTTGACTCAAAAAAATTAAATAAAATTCACTTGATTTTGAAAATGTTGAACTGACTGTCAGAAATAAATAGTGTATGATTTACGTCCAGCGTGTGCAAAGAAGAAAATCATTCTATCCAGGTGTTGTCTTTATATTTTCAAGTTCATCGAAGTACAGAATATGTCAAGCGTGCATATTGGTTTGTTAATACTTTGCAGAATGAAGAAAAATAGGCAGGCAGTCTTTAGCGTTACATTTAAAGTTTAATTAAATTGTAAAAAATTAACTGCCACAGTTAAAAGAAGTTCTTCTAAAAATGTACGTGAAAACACTTTTTGTTGCAAGAAAGCATCACAAATTGCACTCGATATGCACAATTTTTATACAGTCTTTCGGGAAAGGATGCACAGTTTACACATGCAAATGGTAACGTGGTTAACATCAACGCCTTAAGTAGAGGTACATTGTGCATTTGAGATTTTTATTACTGGGATAAGTCAACCCTTCTATACCCCATGACTTTAGTAGTTTTAGCTTGACCGTCACATATATGTACATGCGCGGTTGTGTTTACAAAATATAATTTCCCAGCGGGCAATCGCTACGATTTATATTATTAAAGTCACGACGGGAATTTTCCCGCGTGCGCGATAATCATACTATTTATATTATTAAGGTGGCTACGGGAATGTTTACACAGCTTGTGCAGTGATGTGTATTGAAGGTTACTTATCAATACCTGTTTGGTCCCTAGCGCCCCGGTTTCGTATCTGTGCGCGGAGCTGTCGGAACTTTACAATTTCCACCAACACGGTCTCGAGCTCGGTCGCGATAAGATTTTATCTTCGATAGCAACCGAGTATAGTTTACTAATTGTATTAAGACTACTTTGTGTCGCTGCAAAAATGTCCGAATAAACACGTATTCGTTCATGTAATCGTAACGAACTTATTTTACCAGCACCGCCTGCAACACCGGTTGCTATCGATATAGCTCCGACAGCCATTCCGACTGGTATGACTACAACAGATGTAATTCCAGCAATCCCAATGCCTACAGAGGTCGCGGCGGCGATTCCAAATATAGCATCTACAACGTTACCTATACGTTTGTATTTCATGAGCAACGCGGTTGTCTTAACAACTTCATCTCGAAGTTGTAGTTCCGCTTTGATTATTTTTTCACGCCAGTGACAATGAGGGTCCATTATAATTATTCTATTAATAATACAATTGGGTAGTACAATTGCTAGACAAACTAGCCTTCTTCAGGTACAACACGCACTTCTAACCAATCACCCTTTTTTACTTGCACAACCTCCATACAATTATAGAAAATATCTTCCTGTGGAATACTTAAATCTCCAGCAATTGTGCGTTCTGGGAGTATGGCACCACGTTCATATAGAACCAGATTGATTACGCCCTTGGTTTGTATCTGAAAGGACTGTACACGTCTTCGCACATGAACTGTTACACGAGTGCGTCCTTGTTAATAACAGTCGAAATCATTCTCTTCTCGGTTGAGTCAATGTAAGTTTAACATATTCTTTGGAGAATGTAACCATGGTGGATTCAACGGTGAATCCCACTTCATCGTTGTAGCAACAATCCCTGGATGTTTTTAAACTTGGCGTCGCAGTCAGCGATAGTGCATTTTGACGTGTCAATGCAATGATCCTAGTTTTTGATAAACGCAATCGAAGTACGAGAGTCATTGATTCCCCCGTTTTCAGTGATCGCTGCCAGGTTTTGCGCTACAGCACATCGCAACCTCACAATATCATCGTTGATGTCCACATTAGGCGCTTCCAGTTTGATCTTGGAAAATCACAAGCTTGCCCGGGTTGATGTCAGCCTGACCGATAAACTCAGACAAAGACGCTTTTAAAACGATATTTTGAATGTCCACGTTGGACGTTGTAAGTTTTCCAGTTTGGTTTTGGAAAATCGCAAGCTCGCCCGGGTCTATGTCAACAACAACCCGGCTGGTAAACTGTCAAATCCACTTTGTTGGCAAACCTCCTCAAATCCACATCGGCGCCGCGTCGTCGGGCGCTTGAACGTCCGTAAATGTTCATAGAGATTTGTATACTATCAAGTGTACTTTAATATAAAATCAACAAGTGCTTGCGGGGTCGGTGTTGAGGAAGCTTTACTTCCCGCGAGTGCATGCAACGTTTCAACAACAAGATGACCGCATATTGTCCCATACAGCCGAGTTTGCAACGGCAGCATTGAATAAAAATGTGGTAGACGACTTTGTCCGCCTCGGGTTAAATAATCAATTTCTTCGTGTGGTGGTGCAAGCCCGTACGAATCAAAATACAAAAGAAGTCGAGGTGTTATCGCGTATGCAACCCAATGCGTACCAGGTCCCGTTGTCAAATCCAGGTTAACAATACCGGTTTCGTCGTGGGGGGGGGGATCATTGATGCAAGTTCATCTCGCATAAAGACACCTCGAAAGTGCTTGACTGATTTTACCATCGCGAGTAAATCAAGATTGGTCAACGGTGATGCCTTCAACGAGTTGTATCAGGTAGTCAAAGACCTCTGCCTGAGGGTCTTCTGCGAGTTGTTCTGGATAATCGAAGACCTTTTCCTTTTTTTACATAGAATTTTCCACCAACTGTCTTTTTCAGCGCCATTTTGGATGCAGTTCCCACATCCCTTAACGCAGCCGCTTTTGCAACCGCGAGAGCCGCAGCCGCTAACAACGGTGGAATCGCCGCAACAAATGGAAATATTCCACCGGTCTTTTCCATTTGTGCCACCTCTGGCTTCGATAACGCTAATGTCACCAAGGTGTTCTTTCGGTTGGCCACATTAAGTTGATTATGCTGTGTTTGGGTAACAACACGGCGACATTTCCAGTTAACTTTGTCGGAGAAAGTCTCAGTGTGACCCCACAATCGTTTCGTATCACGCTTTTGGTTTTCACAAGCTGCCGGGGGCTAAGGTCAACTTTCACTTCGTGATGGGACATTATTATTTACAAATGTAACAGGTTAAAATACAAATGTTGAGACGCTAACTATGAGTTTTTGCGTCAGCGACCCTCATTCGGCCACCTGTGCCCTCCAACAACAGAAACTTATCGGAAACGATCACAGCAATGCATCTCTAACCACCTGTCACGGGGTGAGCGGCGCCAAGACTCTCGGCGAGAATGGGCCCAACTGCACGTACATGAAAGTACATGTCAACCACAGACTGTTTAAACAACTCCAGGTGTTCCAACGAAAAGTAATAAATCAAGTACAACGTATGAAAGTCGTGCTGGGAAATCTGCAGACTTGTGTCAATGTTTTGATGTCGGTCTATATATGACCACAGCTTGAGGTATGCACGTACCACTTGATTGTCTGTGAAATTAAGCAAAATTTCTTCAGAGGGTTCCTGATGACCGTTTAGCCGCATAGAAACCTCGGACACTCCTAGTTTGTCAAATATCATAGCATTCTGGTGTTGTTTATTTTCTCTATCCATATTTTGGAACGCCACAAACACGTTTTGGTGCCCAAAGGCTATGTTGGGTACTTATTTGCCATGTAAACTGCTCCTGAATATCACTTCTATCACTTTCCGTCGATGGAATAACGTGCGTTGTTGAACAACGCCATGATACCATTGTTGACAAATCCAACCCGAGTATTAGCAGGATAATTAGCATTGTCCGCTTCTATAAGTTTTTCCCTCAATTTTCCAAAAAGCCTCACACGGAAAAAAAAAACATAGACGTGTCCTGCACTTGCAATTCTATTTTTTGTTCATTAGGAAGCCTAGCCGTGTACGAATAATACTGAAAATCTTTCGTGCTGCGATCTAACAACACAGGCGCGTCCATGTCAAACGCGTACCGGATGTATCTTTGAATTTTGCAATTGTGTTTACTTATACATTATTGGTTTCGTCTAAAACCTTTTTGAGCAATGGCTTTGCCGTCGCGTCCACAACTGTAATCCGCTTCGCATTGCCAGATTTGCAATCGCTGATTCAGCGATACGTTATTGAACAGCTTCATTGATAATTTTACTAACCGCGGCTGACATTGTTTCTGTCGATGAAAGTGTAATTGGTTTTGGTTCTACCCGCGGTGCTCGAGTCACTAATCGTCGTAGTCGATCTCGAAGCGATTGAAACGCCAGCGATCCCAGATTTTTAAACCGATCCGCAGCAACGTTTTGGATGCTATCAACGACTCGCATTGCAGCTTGTTTAGTAATTGGTGCAGCGCGCGAGGTCGACGCCGCTAAAACCTTTGGTGCTCCTGTGAACAATCCCTGGACAACATCACCAAGGCCAGCTCCGTAATATGTCGCGTAAACGGGTGTTCTTGCATTTACAACACGCACAGGTTTTACACGTCATTATATTTAAATGTCAGGTCGATCTCTAATGTACAGTTGTATTGTCAAGGTCTCGCCGCGCAGGTCCAACACGTGCCGGTCCTGGTCCATAAGGGTGAAACGGATATGTGTCAACCGAGGATCATAACATGGAAGATATACAGGTAATTGATATCTAATCACCCGGTTCCGCAATTGGGGAAAAACCAAACAGCATATAACATTGAGAAGCCACGCTTGAGCAAACTCCGCTTTCATAACTGCCACTGATGGCGTCACGCCACTGATGGCGTCACAGGTTAAATTAATTTGAATCGTTGAGGTAATATTTACAATCTCAGGCGCGATATGGTATTCCATGCTTACAAATCGTTTGTCGCCGGGAATGTTTTCAGCCCAACCTAAAATTGTTATTTTTTGACGACCGTGTGATATCAACCGCGTACGGTGCAGATTCGATCGCGATGACAGAGTTGAGTGAGGGCTCGTGTTCACGTATGAAAATTTTATAGTCTTTGCCGGTCACCAATGTGATTCTCCGTCGAATCTCTTCATTGATCGATTCCATGTCGCGCCCGCGGAAAGTTCAATATTATTCCAGGTGGCGACACTGTTTGCGGAAAACACAAACTAGTTATTCGCGTCAAGATCCCCAAACAGACGTGATCAGATATTGAGCCAACTGTAATAAACTCGCAACGACGCCAGTACGATATCGAGTGTGGGGGATTTCCCCGCGGCAATTGTTGTAGAAAAAGTAACATCGAATTCCGGTTTTGTTGACTAGATCGTGATCATCGAGGTAACGCTCGGGGTTGTATTTACAACAACACGCTGCAACACAGCATAGATTTCGTGTAAAAGACGAAGCGTTTAAATCGCCTCAGAACTCATCATCAGAGTTGTATAAATAATCGATTTCTTCAACAAGTTCATACATCGACGGGCGATACGTCCCCGGGTCCATGCTGTCATTGGTGAGCAACAGCTGACAAATCGAAGCGGCTTCATTAACGACTTCGGGTGCGTTGTTGCCCGAGCGAACCGACCCCACAAGTGTTTCCAGCCGATCAGCAAGGTCGTGAGGGTCACACGGCCCACCGAAGTCTTCTGCTATCTTTGTTTTTTCTTAGAATCTGGAATTTAGCAATTTGTGCCATTGCGAATGCAGCTTCGCTTTCGGGTGCAGGCTCTTGCGGTTCGTATACGGGTTTAAGTTTTGGTAGTTCATCCTCCGATGGGGAGATATATTGTTCTTTTTCCTCGGTGGGCACAACCGGTTGTTTTATAGATTTGGTTTAAAGCGGCTTTGAAAGTCTTTTCAAAATTAGTTACAAATGGTGCAGCCCTTTTTCCGCCTATTGCTCGATAGACGTCGACAATCGTTTCAAACTCAGGCCACATAGGATCATTACTGCGTAATCTGCTTTGTCCAGTTCACTCCTTGAATACCCATGCGGGCCAGTTTCTTTGATGTAAGTGGGGCTTCTATTCGCTGGTAGTTTATGCTCCAACACAAACTCGCTTAGTTGCTTTTCATTAGGTGTTAAATGGGCAAACCAAAAAGGATTCTTAAAGATTTGCTGCCGTGCTGGTTCTTTAAATCTTTAATATTTTGGTGGTTTTACCTTTTATTGGTATTTGGGCGGTTCTTGTTGTGGAAGATACATAATTATCTCTCCAACATCCTTTTGCAGTTCCTCAAACTGTTTTTGTATTTGTGATAATTGTGTTGGCTCACGCCTGATCGGGCCAGGTTGTCGTTGTGTTTCCATCATCGCGACAGTGGTTTCCGCAACTTTCTTTGCTTGTTCCGCAGTTTCCGCAGCCTTGGTCATAATCTCTTTTGTTGGTTTAATCTACGGTGCAAATGTTTGCTCAAAGACCCATGTGAAATTTTCTCGTGCAGTTTGCCGCGACTGTAACATATCTTTGACACGTCGGTGGTCATATGCATAAGCAGCAAGCCGGTGCCGGTGTAAAGCATCTTAACACGATGGCGGTAAAATGGTTTTATTTTGTCTTATTAAATCTCATACATGAGCGGCTTTGACAGATCAAGCACAGACGCGCAACGTAGATAGGCTTTGTCGTATTCAGTTTTGAATTTTTACTATGTACGGCGTCAAGTCCACCATCGAAGATCTTTCGGGATTCAAATGCCGGATCGCGATTAGCCTTCGAATTTTGTCCAGTTCGGTATCACGGACAAGGTCAACGCGAATTCACCTCCGTAGATTCTCCATACTTTTCCCAAACACGGAATTGTTCATCAGTTTGAAGCATTCTTTCTCAAAATAATGTTTAGCATTCGTTCACAGATGCGTATTCATCTGGACATAAAGAGCCATTCAAGCGTGTTGGCAAAATCTAAGTACCCGATCAAGTTCACTTACACTTGCAATCGCAGATACAACTGCAGGCTTCGTACGTAAACTACATAGTTGGTTTTCCGGCCAAAGACTATGAACAAGTTTGGTACATTCGGTCCGGATTTGTCCGCGGTCTCACGTTGATACGGGGACAGCCATTAGCGGGGCACCGACAGCGCTTCAGGTGCCAACGGGTAGTCGTTGTGGGCGCGATGAAGTTCGTCTGGGTATTCCAAATAAACTTCAAAGAAAGTATCCGTGGTCGCTGTTGCTGTCATGATCGCGTACATATGTGTTCACGTCCACATCCGCGGGATCTATCCACCAACGAGCAACGGCAGTGTTTATATTGTTGGAGTAAAGATACATGATGTAACTGTCTGGCACAGTAGTGTTCATATTCATCCACGCGCGGGTTGTTAGCGCGCGCGTATCCATGACGCACCATTGAAATCCCGCCCCGAAGTCCACGCTCGATAAACAGATGCAGTCAATATCGGTGAGCAGTTCCAACTCGATCTTGGTTTTCAACAGTGACGCATCCCAGGCCATTCCCGGTGATGTGAAATAGTGTGCGGGGTCAAGATGGTGCGCACTCATGGCGGTATTGCGAGACGCTTCAAATACATCCGCGAGCAGCAACACATCGATGCGCAGATACAAATCGTAATAGCCACCGAGGTTTTCACGTTCGAATGTGGACCAAACCGCGTTTGTTTGTGAGTAGTCGTTGGAGGAAATACCTTCGCGAGACAACGGCGAATGGAATTACTCGATCGGTGGCAACTGAGTTTCAGCAAACATTTCGCAACCACTCATGTACTGGTATTGGTACACTCCTTTTCGCGTTATCAACTTTAACTTGTCAGCGGTGAGTGGATTTTGTCCGCCAATGGCACCATATTAACTGGTGATTTTGAAGTTTTCCTCCGCAAGGTTGCTAACTAGGATGTCCAAGGTGGAATTAAAATACTGCAGCGAATCAATGAACTGCAAGTGACCAAATCGAAACGTCATGTAGTCTTCCATGTCGTTGGGGATTTCACTTATTGGCGCATTCGATGCTGTTGCGATTGCCGGGATAATCAGGTGGCCATTATATCTAAGCAGGTTATGAAACACCACATGGATTTCGATTTTATTTGGGTAAATTCGCAGCTCTAGAATACATGCGTTGTGTGTGATTCCTCTGTACGCGCCAGTGATATGACAGTCATCGCGAACTTTCGCATCAGTGAAACCGAAAGCACCACCGCAGATCTAGCAATAATTGGCCGCGATAAACTTATCAATATCATCACCGGTCATAATCATGGCTCTGGGCGAATCGAGCTGTTCGCGGATCCATTTCCTGGTAGCCTCGAGCGATTTAAGAAACACCTCAACCGAGTTCTGGCCACGATATAATATTGGTGGCTCCGTCGCATCGGACAACAATATAGCAAGACCCGGTTGCGGTTTGAAATCCGTCCTTGTCTGATGACTTGCGATTAAGTGGTACAGTCAAATGCGCATGGACAACAATATCCGCTTTAACTCTGGAGGTGCCAGACCGTTGTAATGTCGATACGATTTCCGGGCGCATATTCGATAAAAGTTGTATCATGTCTTTGCTTGGCGCGTACGCGTTTGGAATAATCGCACGGTAATCCATATGATTGTTCTTACTCTTGTGAAACTTAAATTCGGGGACTTTATGTTCATAAACATCCGCAGCAGCCTCAGCAGCGATGGCAGCTGCGGTACGACGGAGGTCTTTTTCACGAACATACCTGACTGCCTCAGCGGTGATAGCGGCTGCGACACGTCGACGGTTTTGTTCATTTTCAATGATATTCGCAATTTCCGCACGCTTGACTCGTGGAGGAATTTCAATATTGAATCGTGCTGCTGTTTCACGAAGCTGTCTCACGGTCTGGCGTGGTTCGGCTGCGATACATAATAACACAAGTATGTTAGCTTTTTTTGCACCTCTCGGAATTAGTATGTTACGGTCGCGCGTGCATAGTCTCAGTTTTCGTACCTTAAGTATTTGTTGCGGTTGCGCAACCGATTTTGGTTCAGTTACGAGTCCTAATAACGTAAGTATATCGGCTTTTCGAATACAACTTCATATTAGTATCCCACTCTGCTGTGCAAGTTGTTTTAGTTGAATTACAGTCGGTATACTATTAAATGATGAAAAATCTTTGTTTAATTGTGAATTCCGTCAATAAATTGTTTAAGAATTTTCACTTTACCGGGGCGGGAAACGGCGATTGCCTCAATACTGGCTATTATTTCATTTACTTCTGTATCATTTTCATCGACGTCGGGAGTGTTAACGTTGGGTATTTTCGCAATAGGTTCCACTGCTGTTGCGCAGACGTATCTTTGACGGCGTGCACGACAATACTCGCGAACAGATCCGCATGATCGGCAAAGCTGATTACGAGACTTTACTCCGATACACACATCGAAGACATGGTCGGGCACCCGGACAATGACGTTATGCCAGTAAATGTGGTTTACAGTATTCATAATGGCATGTTCTGCCGCATTGTTCACGTTTTCCAAGGCATACACATTTGCATTGATTACGTCCTAATGCCATTGAACTTTTTATACATTTAGACATTTTATTCTCTAATACAGATAATCATCTGTGTCTGCTTCTTCGTAAATATAATTCTCCATGCTTTTGATAAATGGTGCACGTGTCTGTGCTCCTCATCCTCATCATCGTTGATAAGTGGTTGCAAAGAGGCTCGCAGTGGACAGTACTTGACAACACGACTATTCGCTGTAAACGACTTTTCATCAGTCATTGTAATTTACAAATTCTCGGCATCGGTGTTTAAACAAAATCGGTCACCAGGCCGCATCGACTGAGGATCACGTGCAAATAGATTTATGTGTTTGAATATAATTTTCTTCAAATCGCTATTTGGCCAAATCACCGCATACTCATCAGTACCCTTAAATTCTATACCGATTCGTAAATGACCACCGCTTGTACAATGAGATCCCATAACATAAAATGTCTCTTGCACTTTTTGTTGTATATTGACCCCATAGTTTCTGCGTCTTTGCATGAAAATCTCGTGTGAACTAACTCACGACATTGTGACGATCCCTTAGTATTATGGCATCGTAACCGTCGCTTAAAATCTTCCTCTTCTGCTTTCTTTTCAGCTGGAGTTTTCTGCATCTTTCTAGCAATTCTTCTATCCCCAGCCTCTTTAAGCATTGGCGCCCACCATATCTTTTTTTCTAAACATGTTACCGCTAATTTTGTATTTCTGATAAATCTATTGCGGTTTATAAATTCTTGCAACTCATCATCATCAAAATCTTCGTAAAACTTTTTCCTATATTATAATACCAAAAGCATTTCTCTAATCAATTTCTTCCTGGTGATCTTCAAAACTACTACAATAATTGCTCATTTTTTCGGTGCCGTTGTCGTCCGTCGTTATCATCGTCATTGTCATCATCATTATAGTATTCGCTCGTTTTGATATCTGTACTAGGCGATGCAGCCAACGTCAGCGATTTTATTTTTTCTTGTACAATATCAAATAATGTTATCGTTGTTGTTCCAAGATAACTCCTAAGTTGACTAATTTATCAAGATGAGTATTTGAAACATCATACAACATCTTTTGAGCCTCTTTGATAAATCAATATGATGCATTTAAGCGAAACAACGACTTAATCTCTTCTGCGACGTTTCACACACTCCACTGGTTTGGTAGGTTAATTCCAAACTCGGATATTTTCATATTCTTTTAGAATACTATATGCATCGATCTGTAGATTTTTCGCCATTTTTATATTTACCGTGGTAAATGTCTAATAAAATATTTTCGCATAAGTCTGCCACAGTCAGTGTAAAATATAGCTGTGGCAACATATTTTTTATACATTATACCGCATTTAATAATCCTGCAGAGCCATAGTTGATAGAAATATATAAGCCATAGTCAGTGTTGAATATTCAGCTGCTAATAATATCAGCCTAATTCGACTGTGGAGAAAATATGTTCTGCTGTGGAAAAAATAATATCAGCAAAATCGCTTACATTGTCGGTGGCGATCATTAATTGTGTTTTCACAGTAGTACAATTGAAACTATAATCGAGGCCTGACTGCAGCACTGAAATCGGCGCATCTGTGTTAGTATAGAAACCCTCAATACACATCACTGCGCTAGCTGGGAAAAATTCTTAGTTTGTTAACGACACGACAATCACTGTAAGAGTATTATGTGAATCTATTCGACAACAAAGCATCATAAATATAATCAAAATATTGATGTCGAAAATCTTTCATTATTCGACTTTATTAGGGACAATGTCGCAGTAATATTTCCGATGTCTAAAGTTTAATGATTCGTCATATTTGCCTCCGTAAATAAAGTACAAAGGTCTTGTTGTTATGTTGCAAACACTAAGCTTAGTTTATAAAAGAACTCAATTTTTAATATTTAGATTTTAACAAAATAACAAGCGGGCAAGCGTCATTGAATCTATGTAACTGAAAGATGCCTGATATCCTTTGAAAGTAATGTAAATAGGTGGGACTAAACTAAAAGATATTCTTTACATTCAGTTATAAGCAAAGAAAGTAATAGGTTCTAGCTGGTTTACAGGAATCATAATGAAAACTGAATAATTTTTCTATTTTCCTTTAAATACACAAGGTGCATACCACAAATTTAAAGTTTCGCAATAATGTTTAACTCTACTTTGAAAGAAAATATTATCTGATTAATTTCTTTTTTTCCCTCCTTTTCTTCCGTAAATGTAGTCTCGTTCTCTTATGCACAATAGTTTTGATTTCACAAATCTTCTGGCATTTGTATCTGCATCAGTCTGATTACATCTGAAAGTAGGTTAATTACAGGTCCCCATTCTTCAGGAATAACTTTTATACTTAAGAACATGAAGAAAACTACCAAAGATTGGTATATCAAGAGATGAGCTTAAACGTCCTATTTACATAATTATATTTTGAAACATGTTTCCATGAGACAACTATGTCTGCACGCATGAAAAGAAGGCATGTTAGGTAAGCAAGAAGGTGGGGGGGGGGGGAGGGGAGAGGATTAAAGCTTGAGATGGTAATACCATTTTACGTTATATCTCTGGGAGTATTGCCGGAGTTACGGAGGGATGAAAGTTAATTTTTAATTTAAAATATTGATGCAATAATCCTCATTACACTTACAGTTTTATCTGTTTATCTGGAATGTGTGCATAAGGCCTTTGGATTTGGTCATTCTTGCTATAATGAGAACTAATTGTATATGTGTATCGAAAGTGGTGTGATCTGTCTAATTAAGTGTAATTCAAATTACAATTGCTTCCTTTGTATAAGAAAATTTTCCATTTTTATTGAAGATAGTTGAATACTCGAGAAATAGCAGAAAACAACACTTTACCATTGTTATTCTAGTATGTATTTAAATAGCTTCGTAAGGATGTTGAGTTTCTCAAGAACTTGTCTGTGTTTTTATTACTCCACAATTTTGAAACATTTTAAGAGGGTTTGTTCTTATCAAATAGTTTCATAGCGTTAGTCCTCTAATTTTTAATTACAACTTTCATTAACGAGTTGTCATCTTATTATCCTACATACTAGAAATATATGTGATCATATTTATTTATAGATGGGTTTCCTAAATCTTTGATCCGTAGTCTGATATATTTGCAGATTTTTTTTGGAACTATACCCACTGATTTCCTAGATCTTTGATCCATGTTTTGATATTACTTCCGCCACCCTGCGGTAATGTTAATGACACTCACCTCACGCTATGTCGGTAATTTTTACAATTTTATTGAGTGGTATTCGTGCATTTGATTCGGGAGCATATATTTTTCTTATTTTCTTACATTTGTTTTTTCTCGCTATATTTTTGCATTTTATAAAGATATACTGATACAGGGGCATGCTGTTTATCAGGTAAAAAGTTTCATAATACATTTATCTAGACAGAAAGATCGAGTTTCGAGTCTTGGACCCGTAAGGTAATTTTTTCGAAACCGATCATGAGATGAACCTAATTTCAAAATGTTTTGAGGTTGTAATTAACTTTATGCGACGAAAATTAGCAAGGTTAGAGATAATAACACAAGAATATCCTTCCTATTAGGTGTAAAGCTACATAATGCATTTTGGCAGATAGGCACATTGGGTTACGGGTCTTGACCCGTTATGGTGTTTTTCGAAAACTGAAGCTTAAAATCAACCTAATTTAAAGATTTTTTGAGGTTTAGATAGACACAAAGATATACTCAGTAGAAAATTGTTTCTGCTTTTTCAGAGTTAACCCAAATGGTACTGGAAAAACATAGATTTCATGCTGAGAAAAAGTTTGTTGAAACTGAAGGATATAAAACTGGAAATGAAATACTGCAGCAACACAGGAGGTTGATAATAACTGGTAAATCAGGGATAGGTAAAACTTACTTAGCATATCAGCTCTTGAAAACAATCATTGTAGATGACTCAAGTATACATCCCCTGATTATATCCACTGTTGAGCAGTTTAGGACCATGGTAGATTCCTCTCTCACTTTAGGTATAATTGTTGATGATATGTGTGGGAAGTTTGGCTTAAACGAGGGCGAACTAATACGGTGGGAAGAAGAATCAAAGTATATGTCAGCTCTTATAGAGAATGGAAAGCATGTGGTGATTTTTACAATAAAATCACATTTGTATGAGAAAATTTTGGTGGCTCTACAACACAAATCTAATGTCTCTGGTCTGCTGTTTTCTGAAGAAATCAGTTTGAACTTAGACAATATTAGCTTTCAATTAACAGAAAAGACTGAATTTGCAAACAAGTACCTCACAAAATTTGGTTTAAGCAAAGATGAAGTATCAGAATTATGTAGCATGCATGAAGCATCTGTGGGATTTCCTCAACTTTGTAGAGCTGCAGTGATAATCAAAGAGAAGTCAAAATTATTCGATTTCTTTTCTTATCCTCGTGAAATCATATTAGAACAAATAGAAAACTTCCGCCGGGATGACAGAATGATCTATGGCTGCCTTGTTCTAGTGATGCTCTTTGAAGGAAAATTAGACCTGCAATCAATAAGAGAATTTGAGACTAGCAACGAAAAGAAAGAAAACAAAGTCATTTCAGTCTTTAGGTCATGTGGTGTTTGTGATATCACCTCGTTGACAATCCAAAAAACATTGAAATCTCTGCAAAGTACGTACGTTTCGTTGGATGACAGTGACCAATCATATTCTTTCGGCCATGATTCCATCGAGGAGGCTGTATTTATTTCCCATGGAGAAGTATTTCCTAAAGAAACGCTGCTTTATTCTTCACTGGAACTCATTTGTAAACGTTGCACAATCAAGTATGAATCCAAAGTTCCTGAGATAACAGCAAATGAAAATACACTATTGTTACAGCCATCTTATCAATCAATTTTGATCAATAGGTTCATAGCAGCGTTGAAAGCGAGCAATCCGAAGGATTTTGCAATTATTTCTGTGGCAAATGTTTGGTTCTGTAAAGACTTTAGAAAAGCGTTTATTGCCGAGTGTAAAGAAATACATTGTTTAGCTGACAAAGATGAAAATTCTCTTCTAGTGCATGCTGCAAAAGCAAACAATCGTGATCTTGTTGATCAGCTTCTACAGGAATTAGACCTTGTTCCATTGCAGAAAAAAAAACAAGTTGATCTGTTTCTGACAAAAAGTGCAAAAGCATCGTGTGTTCACAAGGATACATATTTGCTTAAGAAAGTGTGTACAGTTGGTGCTGTTGATGCCAAAGATATTCTACCGAGCTCTGTTGAACAGGGATCTATACAGGCAATTGAATTTCTTTTGCAAAGTGGAGCTGATGTTAACTTTAGAAACAAGAATGGGAAAAACTTGCTTCACACAGCATGCCTCCGCGGCACATTCGAAATTGTCAAATTCCTTCATTCAAGAAATGCAAATCTAGTCAACGAATTCGACGACAATAACCGAAGTGTCGGTCATTATACAGCTTGGGGGGGAAGAGTGGCGATTCTGGAATTTCTTTTATCATTGGGTTTAGATCCAACGTGTACTGATTCAGGAGGATGGAATCTTCTGCATTATGCTTGTTGGCAAGCCAAGAAAGATATGGCCGATTACTTAATGGAGAAGTATCCCAACCTCCTATGCAGTAAAACAAAAGACGGGTTATCGGTTCTTCATCTTGCTGCATCTGGTGGCAATACAAATATTTTCAAAAAGAGCTATGAATTACTGAACGAAATGTTAAAAGCAGATGGGAGTGCAAACTCAAAAAAAACAGGCACAAATGGCATAACAAATGCAATACTGAAAACAACAGATGAAGAAACAGTACTACATCTGTCATGCCATGGAGGATGCCTAGAAATGACCAAATACTTGGTAGAAACCTATCCTAATATGATGAATGAGGTTGACAGCAAGAAACGAACAGCGGCTCATTCTGCTACACAAAGCGGCAATGTCGATGTATTGAGCTATCTAATTGATCGTGGCACAGATCCGTGGTGTAGAACCTCTCACGAAGAGACGCTGTTACACAGAGCATGCCTTAACGGTCAGTTAGATATGACCAAATACTTGGTAGAGACCTATCCTAATATGTTGAATGAGGTTGACAGCAATAAGGAAACAGCGGCTCATAATGCTGCACATAGCGGCAATGTCGCTGTATTGAGCTATCTAATTGATCGTGGCGCAGCTCCGTGGTGTAGAGCCTCTCAAGAAGAGTCGCTGTTACACAGAGCATGCCTTAACGGTCAGTTAGATATGACCAAATACTTGGTAGAGACCTATCCTAATATGTTGAATGAGGTTGAAAGGTATAAGCGAACAGCGGCTCATTATGCTGCAGGAGGCGGCAATGTCGCTGTATTGAGCTATCTAATTGATCATGGCACAGATCCGTGGTGTAGAACCTCTCAAGAAGAGACGCTGATTCACAGGGCATGCCATAAGGGTCAGTTAGATATGACCAAATACTTGGTAGAGACCTATCCTAATATGATGAATGAGGTTGACTGCAATAAGCGAACAGCGGCTCATTATGCTGCACAAAGCGGCAATGTCGATGTATTGAGCTATCTAATTGATCGTGGCACAGATCCGTGGTGTAGAACCTCTCAAGAAGAGACGCTGCTACACCCTGCATGCCTTAAGGGTCAGTTAGATATGACCAAATACTTGGTAGAGACCTATCCTAATATGATGAATGAGGTTGACTGCAATAAGCGAACAGCGGCTCATTATGCTGCAGAAAGCGGCAATGTCGCTGTATTGAGCTATCTAATTGATCGTGGCGCAGATCCGTGGTGTAGAACCTCTCAAGAAGAGTCGCTGTTACACAGAGCATGCGTTAATGGTCAGTTAGATATGACCAAATACTTGGTAGAGACCTATCCTAATATGTTGAATGAGGTTGAAAGGTATAAGCAAACAGCGGCTCATTATGCTGCAGGAGGCGGCAATGTCGCTGTATTGAGCTATCTAATTGATCGTGGCACGGATCCGTGGTGTAGAACCTCTCAAGAAGAGACGCTGCTACACAGGGCATGCCTTAATGGTCAGTTAGATATGACCAAATACTTGGTAGAGACCTATCCTAATATGTTGAATGAGGTTACCAGCAATAAGCGAACAGCGGCTCATTCTGCTGCAGAAAGCGGCAATGTCGCTGTATTGAGCTATCTAATTGATCGTGGCACAGATCCGTGGTGTAGAAACTCTCAAGAAGAGACGCTGCTACACCGAGCATGCCTTAATGGTCAGTTAGATATGACCAAATACTTGGTAGAGACCTATCCTAATATGTTGAATGAGGTTACCAGCAATAAGCGAACAGCGGCTCATTCTGCTGCAGTAGGCGGCAATGTCGCTGTATTGAGCTATCTAATTGATCGTGGCACAGATCCGTGGTGTAGAAACTCTCAAGAAGAGACGCTGCTACACCGAGCATGCCTTAATGGTCAGTTAGATATGACCAAATACTTGGTAGAGACCTATCCTAATATGTTGAATGAGGTTACCAGCAATAAGCGAACAGCGGCTCATTATGCTGCAGAAGGCGGCAATGTAGCTGTATTGAGCTATCTAATTGATCGTGGCACGGATCCGTGGTGTAGAACCTCTCAAGAAGAGACGCTGCTACACAGAGCATGCCTTAATGGTCAGTTAGATATGACCAAATACTTGGTAGAGACCTATCCTAATATGTTGAATGAGGTTACCAGCAATAAGCGAACAGCGGCTCATTATGCTGCAGAAGGCGGCAATGTAGCTGTATTGAGCTATCTAATTGATCGTGGCACGGATCCGTGGTGTAGAACCTCTCAAGAAGAGACGCTGCTACACAGAGCATGCCTTAATGGTCAGTTAGATATGACCAAATACTTGGTAGAGACCTATCCTAATATGTTGAATGAGGTTACCAGCAATAAGCGAACAGCGGCTCATTCTGCTGCAGAAAGCGGCAATGTCGCTGTATTGAGCTATCTAATTGATCGTGGCACAGATCCGTGGTGTAGAAACTCTCAAGAAGAGACGCTGCTACACCGAGCATGCCTTAATGGTCAGTTAGATATGACCAAATACTTGGTAGAGACCTATCCTAATATGTTGAATGAGGTTACCAGCAATAAGCGAACAGCGGCTCATTATGCTGCAGGAGGCGGCAATGTCGCTGTATTGAGCTATCTAATTGATCATGGCACAGATCCGTGGTGTAGAACCTCTCAAGAAGAGACGCTGATTCACAGGGCATGCCATAAGGGTCAGTTAGATATGACCAAATACTTGGTAGAGACCTATCCTAATATGATGAATGAGGTTGACTGCAATAAGCGAACAGCGGCTCATTATGCTGCACAAAGCGGCAATGTCGATGTATTGAGCTATCTAATTGATCGTGGCACAGATCCGTGGTGTAGAACCTCTCAAGAAGAGACGCTGCTACACCCTGCATGCCTTAAGGGTCAGTTAGATATGACCAAATACTTGGTAGAGACCTATCCTAATATGATGAATGAGGTTGACTGCAATAATCTAACAGCGGCTCATTATGCTGCAGAAAGCGGCAATGTCGCTGTATTGAGCTATCTAATTGATCGTGGCGCAGATCCGTGGTGTAGAACCTCTCAAGAAGAGTCGCTGTTACACAGAGCATGCGTTAATGGTCAGTTAGATATGACCAAATACTTGGTAGAGACCTATCCTAATATGTTGAATGAGGTTGAAAGGTATAAGCAAACAGCGGCTCATTATGCTGCAGGAGGCGGCAATGTCGCTGTATTGAGCTATCTAATTGATCGTGGCACGGATCCGTGGTGTAGAACCTCTCAAGAAGAGACGCTGCTACACAGGGCATGCCTTAATGGTCAGTTAGATATGACCAAATACTTGGTAGAGACCTATCCTAATATGTTGAATGAGGTTACCAGCAATAAGCGAACAGCGGCTCATTATGCTGCAGAAGGCGGCAATGTAGCTGTATTGAGCTATCTAATTGATCGTGGCACGGATCCGTGGTGTAGAACCTCTCAAGAAGAGACGCTGCTACACAGAGCATGCCTTAATGGTCAGTTAGATATGACCAAATACTTGGTAGAGACCTATCCTAATATGTTGAATGAGGTTACCAGCAATAAGCGAACAGCGGCTCATTCTGCTGCAGAAAGCGGCAATGTCGCTGTATTGAGCTATCTAATTGATCGTGGCACGGATCCGTGGTGTAGAACCTCTCAAGAAGAGACGCTGCTACACAGAGCATGCCTTAATGGTCAGTTAGATATGACCAAATACTTGGTAGAGACCTATCCTAATATGTTGAATGAGGTTACCAGCAATAAGCGAACAGCGGCTCATTCTGCTGCAGAAAGCGGCAATGTCGCTGTATTGAGCTATCTAATTGATCGTGGCACAGATCCGTGGTGTAGAAACTCTCAAGAAGAGACGCTGCTACACCGAGCATGCCTTAATGGTCAGTTAGATATGACCAAATACTTGGTAGAGACCTATCCTAATATGTTGAATGAGGTTGACAGCAATAATCTAACAGCGGCTCATTATGCTGCAGAAGGCGGCAATGTAGCTGTATTGAGCTATCTAATTGATCGTGGCACGGATCCGTGGTGTAGAACCTCTCAAGAAGAGACGCTGCTACACACAGCATGCTCTAACGGTCAGTTAGATATGACCAAATACTTGGTAGAGACCTATCCTAATATGTTGAATGAGGTTGAAAGGTATAAGCGAACAGCGGCTCATTATGCTGCAGGAGGCGGCAATGTCGCTGTATTGAGCTATCTAATTGATCGTGGCACGGATCCGTGGTGTAGAACCTCTCAAGAAGAGACGCTGCTACATAGAGTATGCCTTAATGGTCAGTTAGATATGACCAAATACTTGGTAGAGACCTATCCTAAAATGTTGAATGAGCTTGACAGCTATAAGCGAACAGCGGCTCATTATGCTGCAGAAAGCGGCAATGTCGCTGTATTGAGCTATCTAATTGATCGTGGCACAGATCTGTGGTGTAGAACCTCTCAAGATGAGACTTTGCTAGATCTAGCACGCCGTATGCGTCAGTTCGAAATGATCAAATACTTGGAGGTGACTTATCCCGGAATGCTATATGAGAGAGACAGCTGCACTGGGAAACCTATTAAACAGGTTGCAGCCGGAAATGAAGTCCGTGATGCGTTTTTAGACCGAAAACAAAAAAGAAATGTGAAACACTCCAAGCCTTGTATTGTGTTGTGAATTTTTTTGCAGATATCACTTACTTTTTAATACGAATGTGATCAAGGAATACGTGAAGTATTATGACAACACTTGAGTGTCCGAAACATTGTTAACGGTCTCCAATCACGACTATTTGTTTCCAAAAGTGATGTCTCTGAATTTAATATTTTTTTATGATGTGAAATGGATTTGAATTCTAGGCATTTCTGTATTATATAATGTTGTTTGCTACGTTTAATATTTTCTCTGTTCATCATCCTATTATATTTAAGTTGGAAAGTATTCAGCAGGCATATGCTTGCATGTATGTATGTATGTATGTAGGTAGGTAGTTAGGTAGGTATGCATGTATGTACGAATTTATGAATGTAGAAAATCCTACCTTCGCAGCTTTATCACATAACTCTTTTGCATTGAATGGAATAAAATGAAAACACTTTCACATTCAAGTGTTTTCCTTTATTCCCTTTTTTAACTTTTTTCGCCATTTTTTCTGTTTTTTAGTTTGTTAGATTTGAAGGGCAGCGTTAATATTGTTTTCAGATTTGTGTTTGCTCTTTTTTTGTCATAGGATTTTGCTGAAATGTTGTAATTTTTGTTGTATACCTGTATTTTGCCATTGAATTTGGAGTACATCACTAGCTAAAGATATACGGCATTGTATCACTTGAACTTGCACTTGCTTTTCAATTCAAACAAGACACGAGTTGTTATATTTCATGTTCATGCATTTCTACTCTTCATTTCCTACCGTAGGAACAACTTAGCGGTTTTGTTTTCTAGTTTCGTTTAGATTTATAGATTTTCTTCTTTAAATGAAGAACAATTTTGTGTATTTCATCGTATTTTCATATGATTTTCCTAAATATGCTATAACTTTCAATTGACACTTGATATTCGCATTTGAAGATTTTTAGCAAGCCACTAGTTGAATATATACGGAATTGTATCCATTGAACTTGCAATTTCTTTTTCATGTATGTTCTTTGTCATTATATGCCTTTTTCTCTTCGAACCACGTCTTAGTCAGTGAGTTATTAAAGATAGACTGGACTAAAATATTCAATGGCAACGATTCTGAAAAGCTACGTTTTGCAAAATTGGTAAGGAAATTATTGTCCTTTTCAAAATGTACGCATATACTCTTTCTCAAATGAGTAATTTAACATTCTGTTTCTTGTGTCTCTATTATTTTTTTCACTGCACTTCTTTTTAGATGCATTCATTCGTTAAATACACGTTAATTGGCTGCTGACCTTTATGCATTGTAAAACTCTGATGATTATTTAATTGTATAACATTTTCTTTCTATTTTCTGACATTTATTAGAGAAACTTGACAATTCTTCTTTATGACTTAGTGGATATTCTAATGGATTAAGTATTATCTGATTATGTAAACAGTCGCAGGTTCGAGTCTGACAAGAAGCGTATTATTTTTATTCGTTCTTTGTATCTCTCGTTATAATTTGTTTTAACCATTACATTACACAATGTGGTTCAAATTCAGTAAAATTGTTGCATATTTTAATGGAAACGTTTTGAATGAAGGAGGTAATGCAAAGCTGGTTTCACATATTTTAGTGGAAATGTATTGAATGAAGGAGGTAATGCAAAGCTGGTTTCACATATTTTATCCTTGATTGCTAATGGTATTTATTGAATTATGTTTTCATTAGATTTGTATATCGAAATTCTTTTATTTTATTTATTGAAAAGTGAACATTTCTGAAGTGTAACCTGTGTACATTTAGGAAAGAGAAAATAATGAATATGATTAGCTGTTAATGAAATACCGATTACTGAATTGTATTTATAGCTTTCATTAAAATATTTGGAGAGCACATTAGTATTTGTAACGTACAAGATGGTGGATTCCGGACGACAGGGATTGACGTGACTTTCCCATGCAATGAGAACATGTCATCGTGTTTGGAATTAACTGGAAACAAGAGGAAATTCCAGTATGGTGGTGTTACGAATGAACTTGATTGCTTTCCCTACAAACATGGAGGAATTGCATCCCTTGTTAATGGCATAGCTAGGGGACATTCAAAGAATCTAATTTAAAGCCTGTACGTTGACATTGGAAGGTTATTCTACTGAGACATTTCCCTTCACTGATTGCATACACAGAATCCCATATACCAGTGAACCAAACTACGGAATGATATGGAAAAGGACTTTCATTGGATGGGAAAATGCTTATGGACTTCCTTTTGACTTTAAAACACATCGCGAAAAACAGATTCTGAATTCCTGTGAACAATAACTTTGGAATCCAGTGAATTGTATAACTTTTTGTGTTTGTGGATTTGTTCTCGGACATTAGAACTAACATGTCACGTGATTTAATAAAATGTATGCATATTATTTGTAAAATTTTGGTATTATTCTATATTAAGATATTAGGATATTAATATTAGATATTGGATGTTACCTTGAAATTAATTATTTTATTGTCAAAAATACTATATATTTTGGCAATATGTGTGAGAAATGTTGGGGTGGGATCGGCTTCATTTTTGTGTGTATTTACTCATATAGATACATTGACTTTCAGAAAAATGTTCGCCTGTATAAACGTAGAGAAATAGCTTTCGTCTGGCATAGCAGTGATATTAGCTCCCTCACACACGCACCACAGCCCCATTTTTGCGGAGGCTTACGCTTTGTGTCATATCAGGATAGTTCTTGACAAAGACACATATCAGATGTCATACCTTATTGTCACTTTATGCCATACATTTGTCTTCAACTATTCTCTTGTTCAAATATGAACACGGTGTTTAAACTAGCTGATAACAATGCATGTTCAATTATCTGCATTGTTCTTATTAAGACTTATTCAATATTAATATTTTACCATCATTTAATGCATACATCTGCTCCTAGAAGGATGGATTCCTCATGTCGCGAGATTCTTATCTAAAAATAACAAAAGAAAGCAACAACAACAAAAATCTGACCTGTACTGCTGGAAATTTAATTGTCTTTTACAATACCCATAGTTTCTCTATAGAGAAAGTAATGCTAATTTTGTTAAAATTCATGACAGTGACCACACTGATACAGGAGTTTCATCTTACACCTGATTTTCTGTCTGACTGGAAGAATGGATATAAATGACTTTTTGTGTATCTAGTATGCTTGTATATTTTGATTTGACTTCCAATTGAACATAAGCGATAAAACGTAAAATATGCAGGTATAGAATTGAATTTGCAATTCACTGGATCTTTGAAGACACAGGTTGCCGTGCATACAATTTGTAATTCACTGGATCGTTGAAGACATAGGCTGCCGTGCATACAATTTGCAAGTACTACAGACAGTAACAGTTTCGATAATTTTAATATTTTGCACCGTAGCTGTCATGGTCTGTATTATTTGTAAAGATTACTCATAACAGCGTGTATCTAAAAACGTCTGGTGTATTGCAACGGTTTTTGCTTGTCATATATTATTCAAATATATATTGCATGACCTATATGACAGTGACTTCTACCGGAGTCCACTTCCTTTGTGGAGCTGTCCATTAGGTACATTTATGTGCGGGGGGGGGGGGGAGGGAGGTCTCGACAAGTCGTTTTTATTAGCGTCTGATCCGACTGTCATCGTGTTTTCTCTTTTATGTTTCTTGCCAATATCGAAGTTGAAACCAGATTTTTTTTCTCTCTCTCTCTCTCTCTCTCTCTCTCTCTCTCTCTCTCTCTCTCTCTATATATATATATATATATATATATATATATATATATATATATATATATTGCTATGCCAGTCTCACAATTTTATCAAAACTTAAATCCTTATATTACTGTTTATAATACTTTTACATGTACCTTTTCTCAGTTTATTATAATGTATCGAGACAGTTCCTCGTCGAAAGCACATGGATGCTTCGGACGAGATCGATCGACAATCATTGCATCAGTTGTGCTGATTTTTGTACTCCGTCACTACTTTGTGATTAAATGTTACATTGTTATTTCTTACAGAATGACGATATTTTATAGTATCATGTTTTTTTAATGTGTATTTTCGTCTAATACTTGCCTCTGGTTTGACAGTTATATTGTTATTACACCATGTTTTAGATTCCCAGATTTTCACTTGCCCTGATTTTGGAAGATCTAAAACTACAGGTTTTGGAGTCTCCATATAATATCTTTAAGCAAAAAGAATTAAGTCGAGTGTACCCTGAAAATTCTAAAAGTAGTATTCATTTACCAGTTTTAAGTCATAAAAATATAAATGTGGTATAATTTTGTTAACCTGTATTACATTTTCCATAATATTTGTAATAAGGATATCTATAATTTTTAATTATTGATTTGATCTATTATTGTTAAGAAGATATGACTTGTTGTTTATTGTGACATCCTTCATTTGTGAAGTTTGTAATAGTGTAATAAACTTCAAGTCAAAATCATTGTATTTAATGAAATTGTGAATATGTAAATAAGAGAAAAGAAGAGAGCACATAATAACATAATACAACGCAAAACATAATTTATCCTTTGTTTTTTTTTTATAATAGAATAAAGACCATATATTCTTCTTTCCTCGCTTTTATCTCTTCTATCACTCCAGGCTTTATTATGCAGAAATATCAGCACCAATACACCTCGCATATTTCCACACTCTTTTCTCCTGAAACCAGGACTAGGCGAATCCAGAATGTGTTGTGACTATAAGTACCCTGACAAACGGTAGTAACTATATATATATATATATATATATATATATATATATATATATATATATATATATATATATATATATATATATATATATATAGAGAGAGAGAGAGAGAGAGAGAGAGAGAGAGAGAGGGGGGGGGGGAGTTGGTGTTGCTTACACGTTCCAGCACACGTGCGACATAAATAAAACATCCGATTTCCATGGCAATGACGAGGCAGTGCTGGATGCTACAAGTTCGTCGGTGGGAGAACTTTGTTGCTCAAACCTTCGTATTGGCGTATGTATTCAACGTCAATACGTTCTGTAAAAATGTCAGGGTGACAGGTAGGAAATCGAGCATATTTACACACCCAAGGGTACAACGAACACACATCAATATGTTTAATTTGTTCTCCTTAAGATTTGTCGGATTCGTACAACAAGCGTGTAGCATTGGTCCGTCCTCCAAACAAACTGTCGCGAAGATTCAAAGGTTCGATGTCCACTGCAATTTTGGATCTGTTTTCAAACGTCGATTGTAGTCGTGTTTCCACATTCCTACCACTTGATATCCTTGATTTTCCTAACTCTGGCGTCATTGGGACATTTTGTTGTACACCACTCCCATAGTAAACACTGTCAAAGGATTTTTTAAGGTCACGGCGAGGATAACACGTGGGACATCCATGAAATAAACATTTGTGAAATTTTGTATAAGATCTGTGAGTTTTTTAATTCCTAACTATCCATGGAATAAATCCAATCTTCTTTTTTCCACTGCTCCTGGCATCCAATTGTCTTTTTTTCCACAAGTAATGTAACCAACGCAAAGATTTGGCTGAATATCGACGGCTGACGAATTGATACAACTGAGGTGGTTTAATAGCGAGTTTATTTTCGGGCATGAACTTCTTCGTTACACTAATCAACATTCTTTGGCAATTGTAGAAGGTTCCTTCAAGGAATCGTGTTGGAGAAATAACTCTCGAAATTTTCCACAGCAACGTTGTAAAATTTCTACATCAAACGGACCGACAATATTTCAGCATCTTTTCTTGAAAATCAAAAGGGTCTGGAAGAGTGGGCTTGGTACCAAGCGTAGAAAGCTTCTGGATGTTCTGTTCGCATACCGTCAGGGTCGTACTTTTGGGTTTCAGGCAAATGCGGGAGCTCTACGTGGTGATTTTCTTCGGCATTGAAAAGGTGTGGAAAATAGCTTTTAGTCATTTCCGTGATTCCAACCGTTTTAAGAATTTTAGTCAAACGCATAGCCAAATAACTCATGGAATCTTTATACTGTACGTTTTCCACTTTCATGTAAATGATTTTGGCTCCATTCATGGTGACTTGTGGAAATTCAGTTCCTTGCTCTAGAATATTTTTCAAAAGAAATTGTCCGACGTATCGCGAGAAATTGAGAGCAATGACTGTAGCATATTGATGACAGTGGCCATAACGAAACACTTTTTTGCTTCAGGCGTCGTCGGTGGGGTATAAAACCCACTCAGCAAAATCAGAAAGAGTATGGGAACCACGAAATATCTTTTCACGTCTCCTGGAATCAGGCTACAATTTCGACGGTGAAATAAAGATTCCTAAATGCAGTCGTGGCAAGCGCGATGAGCCACACAACAATTAGGAACGTGAATTCCGATGTCTTGAGAACATTCACAGTCAAAAATAATAAAGTCTTATCGATGGTCCCGGTTTTTTTCTTGTTCTGGTCATGCAATAATTCCTTTGGTTCATTGTCATATTTCTGAATATAACATTCATGATCCAACTCGACGACTTGACCACAAATAGAACATAGTTTCTTTCCTGGACAAACCTGTGACTTTTTGTTATTGGCACGAACATGCTGCCCACGCCTGAGACATACTGTCAATAATTCGCAAGCACTTTTCTGTTGCTGGTATTGTTTCATGCAATGTCGTTCGTAACACGCTGGACTCACAAATCTTCGTCTGCAAGTAGAGTATCGAATCTATTCTTGTCATTCAGGAATACAAGGTCTTGAAGCTAAACAGCCCAACATCTCTTTCCACAATTAATATGCTGCTCGCAGTTGTTAAATCCTTGGTCGCATTTGTCACAATAGTTATTGTATCCGAGAAATCTTTTGATACTGGTTATAGGATCAAATGATTTTGGTGATGATAGATGTGAATGTATGTTCCGTCTGGAAAATTCTGTCATCGAAACAGGAGGTCTCCACGAACGACTTGAGGATAAACTTCAACGTTTAACGAAAGGCAAGCACATTTTTAATTTTTGGCATTTACTTTCAAAATTCCTGCTTGTTCAAAAAGGATTTATGCTTCTCTCCATTGGTTGGCTCTGTCAGATTCTCTGATACTCTCCCATAATCTTTTTCATTCCGGAGTATCTGTTTTCTCTGCATGGCACGGGATAAACACATCTGATCTTGGTCGTTAATCTTATTTTGGTAGTATTGAGCTGATCCACCGCTTACACTTTGCGTTTTCCGCTGCCTGAAGGAGATTGAATGTGTGTTATATGATAAAAAGGGTAGCTTCCATTGGTCAAGTTCATCATTTGATTGTTGCATGTGTTGAATTTTTTCCGCGATTTTTAAAGAGGTTGATTTGGCAGATGTACTAAATTCGATCCAAACATGAGATTTCAAACTGTCTTGATGATGGACAGTCGCAAACAAACTTGATCGTTAGCTTGGCACTGCAATTTCAACTATTCTAACATTGACTCCAATAGTCGATAATGTAGACAGCTGCTTTCTCTGCACGGACTTGGTACTTGAACTCTTTAAATCTTATCCGTGTAAGTGTAAGCAGTCGTTCTAAATTTTCTGAAAGTCACTGAGTTGGTTGAAGGTGAAAATAATCTTAAGACGCCACCGAAAGATTTTCTTTCTTAGCTGATCTTGACTCTCTCTCTCTCTCTCTCTCTCTCTCTCTCTCTCTCTCTCTCTCTCTCTCTCTCTCTCTCTCTCTCTCTCTCTCTCTCTCTCTCTCTCTCCAGGATGTGGTTGGTGTTGGATAGGGATCCATCATGTCCTCTTCGATATCGCTATGGTGAACTTCTGGCAAGACTTCTCTCAGGGTATGAGGCGACACTTGGCTTCTTGTTTCTTCTTGGAGTGATATGTTCTTTTAATGATGGTAGACAATTTAAGTGTGATTTTACTAGATTACATTCTCTCTCACTATATATAGAACACCCCTTTACCTAAGAGAAACACATTCATTCAAGTTCAATCTGTGGAGATGGAAGAGCCACAACAGAGCACACTTCTGGTGAGAGATTTACAGAGTCATTCAAAAATACACTTACAACAAGTCTTATGGAGTAACTCCTGACTACTCCTCTCGAGATAAAAGTAGAGATACCTTTTGTCTCTTTCAAGAGAAGGACATTGGGCTACTGAATGTCTATAACGTCAAAGAACAAGAAACCTCTCAGACAGTAGAAATCAGATCCAGAGACAAAAGTAAAGATACCTGTTATGAATGTAAATAAAACGGGCATTGATCTCAAGAAAGTGAAAAGGAGAAAACATTAAACATTACAGCATAGAAATTCAAGGCAAAACAAACAGCAGAAGAGCCCATTCCAGTGAAGAAACTTTAAAAACAAGACAGTAAGAAGAAGAAAAATGGACTTTTGTGATGTGTTTGAATTTTCTTTGTGATTCTTATTCACGAGAATATACCAAAACGTAAGTGTATCCATGTCTTGATTTGTTTTTTCTTTTTAGTATTGATAAGATATTCACACACACACACACACACACACACACACACACACACACACACACACACACAGACACTTTATAATGCAGAGATTTGTTTTGCTTCATTTGGCAATGGTGAGTAGTATAAAAAGGGACGTTTGGGTTTTGAAAATAAATTATGGACTTGACAACATCAGCTATAACTGCCCTAAACCTTTTTCCCGTCCAAGTCCTACTACTGCTTCTGCGGTAGTGGTGGTAGTGACAGCTGCCACTGCTGGCATGTCAGTGGTGGCCGTCGATATAGTCATGGAAGGTTTAGAATTCTTGGATTGTGGAGGCCTCTTTCTCTTGGGTTTCGACAAAGAAGTTTCATAAGTTTTTCTTAGGTGTTTTAATTTTTCAAAAATAACCTGTAACAAACTAACAGTTTTTTTTTTCATGCCCTTCCTTTTGTTCCCTGTTCAAAGCTTTAATCTCCTCTTGTTGCTTTCTCTTTTCCTCTTCTTGTTCTTGTTTTTGAACAAATGTCTGCGTTTTGTTTTCCTTTTGGCGTTGTAAGTCTTTAATTCTTCCTTCTGCTTTTTTTTAAAATCATCATAGGCTGGCAATGACGGAGACCTGCAGGATCGGTGAGAATAACATTCCCACGTTTTCCTCAATCAAAATCACAATCACTTTTGTCACAAGAGGAGCCAATGCCCGCATTTTGCTTTGATGGATACGTAGGTCCGCAAAGATCAGATAATCTCATTCAGATCATGAGTGATATCCGTGCTGATGTGTGAAGCATAAGCGATCGCTTCGAACATACAATTAAATAACTATAAAAAAATCAAATGAAGATTTAAAGGCGCACAGTAACAGCTTAGAAGAAAAATTGCACGATCTCATTGTTAAGCCTTGAAGTAAAGCATCTGACAAACGAATAGATCTCATTGAATCAGTGTTAAGCCTTGAAGTAAAGCATCTCACTGAATCGGTGTTAAGCCTTGAAGTAAAGCATCTCATTGAATCAGTGTTAAGCCTTGAAGTAAAGCATCTCACTGAATCGGTGTTAAGCCTTGAAGTTAAGCATCTGACAAACGAAAAAAAACCTTGAGAATCAAGAGGCCCTATCCCGCAGAGACAACTGAATCTTCCACGGCATTCCAGAAATCAAGGATAAAAGTGGAGCGACACTGAAACCATAATAAGAGAATATGTAATTCAGACTTTGGATACAGACGAATCGAAAAATTTAAACTGAACGAGCGTACCGTCTACATTCGAAGCGCAGTCCAAGGTCTGCAACTGTTAAATTCTGTTGATTTAAACATAAGGAAACAATTTTGAAGAAGTACAGAGAAATTACCAAGACAGCCCGAGACAAGGCACAGCAGAGGGAGAGAGAGAGAGGGGGGGGGGGTAGGAGAGAGAGAGAGAGAGAGGGGGGGGGTAGGAGAGATAGTGGGAGAGAGAGAGAGAGAGAAGCAACTGGAGCTGACAATGAATATCAAGATGTTCCAGAGGTAGCGGAACCGTGCATTTGTGTTTCTGAAGACTTCCCAGAAAGAGGACGTCGGGCAAAAAACAGATCTCATCCTTTTTCATCCACGTCTCAGTGATGGTAAAGCAGCTTTCTTGAAATATACAGACTTGTTATAAATAAAATTGAATATGTATTTAATGAGGCACTGCAAAATATTATATCTATAGACGATAAACAGGAGTCTGACCGAGGCAAACTTTCGCATGATGTACAGAATAATATTGAAATTAAGCGCTGTATCTGGAATATTTCAGGTTTGACACGAAAATTATTTGGTAAACAGTTTAATGTGCATTGCATTGATTTGATTATTTTTATACGTGATTTCAATATTTTTGTTCTGGTCGAGCTCATGATAAAATTGATATAAATGGTTTCATGAGACACATAAAGTCAGAGATAAAGAACTTAATGCAAACGGCTGGAAATATTGCTGTGTATATAATAGAACATATAAGGAATAATTGAAATATTTATCAACTGGAGAGTAAATATCAAAATATTGTCTGGCTGAAATGTTTCCCTTATGTACGAACCCCTTCAGCAAGAACTAGTTTTTGGTGTAGTATATATGTCACCAGAATACTCGTCATTTCAGGCAACAGAAGACTTGTTTACCATTACTGAAAACGAATCGGGACATTATAGAGTTATGTATGGAAATCTCAAATTTATTATGAGTGGAGAGTTTAATGCTCATACCGCCATATTTAATTTGGGTCTAGTTGAGTCCATTTCTATCACAGCTGAAAATAATGAAAATATTTATCCGAGATTAATATATAAATCCTTTGATGGCGAGTATTTGTGAATCAGCACATACCATGAAAGTAAATCAAAATAATATCAATAAAAGAAGTGATCGGATTTCAGCGAACAAACAACCCTGGTATCGTGCAGACTGTAAATCAACAAAGCACCGTGTACTAGATGCACTTAGTAACTTTAGTAAATATACGATAGATAGCTTAGCTTTATACAAGCAACATAGAAATGTGAACAAAAACATAACCAGGCATAAACGCAACCTATACAAAAGAAAGGAAAGATCAAGTCTTGAAAAGGCACTTTTAGAGGAAGATTCGTAACGTTTCTGGAGACTTTTAAAATGTACAAAAACGACGTTGAATGGAAAAATAAATCTACAGTTGAATTGGGGCGACCACACAGTTAATGTTGGGCAAATCAAGTTAAAAATCTATTGTTTTCGCAAGGAATGGGAGAAGTTTGGATAAATCAATGGGTGTGTGATGAGAACCTCTTTATAATTATACTTAAACAACGATGTAAATATATTTTTCTCCATGAACTAAATGAAGACTTAAATTTAATGGATAGATTACGATTTTATAATAAGATCAGAAACGCCTGTCCCCAAATATTATTTTAAAAATTCTATGAATCCTATAAACTATGCAGTTAATCCAGACAACTATGAAATTTCTTTATATAAATAAATCATGGAATTCAGATTTAGAAAACAAACAAGTAGTGCACCTTATCACTGTCCTGCACCAAAGTTTAATACACCAGTTGATAAAGAAATAGCAAATGTATTTAACGAGATAAAACTATATGACACAGAAAATGACAATTTCACACACAAACCACAAAACATTATCAAAAACTACACATTAAATTTTGATAATGATAATTTAATGAATAGATACAGGGCACAATGTGAGATGAAATTTTGGCACAATCAATTAAACTTTGCCGTATGGTATGGCAACATCATGATGTGGAATATGTTATTGACATAAAATAGATAAAAGTATCCCAGAGTTGGTACAATCAGTATAAAGGTATCATGTATTCTTTCATATATGAAAACTGCTGTCTGAATATTCAATGCCATTACCTTATGGTCAAACACTTAATTCAACAACAACAAAAAATATAGATCTAACTAAATTTTAAATAATTTGTAATATATTTATCATCCCACCACAGCCTGATGGGAGATATATTAGTGGAAAACATAAATATCTTATTGATAACGGTCCTGAAGAACATAAAACTGTACTTGATTACAAACGGCATTGTGATTACAGAGCTGGGACAGTTGAATACAGGATGTCAGCTGAAGAAATTAATAAAATGGAATCACATTCAATGAAAAACTAAGATGGACTTTTTCTTTCTTTAAGATAGCAAAGACTAACAAACGAAGGACTAGCGCATCTAAATTAGAGTATTATTACATCATATGTAATTTATATTGTAGGTGCTTACGTACAAAATAGAACAAATATTACAGTCTCTTTCTTCTGCTCAAGACACCGTAAAAAGTTATTTGAATATTTATTTTTAGATGAAGAAGATTATTATTCAGATTAAAACATTACCAAAAATGTAACAATACATTTCAGACTCTAAGGTTAAGCTACACTTTGCAGATGGTGGTGAACGTGTATTTTTGATGCCCAGCAAAATGGTGATAAACTATAATGTTATAATAATTTTTAAAGTCATCAGAGTCACACTTAAACTATGAGTAAATCATGATGTAAATACCAAGGAGGCAAAAGTTGTTAAACCGCATGTAATAATTCGTCAACAGACAGACGGCACAAAGGTTAAGACTAATAAGAATTATATAGATAAGCCTACATATATATAATACGGATGATAAGATAGATAATGAAATAAATAAACAAGTATTTATTATTATGGCTGTACTTGCAGAAGCTTGCGCAATTGACTTTAAAAAATAGATTGACAGATTAACTAGCTAGTTAATAGGTTAGTTAATCTTTAATCCTTTTTGTTACTACAAATAAACCTTTTAGTACAATTGCAGAAAACAAGCTAATTAATGCAAGAATTAACAAAATGGCATTATCAGCTATTAAAGAAATGTGTTGTTGTTTTTCTGGCCGATGTTAAAAGACAGCTCATTAAACTACCAATCATACCAGACAATACTGCTGCTTCATTTTTTTAAGCTAAGTTAGACAAATACTAATATTTGTCATGCCTTATTTGAATTTATCAATGAACGAATCAGGGCTGCTTTTAAGGCTTGTTATGTCGCTGACGCTACCGCTTGATAATTCTTTTACAAAATTTGCTATAGTTAAGCCAAGAGTTGTTGCTATGATACCAATAGCTGCAAAAACAGTAGCGATTATTACACTTTTTTTCTTTGAACAGCCGTTTTAATCTTACACATAACGGTAACTAGTTAAATTTTTTTTTTTTTCTTCAATGTTAATATTTTCTCTTAAGATATTTACTGTTTGTTTTAAATGGCGAAATACTTGTGTTATTTTACTTTCATAACTTGGTAAAAAAAAATTTTTTTAGCTTTATTAGCTGGATCTTATTCGTTAGCAATATCCTTTTTATACTTGCTATCTCTCTGACACACAAGTTAAGGCCTGTTTCATTGATAATATGTTTGAATTTACAATATCAGCAGCAGTCACATACCCTCTTAATTACCTTTATTCTTGATTAGAAGACAATATACGATCATTCCCTTCTCTAATCATCATAGATTTGTCTAAGTCACTTTTCAGCTTTTGAGTCTTATTTGTACAATCTATCTTTCCTTAATTTTAATTCTCAAGTATATCTGCTATACAATTTAAGAAGATTCTAACAAATTTGTTTCAGAAACAGTATCTTCAAATGTAGTCATTTCTATTTGAATGATATCTGGTTTATTCCATATGTTTCCTGATTTTTCTAACTTATATATTGCAAAAACTTACTTCCACCTGGTTTACTAGCTATACTCTTAAATGATAACATGGGGGAGGGTACCAGACTTACAAAGTTTACATCAGGCCTACCATCTTTGTTTTATTTACAAGTTTAAAATTAAGTTTCATTTAACGCATACTCGTCGTTACTTAACTTAAAATTATGAATGATATCTTTTTTTGTATGTATCAAAATATATTTGTTGAACTGTTAATGTAGAGGTTTATGTTGGTAAAGGACGAGGAATAGGCATATGACGAGGTTCAAGACGAGGTTCTTCAACCAAGTAATCGTAACTCCCTTCCGCTATTTTACACTAGTTTAATGAATCAATTTCAATTTAAAAAATAATTAGGTTATTATAATCTAAACAATATATTGACCGATCTGCTGGTACTGGACGTCAAAACTGCTTCGCATATAAAGACAAAATAACAGAAACCTATAAACATGAATTAAAAATTAGGATAGTTAATGGAATATACAAGGAAATAACTGGTAAACACTTAACTGATAAGGCGTTGGATAAAATGGACTCAAAACAAATCGAGAAAGCATATGAAAATTTTGTCGATTAGCTAAAGTATCATAGTCATTGTTAGATGCAATAATACTGTGAATTGCATCTTTGAGGAGTAAATTTCATCCAGCTGATAACTTAAACCAACTACAGAAAGAGTTGAAAGAAGACTACTTAACAACGGAATTAGATACTTTAGTTGGTTTTTACCTATTAGGACTCGATTACCAATTTTGGCATTAAGTGCTTTGCTGATATCTTTTAAGCACATTAGTTTTCAAAAAAAGGTATATTTTCTTTGTATTAGTTATTTTTTAAAAGCAAAAACCGTCGATTTGCATACATTTTCTCCATTTTGGTGCCATTGCGATCAACAGCTGCATTACTACATCGATAAAAAGAAGATCCTAAATTTTGCAATAATTTTGGGACAGCGACGTTTTACAAAGTTAGCTGGCACATATCATGCTTCAAATTGTATATTTTGTCACAATAATATTCGTACGAAAATGAAGAGATTTTTCTTTTTGTTAACACATTTCATTCCCAGATTGATACTGTTGGGGTGGGGTGATGTAGCAACATCACATAGCTTTTGTATCTGAGAGACTTTAGAGCCTAACATCTTAAAACAACAGATTTTAATGATTGTGAGTTTACTTGTAAGGCTTCTTTTTTTTTTGGGGGGGGGGCTGTTTATTTCTACATTCTAATCTAGTTAGGTATCATACGCTGTATCCAATTTTCGATTGTCACTTAATTTTGGTTTGCAATTAACACTAATCAACGCCCAATTTATCCATCATTTTCAAACACGATTGTGATGTAAGTTAAAATTGCTAATTTAAAAAGTTTAATTTAATCACGAGTTATTTTCTTAAAAATATGTACCGTTTGTTGTAGAGTATTACAGGCATACAATATGTATAGGTGATATATAGCAACAGGTAATGTAAGTTCAGTCACTGACAGTTTCGATAATTCATGTAGAAAACTTATTGTAAAAAAGTAATACTTGAAATCTACTCTATGTTGTTTGGAGTTTATTTTTAGGCATTTCGAAAAAATGAAATAGGCCTAAATACATGTGTGAATAACATACATAAGAGCAGATATAATTCCTAAATGGGATAAAAGTAGTTCCAAAAGTAATATTACCACTGTGGCGATAAAAGTGGTATCGCCACTGTCGTGATATTATTTTTCTCCCACTGATATATTTCAGTATCTCACTATGAAATATATAATAAAAACCAATATATTCTACTATATAACCGATAAGAATGAAACTAAGATCATATTGATACCTTATGGCTTCTATAATCTTAAGAAGGAGTGACTGCTCACGGCGACAATAAATAAATCTTAACTATTGAATGCCAGAAACATAACTCTAAAGTTTTAATAACTCCCAGAAATAATTACATAGTCTATAAAAAAAATTGCAACTCTAAATTACTACGATTTAAGAGTGTCAGATCTTTAAATACATCTACCGAATTAGATACAGTTTGTGCATTTTTTAAGCCTAAAAATTTCTGTTTTCTTTGATCAACTAAACAATACTAAGGGCTTCAACTCTATCCTGTTAGAGTGCCTACTTATTAAAATATTTTCCACGGTGATTTCATCTCGTACGATGTTAATAATATATATAACTGATAACAAAGAGGAACTATAAATATATTAAATATCAAATTTTAAGATGAAGACTCGACAGAGACAGTAATTGATTTAATAGTATGTCAATAACATATATATTTAGAATATCTAGAGCAAATTAATATGCTATTTGAGTTAAATAAATGACAGAAATCTCTTTAAACGGTCATAGTGATTTTAGTATTAAATTCATAGAGAAAGGTGAAAAAGATAAAACACCAAGTCAAACACTAAACAATGAATTGAACAACAGTCGTATTAAAATGTAGCAGATCTTATTTAAAAAATCTGATGCAGCTAAAAGAAAGGCTTCGTACAAAAAAAGTGTTGACGCCCAAATACGTAAGAATTTTGAGGATAATAATTTGAAAGATAGAAAACATGGAAAGAAGACATTAATAAATTAACATCTGTGGATCAGAGTATCATACCAAAATCTACAGATGAAAATGACTTTGAGAAAGTTAATAGACAGCTAGAGGACTTAAAGAATAAGGTAATTTCTAGTGAAAGTATTATTAGATCTATGAAAACAACCTACGAATTATATATTTCAGATTTAAGTAACAAAATACAAGGTTTGAAAGAACAGGACTAAGTGACTTTCTAAAACGAACTATCTGCTGAAATACAAAATTTTTAACAGATAGTTACGTATACACAGATAAAGAACTTCTTAAAAATATTGGTGTAGGACAAGGAAGTATTGACGAATTCGATGAAAAGGTTAATCAATTAAGAAGAGATGTTAATCATAAATAACAAGATATATCAGAAATAGACGAATATATATTTAAAAAACAGATGAGATAAAAAAGAAAAAAAAAAAGATGAAATTCAGTAAGACAGATGAAATTTTTTTTTAAAACAACAAGAACATAAAATTAAACAAGAATGCAATATGACGTAGATTAAAGGACGTTAGCGCTAACTGAAAAAAATGTATTCAGTTCAATCAAAAAGCATTAACTAACTTAAACATGGATAAATAATGACATAAATATCCTTAACCCATCGATTAATATCTTGAAAAGGTCCTAGAGATTTAGCTTGTAAAAACTCAGGGAAATATGATAAGGTTAAGGAACTAGATACTGCAATAACTAGTGAACTATACATGAATAACAACCGTATTATCAATTTAGGAGAACAGACAAAAATGAATTGATGTCATCTATTAGACATTTGGTACAAAGACGTACAAACGGCCAAATAGGATAATAATTTTAAAAATATTAAAACAGGGAGACAACAAACTGATAGCAAGGTTAGATTTATTAACCAGAGATTGATATAAATAACTAAAACGATAGATGGAAAGAAAAGTAAAGAAGACTTTAATAATGATAAAGAACAAAAGATAACACCAGACAAAATTAAAGAAGAAATTATTAATTATATAGACCAAGGGATAAAGACAAATTCAGAACAACTTAAAAATCAAGTACACAAAACATATTTTAGCACTGAGTTAACGAATTGGTTTACTAAGAGTAGCTTAAGAAGAAGACATGGAAAAATTCAAAACTCAATTAACTCTAGATATTAAATATAATCCTGAAATACTTAGAAGTATATATCCTTTTTTATTTTCTGTATACACAAGGAATTACTTTTATTGATGTAACACAAAAAGTATACATGTATGTTGTAGTTTACAAAGAAGATAAAGGATCACAAATAAAGGGTTCTTGCATTTATTTAGTGCTGAGATTACACCAGAAACAGAAGTTAGTACTTACGGATTTACGCATCATCCATGACGTTTTGCTGAATACAAGTTATATACATTAGAAAATCCCGAAGTACCTTTTCGATTTGAAGATTATTATGTTTTTCGAATAAAAGAAAAAGATTTATATAGCAATCTTTACAACTTTAACATCATATCCCCGCATATGTTTAAATTTTATATTGAATTGCTAGCATATAATTTAAATCTTGATTTCCCAGTAGCTATGGATGAAAGAGGGTGTTATTTAAATAGGAAATAGCTTATTGTTTTCAGTTAGAGTGAGTTGGATGTAATAGTCCTGATCATTTGGATCAAAGTTTAGAAAGTGAGGACAGTATAAAAAATTGGTATCATTAAATGGCAGAAACGGCAGCAATGGTCAGAGGAGCAAATGTTAATGCCTTAGGATTCACATGAAGTAATTGTATCTTCAGTTTATTTGATTGTAATGGAGCTGATGCAGAAGTAAAATGACATGATGAAACAATTGAGGAATTGCATAACGAATGAACGAGTTCAATGAACGCAGAACAAATACACCGGATTACGTGATAAACAATTAAGGAAGCAAGGTTTATTTAGTCAGTATTTAACTACTTTGTATAATGCTTTTTATGTACACTTTTCTGATAATCCAGAAGATAGTATCACTTTAGGAAAACCTATCGAACCTAAACTTAGTGATTTTTACAAACATTCTGATCAACAGATAACTTATGAGTATGATTTTATTCCCCTTTTGAAGGGTGCTAATGTTTATATTGTCTATACTTTTCTTTCAGAAGGAAGCGGACGGGTCAGTACTGCTCATCGCTAGGACTGCTTCACAGGACTGTGCAGTGCTTCGCTACGAGTGCTCTGCAGACGTTCTATAATAAATTATACAGATTTAGCTAAATAGATAAGATGAAAACATATGAAAAATATATAACTCCTCAGAAACATGAAAAACCATCAGTAGGTGTTAAGCATCTGAATCTAACACATCACTGTATTACACACATTAGAACTACTATAAAACTTGAACAACGCTTACAAGTTGTAATACCTAGGCTAGGACAAAATATCTTCATTCTACCAGGTAGTTTTTTTTTAAATTATTTTTTGTCGTTCATTGTACGGGTAAAAGGAGATGCAAATAATTCAGTTGTAAACAATATTGGAAGAATGCTGATTAGAGACATATGGTTTATTTACGGTAGTGATGCTATTTGCAAGGTGATCGGTCGCAATATTTTCATGACGTTTAAAGACTTGTGGTTACCAACGTGGTTACCAACGTCTGTGAGAACAAATAAAATAGAACAAGGTATAATGAACGAAAAACTGAGAAAGTTAAGACCAGGAGCAGCTAATGCACACAGCACTAGTACAGAAGTTGTTCAGTTTATTGTATACTCAAAGAAATTCAGAATTCTACAAAATTTACAGATACCAACAGATTCTTTCCCGAGATATCATTATGTTCTTCTTCAGGATTAGATGTTTATTATTGCGTTCGAAAAATCATCTGAAGTGATGGAAGGTAGAGACCAAGATTATGAACAGGATAATGTTTGTCTGCAGTACGATACAGTTACTTCTGAACTATTGGCTAGTTATGTAATTGATAAGCGCAGAAATTAAATTTCTGTCCTTTATGATTACATCATAAAAGAGAGAATTATTTATATATCTGCTAACACGACGTTAGCAAATGTCATACTTGATTCATCAAGAATGAGCCCAAAAGGAACATTGATACTCTATTCAAAGGATAGATAAACTCATCTTGAAAACTACTTAAGCCAGAATTAGAAAAAATAATGATTACTGTGGAAGGTGTGGGTTTTTTGGGGTAATTAACACCATTATTCAGCACACGATAGACTATGCGTGGTGACCAGTATATTTGGTGGAAGAAGAACTCCGGGAAGACCCCGGGAAGAACTATTGCCAACGCGAGGTTACTGGCAAGTTTTCACACATACCTACATTGGCCGAGCCGTGACTCTAACCTATGCGGACACCGGTGAGATGTGTGTGATCTGTAAAGAATAGCGCCTTAGACCACTCAGCCACCCGGGGCCCCTAGATTACCTAACATGTTTTATTAACAGCAACTTACATAAACATGAAATTTTTGTTCTAGCAGGAACACACACCCCCAACACACACACACACCATCACCACCACCACCACCACAACCACTACATCCACCATATTAGTAATATTAATGTAAGCAATTTTTTAAACAGATCACCATTGTTTATGGTTGGCCTTAAGATGCACTCATGACAATAAATGGAACAGGAAATAATTTTAAACAAGTAATACACCTACAGCTAAACAGAAAAGGAAACTTAGATGCGCAGAAAAATTTATATTTATTTTGTTTCTGATGCACAGCTAAATATTCAGAAACCACAAATTAAAATTGTTTCTCTTTAATGACAGAAAGAAGTCCCGTCCTGGTTAAACACTTAATAAATTTACCTGAAAGAACCTCAAAACATGATTATATGTGGTGTTACAACTTGCAAAAAGACAATGTTAGCACTGGGTTTGATTGAAGCGGAATACATTCTTTTAAGAATTATTATATTGTTCTTATCTGTCCAACCATTATGTACAATAAAACTTACAACAGGAGATGGGTTTTATTAGGAAAACAATGTCATTTTAATAGATCCTGGTGATAAATAAATGTCTAGAATTACTTATTAGTGTATACCAGGAAACTAATAATACATTATGGCATTTCTTTATGGGTAATAGGACAAAAGTAACATTCTGTCATAATAGATCTTCGTCACATTAGATTTATAGTAGTCTTGTACTCAAAAGAAATTTTTAAAAAAAGAAATAAACGAAATACACTTTAAATGAGGCTGGAATGTCTGTTTGATTAGAAGGTGGCAGGATAATAGCTATAAGGAAAGTATTCATGTTATCATCTAAATAGCGTTTATCATTATATCCTGAATGAGCAGTCTTATTTATCTTGACATTGTATATATCAATATGGTATGATCTAATTAAATTCATTTCCTGGTGAGTTATAGTTTAGTTAAAGAAACAGTCTTGGTAAATATCTAATTTTAGATTCTTTTTAGCAGCAGATTTGTAATACCCTTGCATACTTTTTGTACTATATCAGTTCTAAAAGCATATAGGTTACTTCTAAGACCACAAAAGTATTGTATTTGTACGCCATTCATCTGATCTTTGAACAATAAAACAACTTTCTTGCTAGCTAATGGTATTCCATATATGTTATCATTTTTGTAGTGGCGTATGTCGTAAAAAAATAAATATATATTATTTTCAAATCATTATAAAAGCGGTCAGTTTCAAAAGATAATCTGTATCGGTCACTAATACCTTTGTTTTTGTCACCATGTTAGTTCTTTAGCTTAAAGAAGTAATACATCAGCAACTTACTTACTTCTCGCACTGTAAAGCCACCATAAAAAGGTTTGACTAATTTTATTTTCTTGTTCTTTGAACTAGCTACTACTATCTCCTTATCTATTTTTTTCTTCTTGCAAATGAAATACTCTTTTGAAATTTAAATTCTTTCTTTTCATCAGTACATATCTTTACATTAGTTCTCTTTCCATATGTTTTCCAAAGACATCCTTATCCATTAACTTAAAAAAAACACTCTTTTTCAAAGTCATTATTTGATCTATCAAGGTCAATATATGCTTAGAGCCACGACTATTGCTCAAATATAAATGCTCTATGTATCATGTTTAGTTCTATTCCTAACTGAAGATATAACATCAAATTACGAGAGTAAATGACATATCTTTCTATTTCTAACATGAATAACAATTTAGGTACTGAAGGCTTGTGTCCCTTTTTATCTTCTATAATATTTTTTTTTCTTTTTTTTTTTTTTTGAGCGGAGATAAATCATTCTCACTAGGAATTACTTTTTCTGGTGCCAAATCGTAATCTTTAAATAGTTGTGCAAATGTGTCAGTACTTCTAAAACTATTTATATAATTCCTCTAAATGCATTCTCATTATCCAAAGAGATCAAATTTGTTAAAACAATTTATTGGTTTTGTTTGTTTGCCCATTTAAAGATTAAAATGGGCATTGACTAGCACATAGCCTATCCACGCAAATAGCTGGTATATAGGTACATAATATATGACCTTGATCTTGACCTTGACGTATCCTATTCTCCAGTATTCAGATTTTTAGACTTAAGAACTTGTTCAATCCCTAAATATATTCGCTCAGATTTTAATGCTCATCGTTTGCTTTATCATATCTATTAGGTATGATACTTATTTCTCCTTTGCTTCCAAATTCATTCTTTAAAAACATTTCAGCATTTCTAATTTTACTTACTTATTTTCAAACTAGAATCGTGAGCTAGGTCCACGTGCGCTAAAAAAATGTGCTGGGTCTAGTTATAATTATTCACACAGACAGATATAGTTTCTTCAAATCTATCGCATAACATTAAAATATATTTCTTTGGTAGTCGTGAAGACCGCCAACAGAATTTAGTTTGAAACGTTTCACAACATCCTTTACATATTCGTAATCATCTGCGCTAATTCCTAACCCTTTATATATATATATATATATATATATATATATATATATATATATATATATCTTTTCTCACAGTAAGGTTTTCATGTTTCTGTCTTTCACACGTTAGTAGGATCCACTGACTACGATGAGCGCTTCTGATAATCTAACTTTTTTTAAATTCTTTGTGTGAATTTATAATCGATTAGATTTTAGCGACTTGATCTAGTAATTGCCCCATCAACTTATAAATCTTATTGTTCTCTTTACAAAAACTTCTTTGTTGTTTTTCTTGAATCTATCGACTATAAAATCTTTACTAAGAGATCTATATTGCTCATATTTATTTGCAATTATTGATACTTCTTGATCTGGATCGTTTTTTAACCAAGACTTTGACAATCAGATGACAATCGTATCTGGAGAAATTATTAATAAACAGGGGAATATATTTAGGATATTTATAATTTAAATTACACTGTAGATGTACTGGGCAGCTATATTTTCTCCTTAATTGATAATAATCTCTTACTTTGAAGTTGGCTTCATGCTTTTCATCTTTACTACTAGATATAATTTTAGCAGCGTTGCTTGGTCTTAGTTCTTGAAAGTTTCTGAAATGTCATAAATTTAATTGTGCAGTCCTCTTCACTGTAAAATGTTTGTTCATACTCCTCGTGAGTTGATTTAAGATAAAGGAAAAAATCCTGCTGTTTTGCTGCTTCTATTTTCCATCGCATATACTTTCAAAATGGTTTTTTTTTTTTTGTTTTTCTCTCTCTTTCTTTCGTCAATACTACCTCGCGGTTATGGTTTATAGTAGTTATGGGCTCAATAATACTTTTTAAATCACTATACCAAAAGGAACCTTTCGTTGATTTGGAAGTTCTTAAATTTAACGACATAATCCTCTTCGGATATTATATATTGTGTTAGATGTTGGGTTGCATAACCTTTTGTGTTCTTGTTATTTTAATTAAAAAATAATAAATACTCAAGCACTTCATTCAAAAGTGGTTTTTATGTTTTGTTTGGTTTATTTTGTCTCTCGTCTTTGTTAATTTGGGATGATAGCAATTTTGACAAATCATTTATTCCCCAATAAGGATAATGGGGGCAGTTATCAATATTGTATCTTTTAGATATTATTAGTATATCTACATACTTGTCTCTTTCTATTTCCGTTATTCTAACTGGACTTATAAGTAATTCTACTGGTTCATTGACATTGACTGATATATTAAATATATTTCAAATTGTGTTATGTCTAACATATTTATTGGATACTTATTAAGCCAATGTTTATATCTGTCAAGGTTAAATTTGTGCGGTCTACACGGATGATTCCAGGTGGATTTCAAATAGATTCTATTGCATAAAGGAAACATTTATATCAGTATTTTTTAAATTCAGGGAGACTTGTTTATTTTTATCCAATCTGGTAAATCCATGCACTGATTTCCTCCTAATGGCTCAAATTCATCAACACGCAGAGTTTAAAAAAAATATTTTTTCAAAAAATCAATTTTATCTACGTTTATTTCGTGATCGAATTTTGTATGCAGTTTATCTAACAGTTCTTGAGCTTAACATTCAGTCTTGTTTCTGTTGTTATTTATGACGTTTATATAATATTATAGATATTTTAGGAAATTATAAATGTTTCTTGACTTTAATATTTGCTTAAATCTTAATGTTGTTTATCAGAAAAAAACATGTTTAACTAGTGTCCTTGAATTAGGTTGTTTACTTCAGATTTGAGTTCAAGCATAGTTTTGATAAACACAATGTTTTCTTAATTTGAGGTCAAGGTTGATTTTGTTTACAGATAAAACTGGAATTTCTTAGAGTTATGTGTAAAAAGTCATGTCCACACAAGTAAAATTCCATTAAGATGACATATATTCTAGAACATTCTGTCATGTGACCAGTCTTTATACATACCATGTTTAGTGGACAGTTTTTCAGTTTCGACATTACTATCAGTCTTGTAAAGAGCTATTACAGTTGTGGAAAGTCATTCAAAATTTTGAGAAAGGAATTATTTTAAAATATTCATTGGATTATAACAGTGCTCATAGACTTTTGGATTTTGGATTTTGAATTGATGATTTTGGAATTTATGTGAACTTATTCAGAGATATTTTGGAGTACTTCATTTTGACATCAGCACATTAAAGACTACTAGTACATCAGGACTTTAAAGACCATTGGCACATCACAACATTCAAAGATACAGCCGTGCATTCGGAACATTCTATATTTAGGACTTGTGATTAGGACACTAATTCTTATTGGATTATTTGGATATTAATACCCATTACTGTAAGTGTCTTTTGATTTTTCAGTTTAATTATCTAAAAATGAATTGCTTGTTGATTTTTACTTGATTTGATGGTTTCACCTTCTTTCTGTTACATTTTTCTTAGACCATAGAGTCGTAACACTGTTCATAATGTTTTTCAGGTTTTGCTCTGAGATACCAGCCTGCAAAATGTACTTGAATTAATCAGCTGGCATCATCAACTATTCTGAGATTAATACACAGAACAAGTTAGACATTTACTGATCCAAAATGTTTATTTTTTCTACATATTATTTTCAATAAGTATGGTTCAATTTCAATAAAATAAATGCAATCAAATCAATCAAATGATGTTATTAACTTTCTATCTTTTCCGGTATAAATATATTCACCTGGATGTCTGTTAGACTAGTCTTGCAGCTTTCTTATAATAATTCTGGTTTTTGTTTCATTCACAATTCGTCTTAATTCTCTTTTAGTTGAAGTAGTAACTAAAGGAAGTAAGCCCTTTCTAATTGGAAGAGTAACTTCTAATCTCCTTCCAGTTATTACACAAGTAAAGATACCGGGAATTCTACTGCTTTTTGTGTGGCTAAATTAAAGAAATAGCTTCTAATATTTTTCCAACTTTTTCTTAATTTACCAAATAATGAATTCGCGCTGCCGCTACTACATCTGCCAGTTAGACGGCGGAATACATGTTGTGCCATTTGTTATAGTACTATTTTCTTTCAATCATAATGTCTGTGAAAAGTTTGTAGTCTTTTCTTATGGCTTTTCCAATTATAACATTAGTGTGAAATCAACTTTTGTTATGGCTGAACATTAAGCATCTTGTTAAAAAAAAAATCGCATTTCAAAGTAATTTTGTATTGGTTGTATTTTCTGATTTTAGTATCTCCTCAATTTCATATATTTGCACAATCTTTTGAAGCATGTCTTTCTCCATTTATTATTGTAATATTTATTTACAATAAATTTTGTACTAGTAAAATTTAACTACAATAAGTAACATGGGTATAGAAGAAGTATTAAAATAGGTTCACAAACTAACATGGGTATAGAAGAAGTATTAAAATAGGTTCACAAACTAACATGGGTATAGAAGAAGTATTAAAATAGGTTCACAAACTAACATGTGTATAGAACTAGTATTAAAATAGGTTCACAAACTAACATGGGTATAGAAGAAGTATTAAAATAGGTTCAGAAACCAACATGGGTGTAGAAGAAGTACTCAAATTGCTTATTTCGATTTCTTTGAGTGACTTTACGATTGATTATCTAATAGTACAAGGGATTCTACAAGAAAAACAATTAAGTAAATAAACATATTAAAGGTGGGATGGGTATAACAGCTGATTAGATATTCGGGAACAGCTACATGATTTATGTGATTCCAATACCTTTTGGTGGATCTGATCTGGTGAGTAAAGCAATAACTAATAATAAAATAAGCCATGATAAATTTAATAATTTAACATGATAGTTGCCGAATACAAGAGATGCGAGGAGATAGAGAATGCAATAAGGAAAAAGGTGATAACACAGGAGGCCAAAATATTGAAGATTTAAAAAAAACAAATTGGTAGAGAAAGGCAAGAAGATAAAAAAAGAGACGTTAGATAAACTTACAATAAACAGGAATTCAATAATTCAATCATTATTATTGCGAAGTAAAAGCGGAGTAAAGACTAAAAAGAAAGAAAAACAAAGGATATAATGTACACCAAATGTCTGCAATCACTAGTTGTTTTAATGTTAACTGTTTTAATGACCTTTACTTAATTGGAAACTTACATTACCCAGAAGGACAGCCTGGGAGAGAATTACACTTTTCAAATTCTCCTCATAATAGAGATGGTAAATTATGCATTTCATGACATAGAATAAAATTGGTAGTGGGTTATTACAATATTTCAAATAAACAACAACAATAAAAAGAACAACAATATATTATATTACATTAACGACAAGAACGGAACTAAAACCATATCAATACATGAATGGTTTCCACAATTTAGAAATCTACATGAATAAAGTCAAAGATGGAATGACTGCTGATAACAACAAGAAAGAAAGCATAGACATTGAATGTTAGAAACATAACTCTAAATTTTTAGTAACTATGAGCAATAATTACACAGTGTTTTATAGCTAACTAAAACTCTGAATAGTTAAGATTTCATAAACAGACATCTACTGCATCAGATATAGTTTGGAGTTTTTAAAACTTAAAACTTTATGTATTTTTCTCGATCAAATCAATAACGTCAACAATTATTACATCTGAGACTCGGCTTCAACATATAATTATTCATGTCTTTTAAAGTCATTTCTTATTAAATATATATTTCAATGTGATTTCATTAAACTTTGACTCAATATTAATAGTCCATATAAACAATTACAAAGAGGTACTATAATGAGGATGACTCGCAACAACGGAGCAGCTGTGTTTCCCACCGTATTAATACTCGACAATATCGGAGTACACAAACGTCAAACTGAGTCCTTCTTTTAATTCAATGGGGTATCGAAAATACTTGATTAATTTGTCGTTGTTGGTGGTGGTGTCTTTTGTTGGAGTGAGTGCTGTGTTTCCGCCCAGAATAGCAAATACACCCACACGCAATATTTGGAGGATATTTTTGTTGTTGCAATGACTGAGTATTATCTATTTTCTGAGAGATACGGATGGCCCTGACAAGGGCCGTTACTTTGAAAACAATTCCACCAAAGAAATCCGGCATCTTCCATCATTAACTGCAACTGTCTTAAATCCTTTCCTCTTCTGAGTCCTCCGCCGCTGCTGTCGTCGTTGTTGTCCTTGTTGTAATTGCTGCAGCTAATGATGATGATGGTTTGGATTTTTGGGGGCAAGCCAGGTTTCCTTTTCTTGAACTTTGCCAAAGATGTTTCATATAACGCCCCATCTCATTCGAGGTCATCTAGGATTAGATATATGTAAGAATTTGTGTGTTAGTAATCATCACATACACTCATTCTCTACCCTCGTCTGTTTTGTTTGTATGGGTGAGTGTTGGATGATAAACATATGCATTTGTTTGTAATGATGAGTGTTAGTGGTCCTACCCATTAAATAGTCTACATCTCCTGTCAGGTGAGTTTGTATGTATGTGTATGGGTGTTGGATAGTAAATAGCGTGTGGTGGATTGTAAATATATATGATAGTACTACTTAACTATATAATCTATATCCTCTTTCGCATGAGTTTGTACGTGTGTGGTGTTGGATAGTAAAAGTGTGTATTTCTTTGTCCATAAGTAGTTGTGAATGACCCCCTACTTATCACCGTTCCCTCCACTGCTTTGTTTGAAAGTATGTGGTTGATTGTAAGAGTGTGTGCTTGCTTGTCCATACACAGGTGTGAGTGATCCTCAATTATCCACATTCCATCATCTGCTTTGTTTGTATGGGTGGGTGTTGAATTGTAATTATGTGCATTAGTGACCTCGCATAACTCCTCTTTCCCACGTCCGTTTGCTTATATAGATATATATATATATATATATATATATATATATATATATATATATATATATATATATATATATATAAGTATGTTGATAGTCAAGGTGGGTGATGGATGGTGATTAGTCCTCATCACTCTAAATGTTGCACCAAAAGAGTGTAGCTGTGTTAACAACCGAGACATTTGTTAACCCCCAAGGGCCCTTTTCAGCAGTTTCTAGACAAGGAGATATTACTCAATATAAACAAGCCCAAAAAATAATTATGTAATTTTTGTAACGTTTAATTTTTTTGAAATTGTGAAAAGTTTCAATTTTTTTTTTAAGCATTTATAAATTTTGCATTTTTGAACATATCTTTAACAATTTGTAAACAAAAATGTTTTTAAAATATTTTTTTATTATTATTTTTAAATTTTCTTTGCAATTTTTAACTTTTTCTGGATATTTTCCAGTCTTTGCTAAATTCGGTATAACTTGTTTAACTTAATACTTGTACAAATAAAAAAAAAAAAATTGTAAATATCAAACACTTATAAAAAAAAAAATTAAAAATGTGTACATTTAGGACATTTCTTTTTAGTTGCCGCGACATTCCATATTAGTTTAGCAATGTTAGTATTACTTATTGTTTCAGACATATTTTAAATGTGTTTCCGGATTTTTCAGTCATCGGTAAATTTCGTATTAGCTTCGAATTTTTGTTCTACTTTAGTCTAAGGAATAATTTATATATTTTTTCAATTTTTTTCAGTTTCTACTAAAGTTCGTGACAGTTTTTAACTGAGTCAAAGCCATAGGTTTTACATTTTTCCGGGGGTTTTTTCTGCAACAAAGTCCGTAATAGATTTAGAATTTTAGTGATATATTTCGTCTAAGCCATACATTTTACAATTTTTTCAGATTTTTCAGTCTCAGTTAAAGTCCGTGAAAGTTTTGGAATTTTAGTAGTACTTTTGGTCTAAGCTATAATTTTACATTTTTTCCGGACTTTTTTCAGTCTTCACTAAGTTGAGTGTTAGCTTTATAATTTTAGTACTACTTTTAGTCTAAGAAATCTTTTACTACTTTTCCGAATTTTATTTTTCAGTCTCCGTTAAAGTTCGTGACAGTTTTGCAATTTTAGTACTACCCTTACTTTAAGCCGTAATTTTTAGTTTAAGTCATTTGTAATTTAATATTCCTTTTTTTGTTTTTTTTTTTTCTAGTCTCAGCTAAATTGCGTGTCAGTTCGTAATTCTATCATTGCTTTTGTTCACATCCATTATAGTGTTATCATGAGTTGAATTTACCGATACAGGCAACGTAATCTGAGGTATAGGTAATGCTTTATATAGAAATCTCGATATATGCATGTAGCCACTAGGGAGCATTCTGTCCAAGGGACTTCCCTTCCTTTGATTGTTCTGTAAAAGGGTGAGTGTTAGATACTGTCAGTGAGAGATTGTCTGTCTGAAATTATGTATTAATCCTCATTACTCTACCCCCTAAATTTACAGCCTACCCTTACACATCTGTTTGTAGGCGAGGGTCATGGTCAGCAGGTCTGGGTGCTGGTCACTGTGTTTCCGTTAGTAGCTGGTCAGTAAGACTGTGTGTTGGTTGGTAAGCGTGGGTGTTGCTCAGTAACAATGTTTATCGGTCAGTATGCGTAGGTGCCGGTCAGTAGGCATGGGTGCTGGTCAGTCACATCGTGTGTTGGTTAGGTGTAAGTGTTGGTCAGTTGAGCTGCTGGTCAGTAGGTGTGGATATTGGTGAGTCAGATGACGTGTTGGTCAGTAGGTGTGGGTGTTTGTAAGTAGAGATTGATGTTAGTCAACTAGGTGTGGGTGTGTTAGTCAGTCAATATCTGTTAAAGATGTGGACATTTTTAACATTACCATTTCACTTGTACCCCAAGTGTCATATTTTAAAAGAAATTATGGCTACAAGGGGAAATGTCATCTTAAAGACTAATGTTAAATTCCTCTTGTACCCCAAGTGTCATATTTCAGAATGGAGGTGTAATGTTAATTTCTACAATACCCTCAGTGTCCTATTTGAACCCCAAGTGGCATCTTATACTACTGATAGCTGAGCTTAAGTATTAGATACCTGAGCTCAATTCGTCAATACTTGCTCTTTCGTGCTTGGGTGTTTGATTGTTGTATTTTGTAATTACTGACTTCATCTGGTTTAAATTACTTGAGGATGAGTGATTCAATGGGAGCAAGATAATGACTCGCACGGCTATCTCATGTATATCTACTGAATAAGTTCAGATTTTAGATATTATATCATTATGGGTTGTTTTTAAATTTGAGTGTTCGTGGCCTAGTGTTTTTCTTTCAATTTTGAGTGCTGGTGGTGTAGTGTTTTTCTTTCAAGTTTGAGGGTTTGTTGCCTAGTGTTTTCTTTAAATTTTGAGTGTTGGTTAGCGGATTTTTTGTGCAAATCTTTGGCGGATAGGAGGTTGGGTTGCCTAGAGTTTTTGTGAGGGAACAAATATGTTGTGGTATTTTGACAAACAAACAAAAAAAAAAAAAAAAAAAAAAAGGAACAAAGGATAGGAGGGTGGTTGCCTCAGGATATAGGTTTTATACACTACACATATTCCAAATCACTTAATTGTACATTTTATTAAATCTCATTAGCGTCGGATTTTGTCTCTCTATCCGCACAGATTTTTAAAAACAAAAAATTTTTTTTCCATTGTAGGATCACCAGGTATGTCCTAACAAGTGATTTTCCAAACATTCCACAATATTGATGAATCTCAAACAAGTATATCCATTACCGTTTTCTTTTCTATAACGGCCTGGTCAAATGTACAGCTGCCAGCGTCAATTACGTTAATGAAATCTCTAGAGCATGGCTTCTTTTTCTCTCTCAGTCCAATTTTCTCTCCATCCATGGATCCAATGTAGATTTACCAAGGAGGTCTTAAATTATTTCCAGACATTCCATAAGACTGATGAATCTTGATCAGTTATAACCATTACTGTTTACGTTTCCATGTCGGCATGCATAACGTGGAGCTCTGTCCACTGGAGAGGGCGGTCAAATGGCTTCTATAAAATGTTCTTGAACTTTATTGTCCTTTGTCATGTATGCTTGGTCATGCGATTGCATCAACCAATACACACTCATCAATTATGTCAATGATAATGAGGGAATACAAAATAATTGGAATGGTCCCTTGTCTTTCAGTGAAAGTAAGGAATGATATACAATTTAAAATTGTTAATGTTCATCTAGCATCCAAGAAAGTGGATTGTTACCATTTTTAATATATTTGCTGCGGATTGAATCAGATATCTCCATATTTTTATTTATTTATTTATTTATTTATTTATTTATTTATTTATTTATTTATTTATTTATTTATATAGCTGTTTGGGGAAATAATTGTACAGTTTTTCCAATGTACTGGGATATTCGACTCGCCCCTATTGGCTCGTCCAGTTTCACAGTAGACTGGAAAAAACAAACTGTATAATTATTTCCTCATACAGCTTGAAAAGTAAAGCTATATATATTAGTTAATGGACAAATAGTGGTTGAGATGCTGCAAGGCTATATTGTCTTGCTGCTTTCTGATAGCTCTTACATATATGATTGTCAAAATTAAATATCAACTCCAAAGAGTTTCACAACATTCCTTACGGGTAATTTTGGTTTAGAGGTTTTGGTTTTAATCAGATTGCCATCTTAAGATATCATAAAAATAATTTTTTGATCTAATGAAATTAATTTTTGTATATCATAAAATACCTAATAAAATACTTAAACAGCGCCTCATACACATGCGATGTTAGATACAGTGTCGATTTCTGATCGATAATTTTTTGAAAAATGGCTTCAAGCCTGATGATAGTGGAGTGAAACCAACCCAAGTCGCGCTACACATGTTCCGCTGTATGTTGAAATGTATTATACACTCTGCACCATCGTGGTTAAATATTATAAACAATAGGAACATCCTCGGCCTTTTTCCAATCGCATGCAAAAAAAAAAAAAAAAAAAAAAAAAAAAAAAAAAAACCTTGGGTGTAAATAATGGTCATTTTGAACTGTCCTCAAGCCCGTGGCTGTTTAACGTCATAATAACTTCACTGACGTCACAATGACTAGATGACGTGTATCACTAACAGCAACGTAAACATAAGTTTCAGGCTATTGAAACTGAACGCTTTCATCAATTTTGTCATTATAAAGTTGCATGAATAAGAATTAATATTAAAGTGCAGGCATTTCATTGATTGTTGAAACTCTGTTTAGTGTTCTTTGCAACACATATCTTTTTATAAGAATCTGTACCTCACACATCTAGCCGGATGTTCGTCCGCCAAAAACGTACCAATTTGGGAAGTATCACTGCTATTGCCTCCGAGTCTCTTCATTCAGAACATCATCGTCTGTTTTTGATGTCAGTCGGATAACTTCGATTTTCTGACAGAGACTCGAGGTAATCTTAGTAATACTTACCAAATTGGAAAGTTTTTGGCGGACGAACATCCGGCTTGATGTGCGCAAAACAGAGTCTTATAATATTATAGGTCATGAAAATAACACTTGACGATGTTTCAACAATTTATGAAATAACTGCAGATTTAATTGTATGCTATTCCTGCAACTGTGTAAAGAAGAAACTGAAAAATTCATTCGTTTTTAATCGTCTGCAACTTTTGCATGCGTTGCTGTTAGTGATTACACGTCATTTATTCATTGTGACGGTTAAAAGCCATTATGACGTATGCACAACCACAGGCTTGAGGGCAGTTCAAAATGGCCATCATTTACATCCGAGGTATTTTTTTTTAACATGCGACAGAAAAGGCCGATAATATTCCGATTGCGAGTCCTTTTAAAGTGTCGAAGTTATTCGACCCGCATCGGAAAGAGCCGATATTGTTCCAAATGTATCATAAATAAAGAAAGTCCACACTGCGGTCTTGCAAAACATGTAGAGCTGGCAAATGGTAGTCTCGGATCTGGTCATTGGGGGGAGTATATTTGGATATAGTCGCAAGTTAACGCAAAATAGAAAACAGTAAACATGGCAGAAGATGACATTCTACCACTGTTGGAGCTAAATGTTAATAACAACGGAGATGATGAGTCAGAAAGCGAAAGTGGTATGACAGAAAAGAGTGAATACATTAATTTTAGCGCAAAGAAAATACGATAACAGTATGTCAGTTCATGACTTACCTTGAAAACCGAAGTCTTGATGTTGTAGTTCCCCGTTGCAGTGTAAAAGTATGCATGTGCAGCGAGCAAAGTATGCATATTGCAGAGAATGCAAGTTCCATTGCACAAATTCTGAAACCATTTGCATTATTTGAGTATGCATATTTTGTTGCAGATGTCACATACACTGAGACTGATGATCTATATAGATTTAAATAAAATCGAGACACTCGACGTCAGAGTAGACCAGAACTTGTGGCTGCAGTACAGATACTTCATTCTTTCACCAGACGGTTAAAGATTGGAACCACCTCAACTGCTCATTGAAAACTGTCTTGGCAAGAGCAGTAGGGGCCTTTAGAGAGGAATGCCATTAAGGGGAACAGGACAACTCGGACCAAAGGCATCTCAGCCCAGGTTTGTGACAACTTGGACCCAACCCCAATTCAACTCTGCCCCATGTACATTGGTAACAACAACTCTGACAAGTCTGATCAGTTGTTTAAGATAATTTTTAAAGACAACTCAGACCAATTTTAATGGCTTTTTATACCAAATTATTGAATAGTAAGGGAGATGACCCAGTAATAGTTATTTGGGACATCTTGGACTATATTGAAACTCCAATAAGTCCATGCATTAACTTAGCCGTGTACTTTGTTATGGACACTGGGACAGTTCCTGCTAGATCTAGATGTGTGATTAGGGAATTTGTTTAAAGGGTCTTTGAATGGGCTGAAAGTCAGCTTGGTTTGGTTTTGTTATCATTTGGCTTCATTTAGTGTCATCACATATGCCCCCAAAAATGTTAGTGTTGTCTTGCGACTGAATAATCATCTTTTGGCCTGAATCATCTTGAAAACATGGTCCAACTTGCCTTACTCAACTGGTCAGAGTTGTCCTTTATCAAAGTGCATGGAGCAAGGTCAAATTGGGTTGACTTCAGGCAGTCCCAAACTTGGACCAACTTGTCTTGTGTTGACTTGTCTTTGATCTGAGTTGTTCCTAATTTATACATTGTCAGCAGGCACCACTAAGAAACAAGTTTTAAGTTGCAAACCTCTGTCACTGGGTGTTATCTTTCAATACTGTGTACTATAGAAACAACACAAGCAATGTCATTCCAAATAATTTACGCACAAATCATATTTACCTAGTGAGTAGAAGCCCTTGAGCTTATACAGAGTCTGTCTCTAGCAGTGTACTTTAACTGTAGCAAAAGACTCTGGGAAAGTGCCTCAGAATAAAATACAAGCAAACAGAGAGTGGATTATTTTGTGTTATCCACGTTTCTTGATAAATGGGTGTTTGTATATTTTTTTAAGATTGCTGTGGAAGACACATCTGTAGTACAGAGATTAGCAACATTCCCATTACTTTTGTACTATCTTGTAGCAGCCTTTTCATATGCAAATGAGGATGCTGACAAGGTGAGTATCCAGGTAAGTGTCCATTTATCCTTGAGTGGTGGCTAGTGAGTCGGGGATGTGAACATCCAGTGACTATATACTTGTAGTATACTGGTGGAGATACTTAAGCTGGTTGTTTTAATAGTGATCATTTTCAGTCATTACTTTTTTTAAGTTGCAAATTTCTGATGAGGGCATATCAACAATACTGTCAAGCCAGTCGATTAAGATTTGGAGGATATATTGCAGAATAGTTCCATACATCTGTGTTAAATATTTCATTATCATCAGACAGAGAAATGATGTTTCATAAATGTTATGTCATGTGTTTGAATGAAAAACACCAAAAGGAATATGTTAAACTTTTATAATAGTGCCCAGCAGAAATTTAATACATTCATCCAGTGTTTGCTCCTGAAGCTTGTTAATGGACTTCTTGATGAAAAACTAAATTTTGCACAGCAACAATCAACATTTTGAGCAGGCAACTTTATCTGACAATGACCAGACAATTTAATTTTATATATGGAAATATTATTCGTTCCTTAAAAAAGAAGAAATGCTACAAACTGTTTTACTTGGATTAAAGAGTTTTCACTAGGGAGGTTTGTAGTTTACCAAATCATGAAGACAATTAAGCAACATCATCTGCACAAATAATACACGTTTGGAGCAGTTATCACCACATAGCTGTAAGATTTGCAGACCATTTAAATTTGTTTGTTAGTCTTTGATTTATATATTGGCTGAACACTTTATCAGGGTAAAAAAACATTAAAGTTTGGATGAGTTGGATGCTGATGGAGATGATGGAAAAACTTATAATGTGACAAACTGAAAGCAGCTATCAAATATTGAGAGAGAGGGTGGATGGGCAGTGATGCTATAATAAAGCACTGCCCTGCTCATGGTTTTTTTTTTGCTGGTCTAGCAAAACAAAAAAGATAACAGTAAAATAATGCTTTATCTAAAAGTAATTAAACCTATGATTTAAAAAAAATCATGAAGCACCCTTTTCTTTATAAACAAATAAAACCGGGATTCAAAATGTGTTTGTGGACTGTTTCTGTACAATTGTTTGCATGATTTTACCATTCAAAAATGTCTTGAAATGAATAATTAAGCTTGAAAATTGAGCAGTTTGCGGACAATGCATTCACAAAATGAATTACTTCCTTCATTTCAAAACTTTCTTCACATTGAAGTCACTCATATCTAGACCCTCCTCTATTATTTGAATTAGTTTGCATAATTTGGCATGATCAATATGTGATCTATATTTGGTTTTCATAAATTGGCATGATCCATATGTGATCTATATTTGGTTTTCATAATTTGGCATGATCCATATGTGATCTATATTTGGTTTTCATGTGCATTTTGAAGGAGTACCTTCTTTCCATTTCTTACTGCAGTGTTCATCTTCACAGTCTGATTCAGTCTCACACTGACGTTTCCCTGAGAAATAAGACAAAATATTCCTTTGAGTCATTGTATTTATATCTAATTTTCATGCTTAAATTTGAAAATCAAATTTGATACAACACAGTGATGCGCAATCAATAATATGGAACAATGTACACAGTGTAACAGTAACATTAGAAATCATCAAATATGAAATAATTCACTTATATACCAGAATCATGACCAATTATATAGAGAATCAATTGAAATCAATAATTACAACAAGTTTATCTCTGTGAGCCTCATGTTCAAATGCAATGTTTCAGTCTGAGACATTTTAGAAGCTGTTGGCTTGCATGCAGTTAATTTTCTAGAGTTTCTGTCATGGAGATCTAGACAAGAATTGAATCTTGTGGGTCCAGTGTCTGCGACCCAGACAACCACTAGACCTAGTTGACTTAAGCACCCCTAGATTTTTATCTGTAAGAAAATGTCTTTTATTTCTTTATCTGTGTATTGATGTCACATGTTTTGTGACCTTCACTTGAGCTGCCTTTATGTTTGGAGGGCAGTTGATTCATCATATAGGGACTCCAGCCATTTATTCCTCAAAGGTTACCAATAGTAGAGGTTGGATGCTCATGGATTTTCTCCTCTTATTATTATCCTAACGTTATTGTGATTGGGGAATGTATTCAACGGAGAAAGTAAATTTTATAGTAAATAGAATACTTACCCAATCACATTATTATTAAACCCACCCACACCTCCATGCAAATGCGAGCATCCTTGTCAATGTGTCACTCAGCTTAAACTGATAGACATCATGTTGATGCATAGCCACCAATTGGTAGTAAGGGGAGGTAATGAATAAGAGTTTCTTCTCTTTGTCAATATGGAACATAGATGGGAAAGACACAATTTTCTTCCTTCTAGGGAGGTCTGGATTTGAGAGATAGTGGAGCTTATTTCCAAACATTAATGTGATTGGGTAAGTATTCTCAGAGAAACATAATTTACTCAAATAAATTTCTTTCTATGCAGATGACAGCGAAGACATGATGAATGAGGAAGTGGAGGGAGATGAAGATGAGGAGGAAGAAGAAGGAAGAGAACAACAGCAAGATAAGAAAGACAAAGCCACTGGGCAAGAACCAAAGAACCAGGCATCCAGGACTATGAACTATGACCCATCTCTAACTGGTTCTCACTCTGTATGTGTTGTAAACATATAATTTTTTATTAATGATAATATTTTGGTAGGGGGCATATATTGTTACCCTTCCCTTATCCATCTGTCTATCTTACATTGATTAAGGTTTGCGTTTAGGTCATTTCAGGCACTGTGATGGGGCATATATGTTCCAAGATGTAGCATAAACACATTTCTAGTCTCTTTTTTGTTTAATTCGGGGGTCATGCAAAAGTACATCCATTTGTAGGTACTAAAAATCATTATGTTTTAGCACCATTACATTTTTGCAAATTTTATAACTCTAGCATATTCTTTTGATCTGAAATTTTCATAAATTTTCATAAATTGCTGATTGACATTACATAATGTACCATATTGCATTAGGTAACTAAACATAAATTGTTATTTTGAAAATGTCGTGCCTCATCAAATGTGCAAATATTTTACACCTGGTTATGAGCATAAAGTTTTATCACATTTACAAGACATTCAATTAAAAAAACTTTGAATGAAGTTAATTTTAAATAGGTACACTATACATTGTGGCAAATAGAAAATAAGAAATATATTATGTAGCAAATATACTTTATTGAATTTTCAAAATAATTATGATACAAAAATGTATTATTTACAGTACTAGATGAGCTAATGCAATGACAGATCATCAGCATATGTCATGTAAAGTAAGATGTCTATAGTTAAAGTCCATTTCAGCATGCTCTTTTGTTCTGATAGATATTCCCTTCCATTTTTCTGAAAAAATTCTTCACTAAATTAAAAATTATAACTACATACCTTGACAACACAAAAGCTCAATTATTTTCAGAAGGTAAATGAATGTATAACTTCATTTTGAAGTATAATTTATAGCAGACAATAGTTGATGTGAAGACTTGTGTACAAATCGGCCATTTTTGCAAGTCATTGTAGGTAATTTTCTGTAAGGCATTGTTGGTACAACTGGTACAGTGTTTTACTTTTACTAGTTTACCCCCTATAGCAATGGGAATTTTTGCAAAGGAGAACCTAATACCAGTCATACCCATAATCCTTGCGGAAAATTACCCATAGGGACTTACAAGAATGGCTAATTTGTACTGGAATTTCTATATATACCATCATTTGCTGTAAATTATACTTGTAACTGAAATTGACATTAATTTACCTGCTAAAAATAACTGAGTTCTCAAGTTGTCATGGTTTATAGCTATCATTTTCAGTTCAAGTTTTGTTCGAAACCTGGAAGAGTATACCTATTAAACTGTTGAAATAGACTGAAGATATTCAATATTTTTCCCTGATGATAAGACCAGGGTGCCAACCAGATGAATTTGTCATAGCGAGTTGGCTTATTATCGAACAGAGATGTCCTCTGTAAATATTTGGCAACATTTTGTAAAAATGGGAGTGGGCTTATCATCAAGAATGGGCTTTTCATTTTCTGATTCAGTAAAAGTTAAATCACATTGATATAAAGCATATGTCAATTTATAAAATTGAAAAACAGTTTATATGTAGGTAAGTTTGAAAAAATATGCTTCTTCTTGACTGTACATATCTGTTACTTTGCATCATCTATTGACATTACCTTCAGTAATACCTATTCCATTTTAAATGCATGATATATACCACTGTAGATCACTTTTCTCAAATGAGATTTACATTATTTGTCCATCAGTTTTCCATTACCATTTTAAATAGTTGTGGTTCTTCCATATGTGTGCTTGCAAGGCTCAAAAATTTGTAATATTTTTCAATAACCCACAGGATCACCAAAATAATATTTTTACTGATACTGCCTAAATTTTACTGATCCTGCTAAAATCAGAAAGAAGCCAGTTGAGTTCATAATTCATCATTTATTATTCATTAACATCAACTCAAAACAATGACACTGTATTTCACCTACAAGGCTCACATATGAAGTACACCGTGCACACTTTTGTATTTCACCGAATACTTTGTGCAGAAAGTGCACAACATCACAGCCTCTCTTGGGTCATACTTCAGCCATTGTGATAATTTTCCCAGCATATCTGGTACTTTCTTAGTCTCTTCTCTTGATCATATTTGCGATCATGCTCTCTCTTGTCATTGTCTAATTTCTACCATTTCTGTGGCAGCTGTGCACCTTGCAAATACTTCCACATGTTTACAATTGTCACCACACAATATTCTGCATGTTTATCAGCAACGATATAAATATTAAAACACATTGTTTGGTATAGTTCTGGATTATTCGTTGAGTCTGCAAACGCAGTCTTTTCTGATTGGTAAATATTAGCCTGAGCTTCTATACCCTTTGTTATCATCAGTAGTGAAATCAGTGCTTGGGGGCAGTTCACCAGGCTAGTTCCATGTGTGTGAGGTTAGTTTTGACAATAATCACACTAATTTACTTGATGCATGGATGAGTGGTTTAACACCTGTCCATTTGTGTCCCTCAACAAGTGCAGGATGTTGGTAGGTACTCAGTTAACACAATAAACAGATCAATTAACCATTAAAGGGAATGCCAACTCATGATCACTTCTTAACTGATTTGACAACCACCTGTGGTAATTTTTGCTACTCCAATGGATTAGTGATGGCTGGGTTTTAGTGATCCGTCAGCAAAATTACTAATGGCAGGTTTGCGGATTAGCATTAATTTGTAGCCCTGGTGCTTGTGCATATATATTGTGTTACACATGTAATTAAATTTTGTTGGGAGTAAATTTTTGTGAGGTCTTTTTATGCATTCACATCCATTGGGCAGTATGATAAGTTTCTTTCTTTAAGTTTTGTTTAAACATTTTCATAACTTATAAACCGTTACATTTTTATTCAGCTTGAAGTTGATTCAAGTAACAGTCCTCTTTGTTACTTTTAATTCACATTTATTCTCAGGGAATTAGTTTTTGTGGATTTTATGGTTACTAAAAAGCATGAATTTATAAACTGGATGAACAAAAATCCATCTGTGAAGACACAGAGCTTATTTAACACCACAGGCATATCCAAGAATTGCACACTAGTAAAAATAATATTTTGCAAAACTTTAAAAACATGGTAGCCTTAAAAATAAATGTATTCACAGCAAGTGAAAATGTGCTTGAGAGCATGCATATACCAACTTTTGCCACGATTACATACCAGAATTGGGTAAGTATTCTCAGAGAAACATAATTTATGATAAAATTTCATTTATCAGTCAAATACATTACCTGATCACATTAACATTAGGGCAAATCCAGCACTGAATTCACCTAATGGTAATACGAATGGGTATGTTTTCTCTGAGAAGCAGAATTTATTATGCAAATTTCCTTTTCCAATAGACATCACACAGTACTGCTTAGAGGCTTAATAACCAGCAATGGCCATTGAGTTGTTAGAAGTGTTAAAGACCTGCCTTATAAGATCAATTCTGCCCACGAGAGTAGAAATCCATTTCCATCAAATAACTTGTAAGAAGATCTGGGTATATTCTGCACCCTAAAAGTCATTCCAAAAAAAAACATAGATCTTGTATACTGATGTTTGTGATGACAACTGACATTATAATTAGAGTCTGATCATTTTGCTGTTAAGTCTTTATTTACTCACATACAGAGAAATTCAGTTTAGCCATTTTTCTATTACTTTTGCTGAATGTCATAAAAGAAAAAAAATGACAAAGTGCACATAGTATTGTCCTTTCTCATTCAATTTTTCATACGTAGTCTTTTTATGTCTGTCAGTTTATTAGCTTTGGAGTGAATTTTTGTCAAGCTTTACAGTTTTTCCCACAACAACATTGAAAATGAAAATTTTGGCCCTCTGACATTCCAGACAGCTACCATGATGGCTCATAAATATTCAGGATTGGGTAATGGATTTAACTGCATCTAGTGTCTGTTGTCCATCATACATGAACAATTGCTATTTAAACTTCTTCTAAAACTTCTAAAAATCCCACTGCACCAATTTCAACCAAACTCGGCAGAGAGTTTTCTGGCATAAAGGCCTTTCAGGTTTATTCAAATATAAAACCTTTAAATGGCTTATTTATTTGAACAATCTACCCAGCAAAATTTGACCAGATTTAGCAGTAAGGATCCTGGCTTGAAGTCTTTTTCAGTGTTGTACAAATCATACCAATTTGCCATCAAATACGGCTACCGTTACTCAAAATATAAAAACACTTTAAAACATTTTTTTCCAAAACCACTCTGCAGAATTTGACCAAATTTGACAGAAAGTATCCTGATATGGAGAGCTTTGAAATTTATTCAAATTATGCCAAATTGCTGTCAGATCCTGCCATTACTAAAAACAAAGTCTATTAAATTACTTTTTCTAAAAAACAGCAGAATTTGAAAGAAAGTGTCTTGGCATGAAGGGCTTTCAAATTTGTACAAATAATGCTGATTCACTATCAAATATGACTGCCATTACTAAAAATAGAACAAATTAAAAAACTTCTTCAAAAAACCACAACAGAAGTTGACCAAATTTACCAGCATGAAGGCCTTTCAAGTTTGCACAAATGATGCTGATCTGCCATCATATATGGCTGTTTTTACTAAATTAGAAAAACCTTTAACTTCTCAAAATCCACTCAACAAATTTGAGACAAAGCATCCTGGCATGAAGACCTTTCAAGTTTGCACACATGATGAAAGCTTTGAAAGCCTTTAAAATGTATACCAGTGATGACATTCTGCCATTAAATATGGTCACTGTTACTACAAATTGAAAAATATTTCAACAACTCAAATTTTACCAACTTTGACAGAAAGCATCCAGGCATTAAGGCCTTTCAATACTGTACAGGTAATACTGATATGCCATAAAATATGGACAGATATCAAAATATAGAAAAACCTTTAAACAATTATTTTCAGAACATTTGCAATCAACAGCATTTGATGAAATTTCTGCAGAAAGCATCCTTCCTACCCAGATATTTTGGCCATTTACATTTGGCTATTAGGCAGATGTCATCCAAGGTGAGCAGTCTCAGGCTTTTTTTGTCTTTATTATCAGGACACAACCTTGTTGGAACATGCTTCAATATAAGAGTCTCTCGTTTAAAACATGAGTCATTTTAATGGTTTCCATAAATAAGATTATAAAGATGGTGCAAGGGCTGGTTTGCTCTAGGTTGTTTGGTTTCCTGCACCTCGAACACTAACTTAGGCCTGCGTTTAAGCCATCAAGGATGCATAGTGTAAGTTGTTAGAACTTGTTGCACCATTAGTAAAACATAAATAGGGTTTAAACTTTATAATAAATTGGAAGTGGACATGGAAGATTGCCACAAAGATGTCAGGTTTTTGTATCAGAATGTTTGAAAGTCATTACATACAAGACAACAAACTCCTATTTTTCATACTTTTTTTCAGTATCTTGGAAGTGACATGGAGGAGGTTAGGGGTAGAACCATTCTTGATGAAAACACTATTGTCCTGATGCCTCTTATAACCCTGCCAGGAATGATTTTGGTCCCGGGCCAAACCATACCACTGCATATCTTCCACCAACACACTGTTGCCATGATCAAAACTGCCATTGATTCTGATAAAACTTTTGGAGTTGTAACATACAGGTGATTCTAATGATAATAATGTGCATTTATGTTAATAAACCATATATGGCTCTGTGTTCTGCTGATTGCATGTCATGAAATTTGTGTATATTTTAATATGTCGATAGATGGTTACATCAGTATATTACCAGATGGGGAAGGGAAAATTAGAAAAAGATTTGCTTTTGAGTTCAAAATTAGGAAATGCATAAACCCTCTCAACTGTTAATAATAAAGTTTTAAACACAGTTGAAATTTGTAAAGGTATACAAATCAATCCTCCAAGATAAATATGAGAGGAATTCGATTCTTGTTCAAAACAGTATATTTTATGTCCCACCACAACAGTGGTAGGGGCAACTAGTGTTACCTGTTTCCATTTGTCTCTCAGTCCATCCATATTCTTGTCACAACTTGATTAGGTTGAGCATTAAGGTCATTTCAGGCACTGTGATTGGACATTCATGTTTAATGAACCCATTTCTAGTTCTTATAGGTATACCAATTTTGATATTGATGGAGAATTATTTGTTCTGCTGCTTGAATATTACTTTATCTTGTAATGTATAAATTATGAATTCATTATTGGATATTTTCAATAAACCGTGATTATCTGGATTGATTTTTTCTTCAGAGTTTCTCCTACTGACTACAGTCAAACAGTGGCAAGCATTGGTACCACAGCAGAAATCTTTTCAAAAAAAGATGATACAGATGACAGTTCGGGAATCTCAACAGTTCGTCTCAAGGCTCGAGGACGTCAGAGATTTGAAATTATCGAGTACAAGAGACAGACTTCTGGGTAATATACTGAGTTTACATTGTTTGTTTTATTACTCATATTTTCAGCATTTGATGTGATAGTCATCTATTTAAAACATTTTAAAGACTTTGTCTTGTTGTTTCTCCTTTTAATACATTCTCCGATCACATTAACATTAGGAATGAAGATCTGCTACCTCTCAAATCCAGCAGTTGTAAAAAGATGAAAAATTTCATCTTTCCCATCTAAATAACATATAGACAAAGGGAAGAACTCTTACTCCTTACCTTCCCTGACCACCACTAGGTAGCTACAGTTGTTTACTCAGTGTTAGCTTTTGCTGGATACGATCAAATTTGTATCCTGTACCTCTCAAAATTCAAGAAATATCGTCAGGTTTTTCAATCATCCATCGACTAAGTTTGAATAGTATTGAGATACCGGCCTTACAAAGGGACAATGGCACTGCTTTGTCCCTGTCTCTGGAAATGTTCTACTCTGATGTAGATGTAATTCATGAGGAGGACAATCCCCACAGTGAGTGCAGGGATAAGAAACAAGGTTTGTCTGTCCCAAGCCTTCTAACGGCCATTGTTGACTTGGCACACTGACTGCTCACAGACACTTGATAAGAATGGACAATCCTAGTTGTTTTGGAGGGTCTTCAGATTTTGTTTATCCAACTTTGACTTCTTCCATGATCAACTTACTGTTTGAGAAGGTGGAAATTTTGCAGAAGGAGATCTGGTCTCTACTTGAAAAGTGTGCAGTGGAGATACTTTGCAAGCTGAACACTCTGGGGTTTTACTCCAGGCTGTTTCTGGTTCCCAAGACGAGAAGAAATCTCAGGCCAGTGATAATCTTCAGAAGCCTCAACAAGTACACAGCCACGCTGAGGTTCATAATGGAAATGACAAGGTTAGTCAGACTTTTATCAAAAGGGACAAATCTATAGTCAGTTTAGACCTAATTGACACATACTCTAATGTCCATATACAAATGTCCTCATGCAAGTCCCTTCAGTTTAGATTCCAAAGAACTATATACCAATTTTATGCTCTCCCATTTGGTCTCAACATCAGCCCATGGGTGTTCCAAAAATACATGGGGGAGGAACAGCCTTCTATCCCTTTTGAGTCAATTAAGGTTTCTAGTCAATTGAGACAAGTCAGACTTCAGTCCATCCCAACATTTTTACCAACTTCAACCTTGGAACATGGATTATGGTGCTTACAGAGTCGATTTCAGACTGGGAGTCAATTTCAGAAAGATGGTTTCTACAACTCTCAGATCTGCTCAATATGGCAATGGATTTGATCCATCTTGACCACCTGTTCATGCACCATTTACAGATGGCTCTGCTGGCCCATTGGCATCCCTCTTTCTAGTTCACTCGATCAACAAATCATGATCACAGATGAAATAGTATCTTTTCTGTGTCAGTGGTGCATTTCTGGAAGGATCAATTATATGGAAAGGTAGTCCTCATTATGACGGACAACTCAATGGAGGTGGCATGTGGGGGACAAAATCACCAGACCTGTGCATTTTATTTTTTTTTCATCTTTTTTTTTTTTTGGTGAATATAACAGTCCAAATCAGACATATCTCTTGGCAGATTCAGTGTTTTGACTGATTCTTTGAGAAGGTGCCAGGCCCTTCACACAGCATGGTCTGTCAATCAGTTGATCTTTCAGTGGATTTGTGCACTTTTGGGGCATCCAATTATAAATCAGTTTGAAGTGAGGTGAAATCACAAACTACCCACTTTCATTTCTCCAGTCCCAGACCCAGAAGCCTGGGCTGTGCATACACTTTAAGTCAGTTTGGAGGGGTTTTGGGGCTGTGCCTACTAGGGGTGAAACGATTAATTGTTATATCGATGTATCGATACTTTTTCTATATCGATACCCATATCAATACAAGAGGGGAAGAATCTATACAAAACGATACTTACTCTATGCAAGTTACTTTACTGTTCAGCAGTCGTGAATAATTATTAGTCATTTGCCTTTTCGTTCTTTAAATTGAGAATTCATCTGAGACAGCTGCAGCAAGTACATGCACTCATTTTTGTCAGTAAAAAATAAATGCAATTGACAACACCCACTCGCCTACTACAAATTAACACAAGGTAACTAACCCAGGTGGTTCGAAATCTTCCCCCTTCTCCCGCCCCAATTCCATGCTAATTAGTTTATCTCGTCTGCATCTTCGGCCACTGATAACATATATCAACAGAAAGAAGACATTGCAGATTTCTTCCCTATTACGTGAAATTTTTCGGTTGCATTGCATCTTTTCTACTTGGATCGAATTGAAGGCTACACATCCGGTGTGTCACGCAGTATTACATGCAGTTCTGATTAGTGGTTATTGTTTGTTCAAGTCCAGTGTTAAACAATAACCACCAATCATAACTAACTGTACCGTGTTCACTGCGTATGACATACCGGAAATATTGGCATCCAAACTCTATCCAAATAGATACAAAGCAACATAGAAACTTCACACAAAAGTGACTATTAAATGATATGTGTAAAGTACTTAAATCATACATGGGGAATAAGTTTGGAATATCTCCTTTTACGTTGATATATGTAATCAGCGACCGAACCTGCTGATGGGATAAAAAATAAAAAAGATAAAATAGCACAGAATCGGCAAGGGGGCAGATTCCAAACCGCACGAGTTATAGCCACCTCGTCAATTTGTAGAAAGGGAGTGGGTGTTGTCAATAATTTCCTTTTTCTCTGACAGAAACAAATGTCTGTGGCTTCGGCAGTTTATTTGCATCTGCAAGAAGTACAATGTGAAGGATTTGGCTGTTAGTCATCTCCGCTCCCACACTCGGATTTGTTCTAGATAAGAATTTTCCTTGCACAAGGAAATTGCACTGTTTCTTCTCTTTGTAAGATAACACCGTAATCTCTTCAAAATTCAAGTGAAGACATGAAACTGGCAATACGATGTTTTAAAAACATTCATTCAATGTAAAACGAAGGGAGTGGTGACCAGGATGAGTCATGCATATGATCGAAAGGAGCAGCCTGAAATGGCCTAAAAGGGTAAATAAGAATTACTAACAGCTAGTCTATTTAGAAGTAGTTTTTTTTTTAAATCTTGTCAAGGATGAGAATGGCATATGAATAGATGATAAGTCTATGTTTCTTTATAATCTGCATACTGGAAATACACCCAATATGTCAACACAAAAACAAAAAAAGAACCCAAAAAATGGCACCACCCTACCATTGACAAACATTCTAAAGATGAAAAGACCATCAAGTTGATATGTGTATCGATAATGTATCGTATCGTAGGCTGTGTATCGAGAATCGTATCGATGCATGGCAGAGGTGTATCGTTTCACCCCTAGTGCCCACCCCTCCATGGTTCTGGTACTGCAAATAATTCAGAAAATGAGGGATCACAAATGCAAATTGATTCTGTTAGCCCCTCTAAGGTTGGACAAGTCCTGGGTCAGTGATTTGCTCAATGTAGCAATAGACATTCCCCAAAAAATTCCTGTGAAACCCAACCTACTCAAACAATTATGGTTGCAGGTGTTTCATCCCTGCTTGGACAGAGTACTTCTTCACAGCTGGTTCTTGTCAGGAGAGTCCTCTATAGAAAAGAATTTAAGCCTGTGGTTGTGGAGAGACTGTCATGAGCTAGAAGGCCCTCCACGTTGAAGGTGTTTGAGGGAAATTGGTGGGTTTTCAGGGACTAGTGCAACATCAACAGCATCATCCCATTGTGTGCCTCAATTCCACAGTTGGCTGATGTTTTACTCTGGCTATTTGAGAAGAAACAGTTAGTTCCAATTACTATAAAACCTACCGCTCCATAATGTCCGACACTTTCAGGCATCATGGCAGATGAGATACTGGTCAGGTTAAAGATCTATGAGACCTGCTAGCCAAAAATCTCTCATCCTGTTTCCTAATTGGAACCATTCATGGGGTTTGATCTGGCTTGAGTCAGATCAGCTCAAGCCTATATAGCCTTAACCTCTCTGATGCTGCTATCATACAAGACATGCATTCTGATAGCTTTAGGTTCAGCATGCAAAGTGACCACAATGTCTTTTTCTTCCAGTGAAGAATGAGAAAGAGAATTTAGTCCATTAAGCCCAAGCATCATAGCTGAAGTGGGTAATACTCTTAGTGTACTCTGAAGTCTGAGAAGATTAGATACGCCTCATGAAGATTTAAGTTCATGAGAGTTATTTCTACAAAACTCACATTCAAACCTAATGTTATGTTTTGGTGTGAGACATAATAGAAGCTGTTGGGTGGCAAGCACAGTCAACTTTCTCAAATTTGTATGTCTATGATCTAGCTTCACAGAGACAAGAATGGAATCTGATAGGTCCAATAGCTGCGGTCCAGGCAATCACCAGGCCCAGTTGATAGCACAGCCTTCGCATGGCATGGATCTAGCACTTTATGGATTTGCCTGAATTAAATTTATCAGTAAGAAGAATTCATTATTTTCTTCTTATCTGTGTACAGTTGTCACAGGTTAGATAACCATTGATTGTGCTGTTCTCATGGTAGAAGAGTGTCTTATCCTTTATATAGGCAATCCAGCTATTCTTCCCTTGAAATGTGCCCATGATAGAGATAGGATGCTCAACATTTCTTCTTCCGGTTACTTAATCTCATAATGTTAGTGTGATTGGAGAATGTATTCAAAGGAGAAAGCAAATTCTTTAGTAAATTATGTTTCTCCAAGAATACTTACCGGATCACATTACTATATAACCCTCCGACACCTCCCCACAAATGCCAGCATCCTAGTTGATGTGTTGCTGAGCTTAAAACTGGTAAACATTTGGTTTATGGATAGCCACCTAGTGGTGGTAAAGGGAAGAAATGGGTAAGAGTTTTTTCCTGTTGTCTCTATGGTATATAGACGGAAAATACACATTTTGTCGTCTTTTCAGGAGGGCTGCAGTAGCTAGGTTTATTTTCCCAACATTAATGCGATCAGGTAAGTGTTCTCAGAGAAACATAATTTATGAAAAAATTTGGATTTTGATATAAACTGCACTCTTTTAAAAAGTCCAGGACCTCAGCTGGAACATCATCACAAGATGATGCCCCCAAAGCAAAAAGGTTGCCACCATTAGTTGCCTCATACTTGCAGGAAGGTGTGTTGGGCCTAATCTACCTCCACAAGTCCACTGGGGGTTTTGCTTATGAATTTGAATTCGGATTTGTTCCATATTGCCACCATTTTCATAACATAGAGGCATAGCAGAAACTCTGTGGGGGGGGGGGGGGGGGAGGGGGGCTGATACAGAGTAGCTATGTTGTTTTTTCTTTCCATCTGTGTGAAATTACTGCACATGCCTCCAAAACTGACTGCTCAGGTATATTCAGTGGCCAGTATGAATTTTACATGCCATACTAGAAAGCCATTTTAGTCACAAAATAAGCTTAAACTTATCAATGTTAAATATTTCTCCATTGATAAACCCAGATTTGATCATTCATATGTTGTCCATCCACCATCGGACTATTTGCACAAGATTATTATTGCTTCTCCTCTACACTACATGAAGGATTGCCATGAAACTTGACACGCACATTCATCCCATGGTCTAGTTGGTCCTGAATGAAAATGGTGCACTCGGACTTCCAATATGGCCACCCGAGTTGCCAGCTTGAAAATATATTATTGCTACTACTCCAGAATGGATGGTTGTATCAAAATGGGGTTTTCACTAAAAGACCTCTTACATTGAGTAGTTGGTAGTGAATGGAAATTTGAAGATCTGACATACATTATGGCTGCAATTTTGAGCATCTTGAAAATCTTGCTATCACTTCTTTTCATGAATAGATGGTCATAATAACATGGGGTTTTCAGTTAAAGACTTCTTATAATGTCTAGATGGTCTTAAATGAAAATGGTGCTGATCTGACATCCAACATGGCTACCATAGTAGCATTCTTGACAATCTTTTTAAACTGCTTCTCTTGAACAGATGGTTGTATTGACATGTGGTTTTCACTAAAGGACTTCTTGTATATTGACACAGGGTTTTCACTAAAAGACTTCTTGTATATTGACACATGGTTTTCACTAAAAGACTTCTTGTATATTGACACATGGTTTTCACTAAAAGACTTCTTGTATATTGACACAGGGTTTTCACTAAAAGACTTCTTGTATATTGACACAGGGTTTTCACTAAAAGCTTCAAAGGATATCTGATTGGTTGTAAATGAAAATGGTGATGATTAGATATCCAGTGTGACTGTCATGGTGGCCATCTTTAAAATTTTGCTGTCACAATTTCTTTTGAATGGATAGTCATAGCAACATTGGGTTTTCACTGAAAGAGTTCTCATTATATGTAGTTGGTCCTAGATGAAAATTATGCTAATCAGACTTTTTATATGACTACCAAGGCAGACATCTTAAAAAAATCTTCTTATTGCTTTTTTTCCAGAAGAGATGCTCAAATCAACATGGTGTTTTTACTTAAAGATTTCTAATAATATCTGGTTGGTTCTAGATAAAAATATTGCTGTTTAAACCTTCAACATGATATTCATGGCGGCCATCCTAAAAGAATTTTTATTACTAATCATCTTGAAGGTTTGGTCATATTGACATTGAGTTTTTACTAAAACACTTTTGACTATATGTAGTTAGTCTTAAATAAAAACGATGCATATGTGACCTCCCAAAATTTGAAACATCAAATAGCAGCTACTTCTTCTGAATGGATGGCCATACCAACATGTTTTGTTTTGTTCTTTGTTTCTTTGTTTTTTGTTTTTTTTAAATTAAAAAAAACATCTTTTTTAATTGCAATATATAGTTATATGTAGCTGTTCTTATCCTAAAATTATGCTGAACCAACCCACAAAATAGATACTGTGATGGCCATCCTGAAAATCTTTATATGGCTACTTCTTCTGAATGAATAGTCATATCAGCATAGGGTTTTCATAAACACTTTACAGCAATAAGTATTTTTCTAAATAAAAATGGTGCTCATCTGACCTCCAACATGGCACCAGAGTGGCCAGCTCAAAAATTGTGTTACATGAATGGTGGCATTGACATGAAATTTTCACTAAAACACTTCTTGCAATATGTAATTGGTTCTGACTACCAATACATCAAAACTTTTGTGTAGGATTTTAAAAACCAGGTCTACTTGACCTTGGGGTCAAGTCAGAGGTCATTGCTTGTATTTTTCTACTTCGCTGAGCTTATGAAGACAGTGACTTTTACATAATTATACAAACAAATTTTGAGCTGACTTTGAATTTAGTTGCATTCCAATAAACAAATTGATGGTCAACACTCTGACATTGATATTAAGGTGAAAGATCTTGCATCAGATTTTTGGCTGTACTGGCTTGTGAGCATGATAGCACAACAAGCATGAATGGATTCTTATCAAACCCAGTTTGTGGATATATCAGAAGAAAACCTTGAATGATGTCAGTTCAATAACTTTTTCTCTCTCCAAAACTAATAATTATAGATTTAACCCTGCTTTGCATGTGGTTATATCTTGACATTGAAACATTTAAGTTCAGTGATCTTCTATCCATGAAATCAGGTTCAAGGGCAAAGGTTAAGAAAAAGAAATGTTTTGTACTGCGCTTACAGATATGTTGCAAACATGTTAACTTGAACATGTAAGAAAATATTTTTTTTTACCAAATTTAGTATGTTGTAGTTTCTCAGGAATATCAATGAGTGTTTCAGTACTCAGCAGTTAAAAAGAATAAATTGACAAAAGAAACTTATATATCTTGAACTCCTAGAAATTATTTGTGACCAGAAGAGTATCATTCCATTTGAGGGACTCTTGTTTCAAAATTTAGGCAAACTTTATCTAAGAAAGTCTTGACATTTGATAAGTCCTCCCTTTCTCTATCCACTGATTATCTCATTTACAGGGCAGGTCCCCAGGACTTTTCATGGCTGTTTATTTTATTTTCATTTTTGTCCATTCATTGTTCATGCACATAACTGTTTTTTCTCTGAGGAACCACATTTACTTGATATAGCAACAAGTTTAAGGTGTTGTAAATTAGACCAACTCCTCTGTTTGCATTCAATTTTTAAGAGGACTGATGGCGAAAGTGAAGATTCTCCCAGAACTGGTTCTGCCAGATGTCTTTGAGGGCTCAAGACCACCATCTCACTGTCGATATTGCTGCAGTCCTCCTTGTGATGAGGAGGATATTAAGACAGCTGTGGACAGACAGGGCCATGTCCTGACCTCTGTCAGCTTCAGGAGGAAAAGAAAGGTTAGTCTGTATATACTTCTAACAGATGTTTCAATTTTCTAGTAATTCAGAAATGTTTCACCCAATTTCTGTTGATATAGATTATACAAACATTCCAACCTCAGAGGCCGAGACTTTCTAGTTCTCCTATTTAGCAAGTAGTCTTAAAGAAAATAATAGTAAAACAAACTGATTTCACTAAATTTGTTTCCCATATAGAAGCTTCTCCTCTGCTGCAGAGACTTAATAACCAATTAATACAAATAACCCAAATTACTCAATTGTGATATCAATAAAAATAAAGGCCTTAAAGGCATTTGTCTCATAATTGTCATCAATGCTATGTTTTGTAAAGCTGTTTCATATTTGTGGTAATAGACACAATATCACATCTTAACTCATTAACCCTGCGTGCCACGTTTATGTGTCATGAGGTTGTACCCTACTTCTGAGCTCTGTGACATCAACATCATTTAAGATACACTAAAGTGGGTGGTATTGCAGAAAAGTAGACAGATGTAGCTCTACAATGATACCAAATAATGTTGACTTTCTACTCACATTAAAGAAATGCATAATTTTGAGATCCGATTTTTTTAGGTTGAAAATTTACAGTTTTGGAACTGGAGTTTGTGTGCAGATTTTATACTTTTTAGCCTTAGATCTAAAGCAGACCAGTCCAAAACTGCACATGGACAGATGAACCTTTGCAAAAAGTAGGATAAGTTTGAGATTTGGAGTAAAAAGGGGCCAGGACATGAAAATCGTGGGTCCAATACGAAAAAAATAAAATAAAAAAAATAAAGAACTCCAACTTTTACCCGTCTGCACATGCGCGAGCGTAATAGCCATCAAAAACAGCATTTTTGATACACCTAAGCATCCGACTAAATGAAAAACTCTCTTAAGCAGATGTGTTTGGCTGCATTCAGAAGTAACCCCAAAAATGTATTCCCTACCCCCATTTCAGTGAAAATGAAAAGAATCCCCAGGGGTTAATGAGTTAATGTCAAGACATAACACAAAGTTAAGGAATTATGTCCAAGGCATTCTAATGTACTTTAAAGTCAAAATAACTACTGTATTGTTTTGGTTTATTGAATTTTATAAAACTTATTGAATGATATAAAATTTTTGATTGCTAAAGCTGGTTAAAGGTAGAAGTTATTCAGTCAATTTCATAAATTTCATACAGATTTTGTAAGATCCTTTGTATGGAATTTGAAGTAGTTTAATTCATATTGCAGATAGATCGGTTCACTTCAGCCTACTTCACCTGGTGGCCACCATGGGTCTACAAGATGTATGATGAGGTAACTGATGAAATGTACCATATATATTTGCTTATAAATCAAGTCCAACTGCACACTGCACAGACCCAGATCTGCCATCCCATAATGTGCCAGCAGATCTGGGTCAGTGCACTTTGTTAGGAGTAATCAGTAGAACAAACAACATAGAAGCTGGTCTACCAGTGCATTATGTGCAGGGTCTATGTTGTTTGTAAATTGGACTTAACTTATAAGTGAGTATATACAGTAGGTTGTATATTCCTGGATCTATGGAGGCAAAGATGTATATTGTATGAAGATCATAAGTTGTGTGATGTAATCAGTAATTATGCTGGAGTAATTGTAAAATTTTAAGAAATACATCTATGTATGTCTATATGCCATCTTTACCCAATGTTTTTGGAAGCTAGAGAATAATTATCTAATTCCCAACAAACCTGACAGAAAGTTTAGGGTTGGGGTTGACTCAGACAATTGATATTTTGTGTTGCAGTGTAGATATGGCAAATTCAAAATTCATGTAGTCTATTATTAGTTGCTTTTTTGACACCTTTTATGCAGTTGTTTCCCAAACTGGAAAATATTTACATAAAAAAACAGCAGTTTGTAAACATCAGTGAATTTCGAGTTGTCAGAACTGCCATGCATGGTAATTTCACTGTGTATGAGATTAAACTGTTTCAGCTTAATCAGTAGATTAAACAGAGACTGTCAAAAACTACCAACACCTTCATGCAAAAAAATTTGAGAAATATTGCTCTCTTAATTCCCATTTCCTCAGTTATAGTCCCTTGTAAGGTCCACTGTGATGTGTACCCCTATCTGCATAGATAGCCAATCAGGCCTTGCACTGTAATGTACTTTTGATAAAGTGGTATGTGGTGTGAACATAAGGTACAAGTATTATTATCTTGTGTTATTATTACAGTTCAAATTTTCACACTGATTGGTGAAAGAGTTGGTTTGTATTCACTAGGGTGAACATTAATCATGTTTGAACATCATGGTCAGAAGCTCTTTCTGTCTTTCTATTGCTTGAATAATAACAGAAGAAACAGCTTTTAATGACATATATAAGACTAACATCATTTCAAATAATGGAGAAGTAGTATATTACCATATATACTCGCGTATAAGCCAGCTACAAATGCAAACAACATAGACCCTGATCTGCCATCCCATAATGTGCCAGCAGATCAGGGTCTGTGTTGTTTCTTCTACTGATTAGTCCTTACAAACTGCATAGAGCCAGATCTGCCTGTGCATTATGTGATGGCAGATCTGGGTCTATGCAGTTTGCAGTTGGTATAAGTTTATATGCGAGTATATATGGCAACATGAACAGTTGCAATGGGATTTAAAATTCCAACTGGCAGGTGTATGTAAAGGTAACAAATGTTTAGCAAACTTTGTGATCTACTAAGAAAGACATTTTTGATCGTTCACAATATTTATTATATAAATGGGCAAAACAATTCAGTTTATTTTTTATAAGACATTTTACTGCTAAGATACAGCATCAACAGTGTGACTTAACGAAGAGCTAACCATCATAATGAGTCACAATAGATACAGCATCAACAGTGTGACTTAACAGAGAGCTTACCATCATAATGAGTCACAATACGGCTTACATAGGATGGATTCAAATGATTTTCAAAATATATTTAAATGTTATTAGGAAATAAATTTAATGCATACCTGTTTTATCAATTCCTTTTTTCTCTCTGTCAAATACATTACCCAATCACATTAATATTAGGATATTACTCTCTGCTATCTCTGAATCCAAACCTCCCTGACAGACGAAATAATGTCCATTTGTCTATATATCATAGAGATGAAAAGGGAAGTAACTCTTACAGATTAACTCCCCATGTTCCTGCTGGGTGGCCACTTGTATCACAGATGTAACCAGTTGAAACTTTTGCTTGCAACTGTGAAAAGTGCCTCCGAAGAATCCATTGCAATTTATATTTAATTTTGACCATCCAACATTTATTTTCAGTGGTATAGTAAGTCAGAAGCTTGATATACCTTGTGTATACAACATTTGTTTTTTTCCTGGTGAATTTATTTGTAATTATGCATTTTTTACCAGTCATTATTGTCCATGTGCAAACGATTGGTAACACTCAAGTTTTCACTGGTGTAATTGTATTGCACTGTTAAATTTCAGTTGATTATGCACTTCTTAGGTTTTCTAAGCAACGGGAGTTTGCCTATTTGAACGATTTGTATATTTCTTGTATGCACTTGTTTGCTTTTTCTTCTTTTTGTCATTACCGACATGTCAATCAAGTGCAAGAAGTGCAGATGCTTTGAAGTCGTGGAGGACAACCATGAGACATGCCTGGCCTGCACAAAATGTTCTACCTCACACCCATGTAGCATGTGTGCAACATGGGCAAAAGATGTTTGGTCCAATGTCTTGAAGGGGCAGTGGAAGGGATGTCAGAAAAGGGTATACTCTAAATCTTCCAAACTTGAAGTAGTAAACATTCATCCGAATTTGGAATCATTGACCAATTTTATGGGGGACGTCAAGATGCTGCCCCCACCCCCTGATGAAGATACCTAAAACAGCACCTATGGCGACAATCACTTTGAATCCAGTCAAAACAGATCCAGCTATTCCACTCAAGCTATATTGGAATTACATATGATACATATACTGCAGCAAGCACTCTGTCATCTAGAATGTCGATGAGCAAGTTGGATGAAACTAGGACCATTTTTAACCCAATTTGGCAGCCCACTGGGCATAAGTACCTATCCTCACCCATGCATGGACTTAGGAACATTGCTGCTGGGTGTGCAGGCTTACTTTTGACTTTACTGGGTAGACTGGACCTGCAAGCTATATATCATTCACTGTATACTGTCCTGGTTGCCGACCAACTGGTCCATCCATCTGGACAATCAGAGTATGGTTTTAGCAGTCATGAATCTGTCATCTCGGACTGGCAAACAGTATGTCGCTCGACAGTTCCTATAGCAACGGCAACCTATGTCCAGGAGACTTCCCGAGCCACCCCAGCTGACCATATCCATGTTACCAGTACATGGCAAACCAGCATTACAATTGGAGTCATCCAGCCTGGCCCAACAGACTGCACTGGACCTGCATTTCCCAGCTGGACCATGCTCTGTGCTGGATATGACTCTGCCAGCCTACTAGCACATCCGACAGGTAGAACCTTTTGTACGCGTGATGACAATTCGGCGTCATCATTGGTGTACAGAATGTTATACCCCTGGATGCAAAGTGTACAGAAGGACAATCCCCTAGTTGATGAGGGGGAGACATGGACTTGCCTGAACATTCCGATCCAACCATGGAAAGATGGAATTTAGCTTTAAGGTGGCAGTCAAAGAGATATACAGAATATTTCCTCCATTGGAATGCACTCCTCCACTGGAAGTCAATACTACATGCAAGATCAAGGTCACATTGGACATTGATGATGATGACAAACATCTGTCCTTCAGAGTTTTATCACAATCAGCAAAGATTGCAGAAATTACCGGGCATCTCTCAGATAAAATTCGTGAACCTGGTAATTTGAGGGCCATCTTTTCTGTGAGTCATTTGCCTGCAACTTTTTCACCACACTGGTACAAATTACATACTGATGTTTATCATTCAGATGTACTTAGCCTAGACAAAGATATTATTGCCATCAACATGTCTGCTCCACTCTGTTATAAAGTGGACAGACAAGTGTTTAACACCATGTCTAAGTTGGTCAGGAACATTGCATCAACTTCTGGCCTGGCATCTCTGGTGATCTATTGCCGAGCTGAAAGGCTGGATGTGACCATACCTGGGAATTGGTATGCTGTATTGCCAAGGTAGTCAGTAGGGCTGCTCACCACACAATGGCAAACACCTTAATGGTCTCTTGTAACTTTGACTTCATAAGAAGAGACACACACTCCTGCGATGTTCTTCTCTTAAACCCCACCATGTGGCCACCCTGTGCTTCCTCCCCTTTGGTTTCCCATTTCTATTTGGGTATTGAATTGAGGAGGTGAGAAAGCAGGCAGCACAGGAGTTGTCCCTTAAGATATCCATGTACAACCCCATCAAGGCATGTACCAGAGAAGGGGTGATCATCGACAGAAAGATTGCAGGGTTTATTCTTAGCAATAACAGCAACCCTTTCATGGCCATGCAAGTTTACGGCAGCCATATGCCCTTAACTTCTGCAGGCAGGCTGGGAGGGGAGAGAGAAAACAAAGGTTCCTCCTCTCCCAAGCCTCCCACCAACTATCAATGACTTGCCAACCCTCTTGCCAGTGGCGATCCTCCATTGGGTGGTAGACTCCTTCTGTTCTGCCAGACTTGGAACAACCTATTTCCAACAAATGATTGGGCCATCAAAGTTGCTTTAGGGGGGCTCAGGATCTCATTCATCCAGACCCCTCCACTTTTGTTGTCCCTCTTCATGACAGAGACTCTAAATGATCCCATGAAGACAGACATTAGCAGGCAGTGGCAGTAGTCTGAAAACCAGACTCCCCAGGTTACCATTCTAGACTGTTTTTGGTTAAAAAAAAACCAATGGTAAATTGAGACCTGTCATAGACTTGAGTAGACTCAATCAGTTTATTGCTGCACCAAAGTTCAAAATGGAGATGACAAGGTCCATCCATCTGTTTGTGTGACACGATGAATATGCGATCAGTCTCAACCTATCCGATGTGTATTTCCATATACCTATTAACATAGTATCGTGCAAATACCTCTGCTCCAGCTACCATTTGGTAGTGTACCAATTCTGTGCCCTTCCATTTGGCCTCAATCTTAGCCCTTGGGCCTTCACCAATATGTTGGACTGTGCCGTATCCCACTTCAGGACATACTCCTCCACAGTGATAGTGGCATACCTGGATAATATACTGTGAAAACATTCGGTAAGTTTGGTTTTGGTTCATGATATGAACAACCTTCTCAACATTTTGTTCATCTAGGTATGGAGTTTCTAACTTGTGTCAACTTGGTTTGTCTTCCTGTGAAATGCGTTCACAGTATTGTTGATGACTAGGAGAAGGCATCTGCCAGGTTGCTTTTTTTCCTAAGGGGAGTTTCTTCAACTCCTTGGTCTGTACAGTGTGGCAGCAGACCTGTTATACCTCACTCTCCATTGCATGCTTCCTCTGCAGATGTCCCTTCTTGCATAGCTGTGCCCAATCTCATGTCATTTTGATCACCAGATCACAATCTCGACCAAAATCAAACAGTTCTGCTTCAATGGCAAGATAGGGAGTGGCTAGCAGCAGGAATACTTTTAGAAGCTTCATAACTGGGTGGGTGGCACACTTGCTACTGGGGTTTGCAACAGTCAGCAGAAAGTGGACACTGCAAGAGAAGGTTCTTCCCATCATTCTCTTGGAAATGAAGGCCATTCTCAATGCCTGCACACTTGGGTGGAATGCATCGAAAGGAAGAAAGTTCTGATAATGTTGGACAATTCAGTCTTATTGAACTATGTCTTCAAACAAAGGGGTACAAAATCACCGGACCTTAGCACAGAAACATACAAGTCCAACACATCCTGGGCAGGCTCAATGTCCTGGCGGACTCATTATCAAGGAGAGGCCAACTGCTTCATATGGAGTGGTCTCTCCATCTGTCCACCTTCCATCAAGTCTGCCCCATGGGGCTGACCGATGCTAGACCTATCAGGACAAGGTGGAGCAACAAACTGTCCAGCTTTGTTCCTCCATTCCTTACCCAGAGGCATGGGTCATCAACATGCTTTCAATCAGCTGGGAGGGAAAATGGGCATATGCCTTCCCTCCAGCAGTTCTCATACAAAAACTAATCCAGAAAATAAGGGGCAGGGCTTGCAAAATAATTCTCATTCCCCCTCTCCGATGAAAAAGATCCTATATCAATGATATGTTCAATATGGCAATGAACGTACCCAGGAAGATCACAGCAAGCCTGACACTGCTCAAGCAGCCGAGGTTGCTATTATTTCATCCATGTCTGGAGAAACTCCTCCGTAATGTTGGGCTCTTATCAGTAATGCCCTGTATGAAAAGGAATTCGGCACTTTGTGGAGAGGATCGCGACAGCTAGATGGCCCTCCACTTTTACGGCATATGAGGGGAAGCAGTGTGTTTTCAACTATTGGTGTCACATTAGGCAACCAACAAATAACTATCTGCAAGAGAGGAGAAGCTGCAGGACCCGGTATGCACCCTCAGATGAGGCACACAGAGAATGTCTGCAGCAGCTATCAAATGCTCTTCCTACCAGCTAAGGCAGGAAAGCAAGACATAACCCGACAGTTATGGCCACTTGGCTAAAGGGAGTTATTAGATCAGCGTACAATTATTTCCATGGTTATGTACTTGAAACTGAACGAGGACCATTGTACGAACCTGAACCTATACCATCATAAGAAACTGAAGCCCCACCCGAAACTGTATGTACACACCCACACCCACGCACAAAGATAAAGAAGCACCCACACAGAAACAACAAAGACGTGCAGACCCACCTTAACCCACAAATATAAATGTTTTGAAAATCAGCTAAACAGCTCATCAAGCGGATAGTAAAAACATTGTCCCCAACACCTGTATCCAAACCCAAAGATTTACCTACACCTGTACGTGCCTGTATGTGCCCAAATACATGCAACCACATGGAAAAACAACCTGAATCCGAAGAATGTGTCGAGGCTATGGAAGAACAACCAGAGAAAGGAAGCAGCTTTGGTGGACTGTGTGACCCTCATGACCTTGCAGATCAGTTGGAAACACAGTTTGCACCGGCAACAACGCGCCAGAAGTTATTAATGAGGCCACATTGATTTGTCAGCGGTTGTGCTCCAATGACATCATGGACCCTGGAACGTTTTGCTTATTAATGCATGAACTTGTTGAAGACATCAGTAATTTATACAACTAACACAATAACGAGTTCTGAAACACTTAGCGTCTTACGTGAAATCAATGCTGCGTTGCAGCATGTCATTGCAAATACAACCCCGAGTGTTACCTCAATGATTACAGTCTTTTCAATGAATCCAGAATTTTATGTGACTTTTTCTACACCAATTGCCGCAGGGAAATCAAGCACACTCGAGATTGCATTGGCACCATTGCAAGTTTATTACAGTTGGCCTAATATCCAATCACAGCCATTCGGCAGGTCTTGGTGTAAATAACTCGTCTGTGTTTTCGTCAGACAGTGGCGCCATCTGGATTAATATTGAACTTCCCGCGGGTGTGTACAACATGGAATTGATCAATCAAGAGACTCTACAGAGAATCACATTGGTAACTGGCAATAAGCCCACACTCAGCTCTGTCATTTCAATAGAATCTGCACCGTACTCGGTTGACATTGCACGGTTGTCAATAACAACAATTCTCAGTTGGCCTGAAGAGATTCCTGAGGACAAACGAATCTTACACATGGGATACAATTTCGCGCCTGATATTGTTAATATCACATCAACGATTCAAACTAATTTAACCTGTGATGCCATCAGTGGCAGTTATGAAAGTGGAGCTTCTTCAATTGTAGCCTCGGGAGGTATAGCCTCTTTGGGTTACATACTGTTTGGATTTTCCTCAACTGTGGAACCGGGTGATTTGATATCTCCTGCAGCACCTGTGTATCTTCCATGCCATAATCCCCGGTTGACGCATATTCATTTTACTCTTGTGGATCGGGATGGGCATATTGTGGATCTCCACGGGGAGACCTTGACGACACAACTGTACATTAGAGATTGACCTGACATTTAAATATAATGACAGTTGTACTTGGATGTGTGATACCAGTGCATGTTGTTAACATGAGAAAACCCGTGTACATGACATATTGCAAAAATGGTCTATGTGATGTTGTTCAAGACATCAATAATTTATATGACTAACACGATAATGAGTCATCTTGTTGTTGAAGCGTTGCATGCACTCGCATGAAGCAAAGTTTCCTCAACACCAACCTTGCAAACGGTTTTTGATTTTGCATTAAAGTACACTTGATAGTATACAAAATGCCTATTAACATTTATGGACGCTACTCAACCAGACGCGGTATTGATGTGGATCTAAGCAGGTTTGCCACCAAAGCGGATTTGGCTAAGTTTACTAGTCAGGTTGTTGCTGACATCGACCTGGGCAAGCTTGTGATTTTCCAAGATCAAACTGGTAAACTTAAAACGTCTAACATGGACATTCAAGATATATTGTTGTAAGTCTGGGAGGAGCAGTTGCCCAAAACCTGGCCGTAATCAGTGAAGTTGGAGGAATCAAAGACTCTGGTATGTCTATTGTTTTTATCAAAGATTATGTTGACACAAATACAAAGTCGAAAGTTATAAAAGACCGATGATGAAATGAGCGGAGACCTTATTATGAATGGAAATCAAATTCAGCTGATGCAGGAACCAATCGATGATGATGATGCTGCAACAAAACAATACGTGGATATAAAAGACAGTGATATCAAGATCGTCGCTGGCAATGCTAAATTGATAAATAAATATGTAAGGATTGTTAATGGAGTAAACTCTGAAATATTTACTGTAACAGATGTAAATATTGATGGGTTTCATTCCAGTGGCGACTTTAGACTTGCTGCTGATACATCCGGATATTATTTCTTAATCGTTTACGCATCTACTACAACATGGGGGTCTTTTACTTATTCAATTAGTAGAACAAAGACAGTCATTGGAAGATCCTAATGCTGAAGCCAACAAATTAGACTCCAGAAATTCTCTGTTTAGGTCAGGTTCTGATGACAACTCATTTAAAACTTATTTGGCTGCAGGCTCATTTAAGATTAACAAGGACAAAAGAATAGAGATAAATGGGCTAAATGAGAATGAAGTGTTATTAACCATCTTTGGCATTTGTGTTTAAGATTAGATTTTTCATTACATATAAGTAATGGATTCTGACCACAGTGATGAAGTTGTGGAATTTACAGATGGTGTGTTGGATCAGCTGACCAATGATGCCAACAGTGAAAGCTATTACGTTCCACTTCTTAACCAATATCTGCTTGAAAACTATAACATTACCAGACCCTCATATACACTGAAAAATATAATCTTGCTAAGGGCCAAATAGAAGTTGATACCACTCTGATGCACTAATACCAACTTGAAGCCAGCTTGGAATCATTGCATTGGTACATGAAAGCGCCCGGTTGTTGACTGCGCCACCAAGCACAAAAACATTCAGGGATTGTTTAATTAATGATGAAGTAATATTCACCATTGAATCCACCTCGGTTAAATTACCCATTGAGTATGCTAAACCGACATTGACTCAACTAAGATGAGAAAGATCTCAACTGTTATTCAACAGGGACACACTTTTCCGTGTAACAGTTCTTGGGCGAAGACGTGTACAATCATTTCAGATATCAACCAAGGGTGTAATTATTCTGGTTCTAAGTGAACATGGTGTCCCAGAACACACAATTAGGAGAGATTTTAATATTCCACAAGAAGATATTTTCTATGATTGTAAAGCAGTTGTACCAGTAAAAAAGGGTAATTGGTTGGAACCGTGTGTGCTTGTTGCACCTGAACAAGGCATGATTGTCGAGCAATAGTACTACGCGATTACATTATTAATAGAAGAATTATAATGGACCCTCAATTTTACCGGTGTGAAAAAATAATCAAAGCGGAACAACAATTGTGAGATGAAGTTAAGAGAACCTCATTGCTCATGAAATACAAATGCATTTGTGTGGTCCTTGATGCGCTTTGTGGGCTTGCCACGGCAGCAACTGTTGGTGCGCCGGTCAGAATTATTGTCAGGGCTATAGTAATAGTAACCGGTGTCTCGTGCTAGCAAAATAATTTTTATATGGCTGCATTCACGAATACATGTTTTTTTGGAACTTTTCATGGCAGCACAAAGTAGTCTCAATACAATTAGTAAACAGTACTTGGTGGCTGTAGAGGATCAAATAATTAACATGGGTGAGTTGACGGAAATTGAAAACCACTAGCGACTCTGAACACAAATACAAAACCGCAGCATTAACGACGCTGATTTGCAGGCAGTTAAAGTCAAGTAAATGGTTTCAGGATTTGGAACTATAAACATCAGTCTTTTGATTTCGCAATCGAGTGATTATACTTGTCGCAATCTCAAAGATGTGTATACATAAGTAGTAGAAAAATCACAGTTTTTGTTGGTTACTGATCCAGGTCAAAGTCTTATAGTCTTACAGTGAGGTCTATGTTTGTAGACCCCGTTGTGCGTGAATTATTGAGGGAGAGGTGTATATGCTGCTGCTTATTTTCAGATGCTTTTGGTTATGTGGTGTATAGAATATAAGTTGTAAAAGTTAAGCAACAATATACCTGCACTTGGAAATTCATTTAGACTAGAAGGTCTAAAATCAGTTTGTCTTTAAAATTGTGTAAAAATATAAAAGGGCTGTATTGCAGAAGTGTGAAACAGTATATTCAGCTTGAGACTAGAGACAAAACTATCATACGATTCAAATTATTAGACTTATTTTACAGGTTTTGTTGATGGAGAGAATAAAGACTGCGCTGCATGATTGGAATGAAACAATAAAGCCGGAGAACTTGCCCCAGAGTGGAATAGAGCTGTCCTTTTGGGTGATACAGAATCTGCCCATGAATGACAATCAGCGTTTACATCTTCTTAGTATAAACAATGCCTCCCAGCGATTTAGATATGCTCTTGGTGTCTTACAGAAGGTATACAAATGTACACATACACACACACACACATATATATATATATATTGAGAGAGAGAGAACAAGGGAATATTTTATGAGCAAAGTGCAGTAAAATTTCACTAATCTGACTTCATTAGAGCTGAAACGAATACCAAATTTTCCTGTTCAAATATTCATTGAATATATTTAAGTAGGATTTGAGTATTCATTGATGTTAATAAAGGCATCCATCCTCTTTTTTTGTTGTCTACTTTGGTATTTACTGACACTCCCTACTCCCAGCCAAGCTGCATTAAAAATACTGTGAATTAAATCATCTAAATCTAATTAAATAACACTGTAGGGGTCTTGAGTACATTTTTGAGGATTCAAACTAAAAATCAAATGCATGTAGGTTGTTTTTTTTCCCCTGTTTATTTTCAAACTCAGTACAACCATGATTGTTCCTTTTGTGTTGAAGATGGATGGTAAAGGGCAGAAATTTGATTACCTGTTCAGTTCAATGTGGCGACAATCTCAAAACTTTATCTGGTAAGTGATTTGTTCACAATCAAAATCACATGAACAATTGGCCAATTTAATTTAATTAAATTTGGATACATTGATTGCAGGTCTCTGGAATTCATCATGTTAGTATATGTCTCACATGTCCAACAGTAATGACCCATATTCTATACCATGTTCTTCATAAACTTGCTGTTTTGCATGTTATCTTTTCAAGAGTATAATGAATAGAAATGGCAATGTTGTGGGCAGTGTGGCAATTCAGAATTTTAACATTATGATTACCTCATGAGTCACAGTTTGAATTTCATGTGAGTTAGCAGGTTTTAAGTTGCTCCTCTATGAACTAACTAATTCAACATTGCATGGTTTTAATTTCACCATGTTTGTTTCAGTTAAAAATGCTACCAAACATGCTTTTAAACAAGTAAATATTTGAATACCAATTTTCTATTTGAATATTTCCAAAAAGTATTTTAATTTGAATGTTCAGATATTCATTTCAGCTCTAGACTTGATTCTTGTCTCTCCTGCAAATGGTGGACAAAGATATCACTTTTCTGGCAATGGTGGCAGTTTCAGCATGAGGCCCAAGTGGGCATGAGACTGCTTACTTGGTTGACATCTACTAAATAACAGCAGGTGGTCAGGAAATCTGGGTCAGATGGATGCTTTCAGAAAAAACTTCTAGCAATGGAATTAATTTTGCATATGTCATGAAAACTTGTTTCCATGTTGTTGTTTTTCTTCTAGTTTTTGTATTTTTGTCCATATCTGGTGGCACATCAGCATCATTTGTCCAATATTAAAGACCTCTATGCCAGGATACTTTCTGTCAAAGTTGGTCGAATTCTGTTGAGCAGTCTTTATGTAAATATCGTTATATTTTTAGTATTTACGCTTTCTATCAAATTTGATATAAAAAAAAAAAATTTGTGTTTTTATATTCCAGCCCTTTGACGGAGCTTATTATGCTATGACATCTGTCCAAAAACTTTTACTTTTCTGCATGATTACTTCAGCTTTGTGGATAGCTTGCACTTGGGGTAAGGAAGAAGGCTATTGAGTTTGGGGTCAAAAGGTCTTATGTCAAGATCACTGTGCCTCAAAGAAAAAACTGCTTTTGTTGCTTTTAATGGCATTTTTAATATGTTATTCACTATATTATGCAGAGGAAATGAGAGCTAAGTGCCTCTAACAAGGACACATTGAGGCAGCCAACCTGGGCATGTTTCGAACCCATGATCTATGAGTTACTAGTCTCATCCTCAAGAATTATAGGTTACTGCATTTGTATGGGAAAATATGAAGGAGTTTTTTTTAGCTATACTGCACAACGTCAGGAGTGCAGTATAGCTCAGAAAAAACGAGTTCATATTTTCATATACAAATGTAGTAACCTTTTTATTATATACTCATTTTGCTTTTCTACCTAAGACTGAATAATAAGAAGAACACACTACAAGAAACAACGAAACTGAATTTCTGCTATATTGCAAAGTAAATACACAACCATAGTTAAACCAATACACAGTAACAGTATTCATGCGCACATTGCACTGCCCAGTGACCTTTGAACTTGGTATAGTACCGCGCGCTCTGTCATTCGTTTAAAAAAGAAATCTCATTTTTGGTCTACTTAAAATTGAAATTTTGAGTCATATTGTGAATGACTGCGCCTTGGAACAACTTTCCCAGTTGATCTGGAATGGAGGAATTTTGTTTTTCTGTCGATTTAACTAAATTCTGCTCTTTTATTTGTGATGAACTTGCGTTATTAGCTGGGTTGATTACGTACGATGTACATGTAGCTAGAGGGACTGGCCTCAACAGCAAGCTACACATGTGTTATTGTTCTGCCGTTGATAGTTTGGAATCATAAGGTGGACAAAATATGAAATTCTTTTAGTTGAAATTCTCAAGAAGATGCAGGATCAAATATATTTGATAGGGAATATCAAATTAATTTCATTTTGGAGTGCAGTAAATTCTCCTTTGGAATGTGATTTCTGTTGGAAATGTAGTCTAGATTGCAGTGCAATTTCATGCCATGGATCAGAAAGTACATTTTGAAGAAATTCAAGATGCAGAAAAGTAAGTACATTTATTGTCATTCTTATTACCAGCTATAGATGACATATTTATATGTACTGTCACTTGCATGATCTTTGTTGGATGGACCCCAGGTACATGACTTATCTGACTTTTACTATAAATCCAAACATTTTCTCAAAAAATTAAAACAGGCAAAATTGCAAAGCGGCTGGGGTGTGAGAGCCCATTTCGTCAACAGAAAACAAGGCTTCTTCATTATTGTGGCTTATTGGCTCTGAGGCACTTGCTTTTATACCAAAATCCGCCTTCTTTACTTGTATTTTTTTGAATTTAGTGCTTGGACTTGTAAAATTGGCGAGAGGAAATGGAATATCATTTGGTCTTAAGATGCCTTTTTATGCTATTCTTTTTATAGACTCTAGAGAACACGATTCATAGTCTGAACCATAGGCTAAATAAGTGTTTAAATTATCAGAATGATATTTTCAATACTGCTTGTCTCACATTTGTTGTCATAAAGCCACCGCTGGACATTATGAATATCACGTTCAGTCACTTGCTTGGTTGAAAGTTTCTTTTGTGACTCAATGAATTCGTCCACATCATCAGCTTTATCATCTGTACTCTCAAACAGCTTGCTTAGTTCATCTACAGACAAATCTAATAAAGCAAAAGCTCTGGTGTCTGCTACATTTGCATACAATGTTTGTTTACAATAAAAAGTAGTTCCTAACATGTGATACTATTTTTTGACACGTGCCGTGCAGTATGAAGCCATGCAGTAAGGAGAAATACTGCACGATTCTGACAATGCAAAGTTAATGGAGAAAAAAATGAGTATATAATAAAACTGTTTTTTGCATACTTTGGTTTCACTTTTTTTTGTCGGGTTCTAATTTGTATGGTTGCTCCAACCACAAATTGAAGGACCCAAGGAAAATGTAGCCACATGTGATGCAGAAAATCCCCCCGCCATAGCCCGCCCCCCCCCCCCCCATTTGTACCTCTACTGGTCTATGACCAGTAGAGATTATGGAATGGCCTTTTGTCTGGCATGTGACATTAGTCCATCTGTTTCCACAGGTTTGTTATATCGCTTCTTATCCTAAACTACTTTGAGGATTGCTATGAAATTAACACACACATTCATCCCAATGTCTAGTTGGTCCTAAATGGAGCTGTTCAGACATCCAATATGGCCACCATGGCAACCATCTTAAAAATCTTGTTATCCCTACTCCTCTTGAATGGATGGTCATATCAATATGGGGTTTTCACTAAAAGACTTCTTTTGATTTCTAGCTGGTCCTAAATGAAAATGGTGCCGATCTAAACTCCAGTATGACCTCCACCATGGCAGCCATCTTAAAAATATTGTTGTCCCTACTTCTTCTGAATGAAAAGTCATATTGGCATGAGGTTTTTACCAGAAGATTTCTTATCATGTCTAGTTGGTTCTAAATGAAAATTGTTCTGCTCAAACATCAAATATGGTTGCCACAGTGGCCATCTTGAAAATCTTGTTATTACTGCTGCTCCCAAATGGATGGTCATATCAATATGGGGTTTTCACTAAAAAGCACCTTATCATGTCTAGTTGATCCTAAATACAAATTGTGCTCATAAAAAGACTAAAAGTCATCAGCCAACATAGGCTGGAGTTGGTCAAGAGTAATCTCACCATGGATTTCAGACTGAATCCCATCTATACTTAAGTTACTGCTTCCATTTGTGCTAGGAAGCACACTCTTCTGGAGAACATGTGCCTTTTTCATGTTTGGAGTGATTCTATATGTCTGTTGCTTGCTCTATTCCATCTGAAGATTCACACATTATTTGTCTAATTTTTTAGTTTGTTGTTATGGCTTTAACTCCATTTGTCAGTACATGATAGGCTATACATGGTGGCCAGTATATTTGGTGGAGGAAGAACCCGAGAAAACCCTGGGAAGAACCACCGACCCACAGGAAGCTACTGGCAAGCTTTCTCACATACCCACATTGGCCAAGCCTTAGACTGAAACCCACGCGGACAGAGGTGAGATGTCAGTGATCTGTAAAGGCGAGCGCCTTAGACCACTCGGCCACCTGGGGCCCCAATTTTTTAGTGCAATATAAATGTTGGCACCATTTTGGTTACCTACCCTGTGGTTGGTAGTATGTTCATTCAGATAACTTGTACTCGACCTGGTATATGAATTATGTCATGTAATTGTCTATCATTACATGCTGTAAGGTTGTTCATGTAATTATTTTAGACATTTGTATTTGTATTTAGTGTCATCTTCACAATAAGTTTATGTGACACTGGACTGATTACACCTGTATAGGCTATTGTTTTGCTCCCTATACTTATAGGTGCAAACATATTAAGTTGGCTTAAGATTACCATGCTTCATGGCTGAAATGTATTTTGTGCAATTTGAGTTAAACATGCGACATTTGCTCAAGATAGATGGGAAATCTATGGGTGACTCTTGACCCAGACAACTTTCTGCTAACAGAAACTTTGAAAGCAGAGAGTTCACTGGTTCAAAAGAAAATCAAATGGGTAACATCATCATGGGTGTCTCACACAGCTCAAGCCTCATCTTCGCCTTCACGAACAGAACAGATCTTTTCGGTGTTACCCATAGGACCAGTTCCAACTTGGTATGGCAGCCTGTCTGGACCAGACATGACATTAGGGATTAATTGGCCACAGTCAATACTGGCTCAGACATTGCCTGATGCAGGGAGGCACCATTTATGGTGATCTAATATCCTCTACTCTGTCTGGGCATCATGAACCCAGTACTGGCATGAAGGAAAGTGTGGCCCCCTCCATCACAACTGGCCTTTGCCATCAGAGATGGATTGAATACAATCAACACTAACTTCAACACAGCCTCTGCTAATGCCTGAGGGGACTGGCTATGGTGATCTAACATTATGTATGGTAACCCTGTCACTCTGGTATTGGCATTGAAGAGTGGAGGACCTTTATCCAGTATAGTGCCATAATAGATCTTCAAGATGCATACCTCCATATTGCAATACACTAGTCTTCTAAGAGATTCCTGAAGTCAGGGATACAATATACCAGTTCAGGGCACTCCCTTTTGGTCTCGACATCTATACCTGGGTCTTCACAAGCATTATGGACAGAGTAGTGCCTCACTTCAGAGCCATCTCCATGTCTGTGAATTGCAGCTATCTGGACAACATACTGCAAAAGCAGCAAGTGAGTTATATTCTAAGTCAAGATATGAATTCAATGGTGTCTTTGATCCTTTCAAAGAATCACATCTCATCCAGAGAATTTCTTTGCCATGGGTCTCCTCAGTGCGTCAGCAGATCTCATTATCCTGGGCCACCTATTTATGAATCCATTGCAGGTGGTTCTTTTGAACCAGTGGAAAGGGTGTCCATATTCTATCTGACAACTCCACTGTGGTAATTATATCAGAAGGCATTGGGGAGGGGGACCAAATCCTCAGACCTACCTTTCTCAGGTGGTGTCATCAATGACAAATCCACATTCAAGTCCGTCATATTCCAGGCAGACTAGTGGACTCACTGTCCCGACAGAATTGGCTTATCCAAACCGAATGGTTGATTAACCCCTTGATATTCAATCAGATCTGTGCCCACTGGGGTTGACCTCTCATGGATCTATTTGTGATGAAGTGAAATGTAAAGGTACTAACCTTTGTCTCTCCAGTCCCAGATTCAACAGCATTCAAGTTGTCAGTCTACACTCTTTCCAGGGATTGAAATAATCTTGTGGCATACAGTTTTTCCTGTTGGATGCATTTCAGTTTTGGTAGGATGCACTGTCTGGAAAAGGTGTCCTTATTCTATCTGACATCTCTTCCACTGCATTAATTATATCAGAAGGCAAGGGGGGACCAAATCCCCAGACCTCTACCTCCTGGTTTGGGATTTTTTCAGGTGGTGTCATCAGCGACAAATCTACATTCAAGTCTGTCATTCTGGGCAGACCAGTGGACTCACTGTCCTGACAAAATCAGCTAAATCCAAACTAAATGGTTGATTCACCACTTGGTATTCAGTTGAATCTCTGCCCGCTAAGGTCAACCACTCATGGATCTGTTTGTGATGATGTAGAATGCGAAGCTACCAATCTTTATCTCTCCAGTCCAGGATCCAAAACCCTGGACAGTCTATACTCTCCATGGAATGGAACAGTCTGGAGGGATACACTTCCCTTCCAACCTCTCTGATCCCAAAGGTCTTGCAAAAAAACAAGGGAATCAGAGTACCATCTGATCCTGATTCCTTCCCGTGGGTGGGAAAAGTCATGGATAAATGATGTCTTAAACTTGGCAGTGGAAATTCCTGGAAAAATCATGGTCTTTCCTCACCTGCTCAAGCAACCTTGACTGCAGGTGTTTCATCCAAACACAGAACTGTTGAACCCGCATGCATGGATTATATCAAACAGAGCAAGTAGTTGGGTGAGAAAGCCCACCACTCTGCAATCATATGAGGGGAAGTGGAGAGTTTTCTCCCATTGGTGTGAGCAGAAACACATCACTCGCTTAAAGTCTCACTACCACAAATAACTAACTATCTCCTGTGGTTTTTTGAGGACAAGAAGTTAGCCACCATCACTATAATACGCTACCATTCCACAATTGCAGATATGTTTTGTCGTCATGGAAGGAAGGATATAGGCCAAACAAAGACCTCTTGACCTTCTGGCACACTTTGATCTGTCAGAACCACAGGCTTTGGACATGTGTCCAAAATGGAATCTACCATATGTTTTGATATGGCTGAATGAACAAGTGTTCAAACTTCTATCAAGAGCCTCTTTGACTCATCTCTGTTATAATGCAGCTTTCTAGTCATTCAAGCTACAGCAGACAGAATCAATGAGAGACATGCCTTCTCGATTGTTCTGAACTATCTGCAATTTAGTCATGAAGCACGAACTGACTTTCAAGTTTGTACAAATGATGCCAATCCACCATCAAATATGGCCACTGTTACTAAAATAGAAACACCTTTAAATTACTTTTTTCTGAAAAACTGCAGAAAGCATCCTGGCCTAAAGCACCATCATATTTGTACAATTGATGCCTATGCACCATCAGAATTACCAAAAACAGAAAAACTTTAAACAACTTCTCAGAAACTGCTTAGCAGAATTGGATGAAATTTTACATTCTAGTATCAGGGGTTTTTAAATTTATACAGATGATGCCAATTTACTATGAAATATGTCTACCATTATGAAAAATGTCTACCATTATTAAAAATGGAAAATTCCTTAAACTACTTCTTATGTTTACCACATGTTCTGCGAACTCTTTTCTTTCCCTGAGGGCTTGCTTGATATTAGCCAGGCGTGAAGGTTCAACAATTATGGGTTCGTATGAAAACCTGAATTCGCGGTAGCTTAAGCAACCACTAGAAAGAATTTGACCAAATTGAATTCCTTTCATATTTATACAAATGCCAGCCAACAAATACGGCTTCTGTTACTGTTTTGAAATAATACTTAAATGGATTTAGGACGAAATTGGAAAAAAGGGCCATAACTTCATAAAAAAATAATGCTACACATACATGTCAAAAATCAAATTAGGTCATCAACATATGACCTTCATAAAGTGTGCAAACATTTATGGCTCTACAGTAAATAGTTTTGTGTGATTGTACCAAAACAGATTTAGAATGGATACTGGAAAATTCAGTCACAAAGGGGTATAATTTCAATAAAAATATATATATACATGTGAAAAATTAGTGGTTTTTTTATGCGGTGTAGTTCACATATAGCTATGAAATTTAACACACTCTATGATGGTCATATGTAGATGACTTGACAACATTTTTTCAAATGTATAGCTCTATTTTATTCTGAAATTATGACCCTTTGTGACTTAAAATTTTACAAACGGGTCCTCTCTCCAGCATTTCTATACCAGATTTCCTTCTGGAGTTATAAAATGTATGGATTATTTATTATTATAGATTGGATCTTGAGACCATTTAGCCAATTTATTCACATTATAGTAGTCTTATGTACTTTTTTAACTTAAACTTTCCTCTGCAAAGAACTTGGTAAGAACTTGTATAATCATAGGTCATCAAGATATAGTATTTTTCCCATGATAAGCCCAAGGGGCCAGCCAGTTTAATTTGTTTCAGATTTGGGGGAAGGGGGAAGAGAGGGAGCTTATCATTGGAAATGACTTGCTGATACAAAAACTTTTAAAAATTGTGTTGAATCGGGGCATGGGATAATAATTGAAGAAACATGATACTAACAACACTCTGCTAACAACATTACGGCAGGGGGACCTATTTGATTTACAAACACAATATCTAGTCTTGGAATGTGCCTAGAAGTTTTTTAATTTAGCACTGTACTACATATTAAATGTTCCATTTGTGTTAGAAAATTATTAATACTAAGTTTTTGTAGAATTTACCAAGTAGGACAAATTTGATTTATTTTTATTTTGATGTAAATATTTTAAATAAAGTAACTTATAAAATTTGAAGAGGATAAACAAATTTAGTGAGGAATCTAAATTCACAAAAATATTAAGTGAAGGTTAGAATTTAACATAATATATACAATAATATATATGTATGACAACCATGCAGGGGATCAGATAATAGCAGACTTTATGGACATGTGGTCTTTTGCATCCTGGTTCAAGTTATGTTGGTAGATTGAAAGAAAAGATGAAGAGAAAGACAGAGATTAAAGTGACAGTAATATTTCATAAAAAGACTGATTGCAAAACACTCAATATTGTTGCTGGACACCATTCACTGTACATGAAGTTCCATGGAACTAAACTGCCAGCTTATCACATTAGACAGGTGGTTGGCAAATTAAAAGGGAATTGGAAGGGACTGAAAAAATGATGATCACTGTAGACAGGTGGTTGTTAGATCAGATTGGACTATATCTATTTCATCATTGATTCACCCAAAACAAAAAAACAAAAAAATTATGTTGCTGATATGGTGAATGTACTAGAGTGCAGATAATTCAATGAGGCAAATATACATGAACAAAACTATATATATTTTTTGTTCGGAGTCTGAGGGAAGAACAAGTATAATATGACCTAGGGATTTGTCGAGGCCATTAGGCTGAGATATATTCTTACACCATATAAAACAAGTTCTTTCCTCCAACTTGTAACAAAACACCAATGTCATATTTTTGTTACATAACCACTTCTTGACCTCTTTCAAAATATATTAGCTATACTATTTACCGTGTGTACTCGCGTATAATCCGGGTCCAAATGCAAACAACATAGAGCCTGATCTGCCGTCACATAATGCGCCAGCAGATCAGGGTTTATGTTGTTTGTTCTACTGATTAGTCCTTACAAACTGAATAGACCCAGATCTGCCGGCGCATTATGTGATAGCAGATCTAGGTCTATGCAGTTTGCAGTTGGTATCGGCTTATATGGGAGTATTATGGTAGATAGAATTCTAAGTAGATTGTAATTTATAAAAGTTTGACATTGTGCATCTAGAAGTATAGATGCAAGGCCATAATTGGAAGTATTTTCTTTGTTCCCACTTGGTTGTTTGATATAGAAATACGGATTGAACATCTGTATGGAAAGTCAGATCAGAGATATATTATTAAATGGATGTGTAATAATATGATCTAATACAAGTAGTAACAATGGGTATTTTTCTTTCAGTATTCAGTGTTATGCTGCAAGGAGTGTGGGGGAGAGATTGCCAATAAAAATGATGTATTCTGCATGTCTGTGGAGGGCCCATTAGGTGCCTATGTCAACCCTGGGGGTTATGTCCATGAGACCCTCACATTGCACAAGGCCAAAAACCTGAACCTCATGGGAAGACCCAGTAAGGAGCACAGTTGGTTTCCAGGGTATGTTTTCTATGTCTGCATGATTCCCTTTTTTTCCTGAACCTGCAAATGTCATACTCTCCTGTCACCATTCTCAGTATCGTTGAGAAACAAAAATGGAACCTTCTTCCCAAATAAGACACATTGTATCAGAAACAAAAATGGAACCCCTTTCTCAGAAAAGATACAGTGTATAAGAAACAAAGATAGAATCCCTCTGAAAAAAGATAACAGTATATCAGAAACAAAAATGGAACCCCCTCCCCAAATAAGCTACAGTATATCGGAAACAAAGATGAAACCCCCTCTCCAAATAAGATACAGTATATTGGAAACAAAAATGGAACCCCTTCTCCAAATAAGATACAGTATATTGGAAACAAAGATGGAACCCCCTCTCCAAATAAGATACATTATATCTGAAACAAAGATGAAACCCCCTCTCCAGATAAGATACATTATATCTGAAACAAAGATGAAACCCCCTCTCCAGATAAGATACAGTATATCGGGAAAAATGGAACCCCCTCTCCAAATAAGATACAGTATATCGGGAATAAAAATAAGAGATAGTGTATCTTACTCCATATAACTTTATGTCATGTAAATGTAGCATGCATGGAGAGAAATCAAGTTAAAAACATCTGAAACTTTTAAATTCACACACAAAAGAAAATAACAAAGCACTAAATTTCAGATAAAAAAATGTCTTGGAGAAATATGGCTGCAGTCTGAAAGTTGTATACATCCTGATAAAGATCCAAATACTACAAGAGGGAAAGAACCCCATCGATAAAGTTAGACTAATATATATTCCTTCCAGTCCAGATTCCAACATAATAACAAATTCTTTATAAACTTTCTGAGACTTACACAGATGACTGCAAATCACAAGGATGTTCCAGGCAAACCTCCTAGTCTCTAGTGAATATATGTACACAGACCCATATAGGATGTGAGTCATGTTAAAACATGAAAAGCCACATCCATACATGAACTATTCTATCCTTCATCTTTTGATCCATTGTTACGACTCTAGGGGTAATGTAACAGAATAAAAGACACAAACAAGCTTTCAAGATTAAAATGCAAAACTTTAATTTCCTAAAATATTAAAATAATTAAAATAATTCAACAAACAATCAAAGTGAAAGAATTAAAATAACTTACAGTATAGAATATCCTAAAAGTCCTAAAATGTTTTAAAGTTCACTTCCTGATGTTAATCCAAATAATCCGGATGTGGTATTCCGAATGAAAAAGCCTGCAATGTGCTGAAGTTGATAAGTTCTGATGTAATCCAAAATAATCTTTGCAAGTCTGGAATCTCACAAGTTTTAGAATAATGTCCGATAATTCCACGGAGCTGTATAGTAATTCAGATGAATTACTAATTAAATAAATTCCACACTGAACTGAATAATTTCAATAACCTCTCCTCGATCAAGCAATTGTAAAGAATGATAATTCCAAAGATTATTCCCTATATATCTTTACTAAGTGCGCAGAATTAAAAGGGAATGTCCTTTCTTTGTCTTTAATACTATGGTATTTCAAAATAACACAACCCTCTTAGAACCAATCAGGAACTAGGTTACGCGTCATTTACCCAAAGGTCTAGTGTACTAAAAATCTTGGAGAGTAAACATAATGTTATTGTGTAGTATGGAATGTGACCTTTCAATGTTGATTTCTAAAAAGTACAAAGCCAGGTCGACTTCATTTCCCGCGCAATTGATCATGTGACCACTTATTGATCGAGCATTAGTCGTATCTATACTGATATGCTAACCCCTATTCAGACTAAAACAGAAATCATAAATTAGTAAATTAAATCATTATAAAAAGGTAAAAAGGTATGATTCCGTAACACCCTCAACCATCACAGAAAAAATAAGGATTTATGCAATAAAAACTTATTTTTTAATATGTACTTCCAACATACAAGTAAGTAAATCAAAAAGAAAATAAATGAATACATGATACAGTCATGTATACAAAACAGTGTAACGATGGTATTATACACATGAAAATACATCATCGATTAAATTTTACTAAGAAATAGCCGTAACCTTAGCTTCTATTGATTTTATTTGTCCATGTCTCACAATCATGCCCTGAGGTCTGAAATTTCCTGAACGAGTTTGAAATAATTTCTTAACATGAGGTTGTTGAGGAAAAGTTTTAGTTATCAATGGAACCTTGTGTATTGAAGAATATTCATCAGCTGTGATGGCTGCCTTTTCTAAAGTCTCAACTCCTTTCTCATTAAGATACACCTTAATATCATCACTGACACAATTCTTGAAATCTTCAATCAAAACCAGTTGTTCAAGATTATCATAATTGCCTTCAACCTTCTTAGATGTACACCATCTTGTAAACAAACGTTTCTTTTCCCAAGCAAATTCTACATGAGTTTGATTTGTTTCCTTTTTACATTCTCTAAAGTTTTGACGATGTGTTTCAGGTACCAACTCATAAGCTCTTAAAATGTATTCTTTGACCACTTCATAATCAGCAGATTGTTCAGATGAGAGTGCAGTATAAACATCACTAGCTTTGCCAGTTAACACACTCTGCAATAATGAGGTCCACTTCTCTTTTGGCCATTCCAGATTCTCAGCAATTTTCTCAAAACTGAGAAAATATTTGTCTATCTCCTTTTCTCTAAAAGGGGGAACCTGTCTCAAATGTTTGGCCAAATCAAAGTATGAACCCTGATTGTCATGAGAGTGCCCTTTGCTGGTCAATTCTAATTCCCTTAATCTGAATTCTCTATCAGAATTTTGATTCTGAAATTCTCTAACTTTGTCTCTCTCTCTTTCCTCATTATCTCTTAATTCCTTCTCTATTTCCCTTTGTTTATCTCTCTCTTGAATTTCTCTTAATTCTTTCTGAATTTCTCTTTCATTATCTCTTAATTTATCCTCCCTATCTCTTAATTTATCTTCTCTTTCTCTTAATTCCTTCTGAATTTCTCTTTCTCTTAATTCCTTCTGAATTTCTCTTTCTCTTAATTCCTTCTGAATTTCTCTTTGTATTTCCCTTTCCTTATCTTCCCTTCTTTCCTGCATCTGCATCTGTTCCCATTGAAGTTTGATCTTTTCAATCTCTATGTCCTTAGCTATCTGTAATTTCTTTCCCAAACCAGACGGAGATTTTTTCTTAACACTTGAAACCCCCTCTTCAAAAATACCTGATTGTACTAAATATTGAATCAAGATACTTCTAATATCCTGCTTCAACATGGAAGCCTTCGCTTCAGTAAGACTATAATGTTGAGCAATTTCAAGTAATTCGTCCTTCTTTAAGGACTCAAATTTCTCCTGGGTAGGATCAGCCAAGAAACTCTCTACTCTGGATGTCATTATGAAAGCCTGTTAGTTTCTCTTTATTTCTTAATCTGGAAATCAAAAAACCACTAAAATTTCAAACAATGAAAGTTCAAATCCCAAAAAGAAAACTTTCTGAAGTATCAAAATCTCTGAAATATTAAAACTTCGAAAATATTTAATTAAATCTAAATTTCAAAATATTTAAATTCGGATCCCGAAATTATTCTAATTTCTAATCCCGTAATACGAGCCCCCAATTTATTCTGTTACGACTCTAGGGGTAATGTAACAGAATAAAAGACACAAACAAGCTTTCAAGATTAAAATACAAAACTTTAATTTCCTAAAATATTAAAATAATTAAAATAATTCAACAAACAATCAAAGTGAAAGAATTAAAATAACTTACAGTATAGAATATCCTAAAAGTCCTAAAATGTTTTAAAGTTCACTTCCTGATGTTAATCCGAATAATCTGGATGTGGTATTCCAAATGAAAAAGCCTGCAATGTGCTGAAGTTGATAAGTTCTGATGTAATCCAAAATAATCCTTGCAAGTCTGGAATCTCACAAGTTTTAGAATAATGTCCGATAATTCCACGGAGCTGTATAGTAATTCAGATGAATTACTAATTAAATAAATTCCACACTGAACTGAATAATTTCAATAACCTCTCCTCGATCAAGCAATTGTAAAGAATGATAATTCCAAAGATTATTCCCTATATATCTTTACTAAGTGCGCAGAATTAAAAGGGAATGTCCTTTCTTTGTCTTTAATACTATGGTATTTCAAAATAACACAACCCTCTTAGAACCAATCAGGAACTAGGTTACGCGTCATTTACCCAAAGGTCTAGTGTACTAAAAATCTTGGAGAGTAAACATAATGTTATTGTGTAGTATGGAATGTGACTTCTAAAAAGTACAAAACCAGGTCGACTTCATTTCCCGCGCAATTGATCATGTGACCACTTATTGATCGAGCATTAGTCGTATCTATACTGATATGCTAACCCCTATTCAGACTAAAACAGAAATCATAAATTAGTAAATTAAATCATTATAAAAAGGTAGAAAGGTATGATTCCGTAACACCATATGTAGCCAATTACAACTAGAGGTGGGATATACATCAGGTGCCACAAACCATTATGAGCATGTTTGGGTTGTACAACAGCCACATCCATGGCTGCAGTCAGTTACACCTTGTAACTTATAATTTTTGATCCCCAGAATTACCGTATATACTCGCGTATAAGCCGATAACAACTGCAAACTGCATAGACCCAGATCTGCCATCGCATAATACGCCGGCAGTAATGGGTCTATGCAGTTTGTAAGGACTAATCAGTAGAACAAACAACATAGATCCTGATATGTCGGTGCATTATGTGATGGCAGATCAGGGTTTATGTTGTTTGCATTTGGACCCGTATTATATACAAGTATATACAGTATGCCACTCAAATTTGAATCACTATCTAAAATTGTCCCAGTTTTGGGTGATTCCCTTTACAGAATACCAGATCATGAAAGAAATTTATATTATACTATTGATATTAAATTACAAGATTATCTATACAGAATGAAGCTATGTACTAATGCTGTTTATTTGAGAGAAAAAATGTACATATGGCTATTTAAGAATCTTTCTCTTCCATCTATATATTATTTAAACACGTATAATTTCAAATAGTATTATTGAAAGTTGCAATTTCAACTTTGAGTACAAGTTTGAATTGAGTATTTGTAAAAAAAAAAAATTGAAACTATTTTAGTGAGTTGAAAAATATTTTTTATATGGGTGGGTTGGTATGCATATTTATTAAGCTTTGTGGATGGTTGTGACTTAAATTTAATTTCTGTCAACAAGTGTGGTACATGTATAAATTAACATTTGATTTATAGTGGGTGTATTACAGATAGGTCTTTCAAACCCCAATCACACATTTATTTCTACAATATTCCTAAGATACTATTGTTCCAATTGCTTGTTAAAAAAATGCAACATTTGTACTGTGACTTAATTGAAGAATTGTAATAATAAACCTACCATATATACTCAACTGCAAAAAACATAGACCCTGATCTGCCATAGCATAATGCACCGGCAGAGCAGGTTCTGTGTTGTTTGTTCTACTGATTACTTTTAATAAACTGCAAAGACCAAGATCTGCCAGTGCATCATGCGATGGCAGATCTGGGTCTGTGCAGTTTTTTGCAGTTGGACTTGACTTATAAGCAAGTATAGGCAGTAGTAACAAATGTTTAGATGTCATACCCAATAGCCTATGGGTTTCTTTTCCAGTCAGTCAGATGTAGGGATAAAATATTTATGTTCACCAGTTGTCTTGGCAGTTGACAGCAAGCTTGCAAACAATTTTCAGTACATTTTCAGTAACCTATTGTATACTTTTGAACCAAATAAAGATGTAAAAATAATAATACACCCTTCATTCAGATCTAAATAAAAAATATAAGGTTCTAACTTGAAATGTATTTTTACACCTTCATGCAGAATCATTTCAGAGCCCCAGCCCACTATAAATTCTGAATGAGCTAATTCCATTCCTGCATAAACAATATTGGTGACATACCATATATACTCACGTATAAGCTAATGCCAACTGCAAACTGCATCGACCCAGATCTGATGTCGCATAATGCGCTGGCAGATCTTCGTCTATGCAGTTTGTAAGGACTAATCAGTAGAACAAACAATATAGACCCTGATCTGCTGGCACATTATGCAATGGCACATCAGGGTCTATTTTGTTTGCATTTGGACGCAGATTATACATGAGTATAGACGGTAAGTGGAAATGTTTGATAGTATCATCAGTAAAGTTTTTTTGATGAGGGAAATACTCATTGTTTTTTTTGAGACTATTTAGCTTCTACATTTCTGAAAGAAGTCATGAGCTCCCATTCTTTGAACATATATATTTTCATTAAAGTAGTGTATGTCTGGCCATAAACTCAGTTCAGGAATGTACGAAATATGTGTCCCAGTTTCTTTCAAGAAGCAGTTCCGCCAATTTATCTCAGTCTTGATATCTTGTAATCAAAAATGAGTCTATGCAGACATTTTTAATTGGCCATACTATGCTTTTTTATTTCATTGTAGTGACTTTATTGTGAACAGCCTTGAAAATTCTGAAATCTAAACATGTTTTAACTTGTTAATCATCTTATCAACATCTCCAGATGTGATGTTATTCTGTTGACAGAAATAACCCTTCAGCAATAGTTTCAAAACATTATGATTGCTAGACTACATTCAGTACTGACAAATATTGAAAAGTCAAAATTATATAAATTAATTATGCTTTAAAGTACACAGTATATATTATGATGAATTATTTTTTTTATTTTTAGCTTTGCATGGACAATAGTGCAGTGCCGCAACTGCTCCAGTCACATGGGTTGGAAATTTACAGCCACTAAGAAAAACCTGACTCCACAGAAATTCTATGGGCTGTGCAGGTCTTCCATTGTACCTGGTATCAGCCAGGCAGATGAAGAATCGGAAGAAAGCTTGTAGCCTGTTACGTACATACTGAAGTTAATGATACATGCACTGAATTCAATGTTACACACATTAATATGTCTTTTTTTAGAGTTTTCATTACAGTAATGACCTGTGATCATTGGTCTAAAAATCATGTCATACAACATGCAGTTGATGGATGACATTTACAATGACTGAAAGAAATGCTATTTTCTTTCTTTATGGCTCATAAATGGATTCTGGCTGGCTGTTTGTCTCTCTATATAGAAGAATATTGCCTAAGAGCATATTGATATCTTTCAGGTTTTCGTTATTTGGACCCAAGTATTGGTTTTACAATACAGTAATATATTCTTGTGTTTATACTGAAAAGAGTAATTAAAAATCCAATATTCTTCATGGAGTGTTACACTGAATTTCATTACTTCTCTAAATTTGCACTATTTAGTACATAATATGCAGTGTGATGGTTTTACTGCAGTGTCTTCTTTACAGTTATTATTTCTGTGCAGTATTGTTGAGGCAGTTTAAATTATTTTTGTATGGCATCTCATTGTGGTGACCATCTTGAACGGATTGTTTGAACAATATTCTGTGATGTTGTTTAACTTATTTTAAATATCATCAACGTTTTCGTTATGCTTTGTATTGCATTATATTAGAATGGTGTGATGTTTGTCAATGCTTAAAAGTACAGTTTGAATGTTTTATACCCTACTGCCCTAGCCTATTGTACGATATATTTATTAGTGTTAGAGAGTTTTTATACTCATCCATGATTTCCAACTGTTGCATGTACATACTTAATTGTATTGAAGACATGTAGATGTCAGCATTGGTGTTAATACAGATGGCTTCTTACTATTGTTAAATTGTCAATCATGAAGATAGTGTATGTTTATCATTATGTTCATTTTCAGCAATGGCTGTGTGTGATGAAATTCAGAATGCTCATTTGGTAGAATGTCAGACTTGTAATCCAAGAGTCACAGGGTCGATGCACATGCAGGTCAGTCTGGGTTGGCTGCCTATGTGTGTTTTGGGGAAGGGCACTTAGCTCCCATTTCCTCAGTATTATATAGCCAATAATGCATTAAGAATGCCTTCAAAACCAACCAACAACTTTCAGAAGTGTAAACAATTAACTTGACTGTATAATGGATTTTTTCCATTTTTATTTACACATACTTGGTCAAGATTTGTGATCAATTATGTATTGATTAGGTATTTGTCTCAATTGACACTTGTAAACTTTTTATTTGACAGACCAAGTTTGGTTGTTGGGAATAGTTTTGGATACTCACCACACACTATACAAGTCTCCCTTGTTAGAAATACAGTAGTTGGGGTCCATAGATGGTGACCACATTATGTACCAAACTGGTATTATGAAAATTCATGAAATTTCAATGAATGCATTTGTGTCATGGAGGTGAAGAGAGAGGAATGTATAGTAATAGTTAGAGGTGTGTGGTATACCAGTTTACCATGGTACCACAACGGTACCACAGTACTTTTTCACTGTACCGGTACTTTGGTGGTTTCTGTCAATAAGGAATGTGTGGAAATTCCAAAGTAAACTTGTTACAAATTTAATAATATTAAAAGCATCTTTTCATTATTCATGACAGTATAATTCCAAAATTATTTTTTTTACAAAATAGTTGTATATGTCACAAATTATTTTCAAATATTGCAATTATAATCATATCTATGAACCTTGAATCACATGTTTGACACATGTCATTTATGTCAACATGGTGGCCAAATGGGATGTTGTGAAAGATATTCGGGCCAAATTCAACTTTTGGAAAAATTTCGGATAAAAAAAAAAAAGGGAGACAAAAATTTCATTTTTTCAAGTTATTTTCTAGTGTATGTTAATGTGTTAACTACATGTATTCCTTTAAACGACTGAGAATCATCCAAAGATTTTCAACAGAGCAGTTTTCAGTTAAAATTTTGCATAATTTCTTTAGTCCACTAAATATTTTCTCATTTGTTGAATCAGTGTGTTTTATGTTTACTGGACCTCTCTGATAAATATTTTCCCCAGGTGCTGCCTATTATATCAATAGTGTAGCTAGTATATTGTAGGCTTCAGTGTCAGCACTTCCTATTTTTATCAACAAGCATTCTAATGTCAGCACAATGTCTTTCATAGGGTGTCAGCTATGATGTAAGCTTAATCATCCCACTTTATTTACAGTTTTTAGATGACAACTTATACAATAATTAACCTACATGTAGCAAATTCATCTACTATAAGGTACTGACCATTTAATTTTTGGGGGGTGGGGGGGAGGGGATGCAAGTTTCTTTTGAGCCAAGATATTTCATTTTCTTTTATATCAAGATAATTAACTTTTTCTTTTTTACAATAATATAATGGATATAATATGGTGTTATTTTGCTATAAATCAGAGCAAGATATTTTTTCCAGCTATTTGAGAGCCGGAAATGTAAAAAAACAACAAACAATCCCAGGCCCCTGCCCCAGAAACTTAAATTGTTGGTTCCTAATAGAATTGCGGCATGGTACGTGGTACATATCGCAGTATGTTAGGACATACTGCAGTACACAATTTTGTGCGGTACCCAACTCTAGTGATCTTTCTTCTTTATGTAAAGTACATTATAATTTTCACTTAATGGCATTTGTGCATTTAATTTGTGTCAAATAATAATGTTTTAGAAAGGAAATAAAAATATAATACTAAGCTTTATGTTTATTGTTTGACAGACCAATTCAAGTATTTACCATGATGTCATTTGTCACCTTGAATGGTATTGAGTATAGCGTATGTAATGTAAAACATATGGATTTAATTTTGGTCATGAGGTCCAGTGGTACCATGATATGCCCAGTATCACATTATAATGAAGGGTGTTATAATGAGGACAAGTTTTATCTATTTTCAACAGGTTCCTTATCTTCCTATGCCATATGTTTTATCCTGAATAGCCTTTGAAAAGATCTGAAAGAAACCTGGTTTACTAGGGAATTTTTCCTCATTTTGACTCAAGTACTGGGCATTTTTAATGGGAAAATTGTGACATATATATGCTACTTATGATCATCAAATTTCATCAACCTTGAATTAATATGATGTTTATTCAGAACTGTTCACTAGATGATATTTACCAAATTTGTTTTCTGTAGGAGCTACATTTCTGTACAGATGAAAAACATAGTTTTTAAAAAATCTGAAGAATGAATGTAGTGTCATCACAATATGTGACAATGTTATAAAGCAAACTACAGAGCAGGCCATTAAATACTGTATATACATGCATATAAGTCGAGTCCAACTGCAAACTGCACAGACCCAGATCTACCATCCCATAATGCACCAGCAGATCTAGATCTGTGCTGTTTGTTTGGAGCAATCAGTAAAACAAACAAGTTAGACCCTGATCTGCCAGCGCATACATTTAAATACTGTGTGTACTTGCTTATAAGTCAAGTCCTACAGCAAACTGCACAGACCCAGATCTGCCATTGCATAATGCACGAGCAGATCTGGGTTTGTGCAGTTTGTTAAGAGTAATCAGTAGAATAAACAGTACAGACTCTGATCTGCTGGTGCATTATGTGATAGCAGATCAGGGTCGATGTTGTTTGCAGTTGGACCCAACTTATAAGCAAGTTTATATGGTAGCATTTAACTGACATCTGCCATAACAGTGTATAAGATTATTATTAAATGTAGCCCATACTTCAGTTTTGTTGCCTATCTGTCATTGAGCATGCTGTTCCAAAGCACAATCCTATGACGACAAATAACACTTAATATTGTTATCAATATTGTTGCACTATAGTCTGGTTATTTACATCTGTTGTTACTTTGTAAATATCACGGATCAAATTTAGAATATTTTAACGTACCAAATGGTGTGAGAAATGATGTATATTTTGTAAAGGAATTAGCAAGTCTGAAGATATTTTGATGATCGGTTGATACTAATAGATAACTATCTTGTTAGTTGTTGCCTTAATACATATACCCACCTTTTTTACATGTAAAGTTTGCATATAATTAACAGATGTCTTTAAGAGAATATTTTCATATATTACCGTATATACTCATGTATAAGCTTATACCAACTGCAAACTGCATAGACCCAGATCTGCCATTGCATAATTTGCCGGCAGATCTGGGTCTATGCTGTTTGTAAGGACTAATCAGTAGAACAAACAACATAGACTCTGATTTGCTGGCGCATGATACGATGGCATATCAGGGTCTATGTTGTTTGCATTTGGACCTGGATTATACGCGAGTATATATAGTATTTTTTCTTTTTTTTTTTACTTGTACATTGCATGGTGTTGACTTGGTTATATGACTTCTTGTTTACAGTTTCCTCTAAATTCTGATTAATCATTCTGTGGACTTTCAGGTAAAGACAGTGAATACAATAAACTTACTATGGTTATTCCAAATTAACTATTTTAGTGTTTTAAATTTGCCAAGTAAAATGATGAGTTATAAATGTAATCCTGCATTTTTTAGATGTGACCCAAATGCTCTAAAGTGAGTTCAATATAAATGATACTAGCCACAGAATATAAAAACCCTAACATTCCAAGTTCCTTCACCTTTGCTCATTGATTTTCTCGAATAGCCCTAGTTCATTGTTTACCACTGCAGTTACTAATATGTTAAAATAAAAAGCAGTTTAGTTCTCATTACTTTCTGTGCTAGTCCTCTATATTAAAATAGACCACTTATTAGAATATACTTACTTTTGTTGTGATTGATGTAGAAGGAGGTAATGTAAAGTCAGAAATATTCCTGAGGATAACATTTTGTGGTTTTGGAGTAAATGGATAATTTCATGCAGCAGAAATTTCATGTGGTCACACTGTTTTCATGTGCCCGTGATAAGGTGGAGCATATTATAATGTTGTCCGTCCAGCCAGATAGCTGCCTGTTTGTCACCAATTTTGCTTCTGCACAATAACTCAAGTTGTCAACTGTCTACAGTTACCAAACTCACACTTGGGGTGAGGGAGAACCCTTTTGATTTCCGGGTCAAAAGTTCAAAGGGCAAGATTATTGTAACTGAAAGAAGAAAAAAAATTTCCACACAATAACTCTAGTTCTCCACCATCTGCAGTTACCAAGCTTTGTGAATGGCTTGTACTTAATGTAAGGAAGAAGCCTATTGATTTTGGAGTCAAAAGACCAAGGGTCAAGGTCACTTTGAAAAAGAATAACAGATAATGGTTTCTGCACAATAATCTTTGATTACAAAACATTGTGGATGGCTTAAACTTGGGATAAGGAAGAGCCCTGTTGATTTTGGGGTCAAAGGTCAAAGTCACTTACAGAAAGAATAAAAATGTTTTCTGCACAGTAAAATTAATTATATGTCACAGACCGGGACCAAACTTAGTGACAGGCTTGCACTTGGGATAAGGAAGAAACCTGTCAATTTGTGGTTCCAAAGATCAAGGTCACTGCAACTTGAAAGATGAAAATTTGTTTCCACACACTAACATTAGTTCTACATAGCAGACCTACAACAAACCTTGTGGATAGCTAGCACTTGGGGTAAGGAAGAATTGATTTGGGGGTCAAGGTCAATGTGGCTGAAGAAAACAAAAGTGGTTTCTGCACCAAAATCTCGGTTATCAACAAAGAAGAGTACTAAACACTGGGCATGCATATGATGTGCTGTTCATGGTACTCTTCTTAGAAGTGTTGTTCAACAATACTGTTTTTGTAATTGTATTTATTTTGTGGATATTAGTTACCCTTAAAAAATAAAATTTAGTCATACATGAATATTTCTGAATTTTTTAATAGATTTTGGTAATTTTCAAAGTATTGTAAATTTTGAACTGCTTTCTGCTTCCATTGAAATCATGAGCTTCTTGTAACATATTTTGTGATGCTAATTAAGAATGACTTGCTTTCTTATATTCGTCCTTGAGGTCATTGTCTGTTATATGCAAAATTGAAATTCTGCAAGATGCAATAAAATAACAAAATTTACTTTGTCTCTGTTATGGCTTCAGTAATATGTACCTTCGAAACTGGCACTGAACTAAATACATTGCTTCAATTGTGTTCCATTGTGGCCAGCAACATTCATGAACACTGCTTAGAGAAAGGTATTTCTGTATGTGGTTTAATTTCTGCATGGTCCAATTTTTGCAAAATTCAGATTTTGAAAAAATTTTCCTTTTTGCAATTTTGCAATATATCAAATGCAGCTTATTCCAGTCTGTAAATTTCTGCAAGGTGTTATTTTCATGACTTGTGATGCAGGCCCCAATTTCACCAAATGCAGTATTTCTTTGATTTAATGGATTAAATTTTTTTAAATTTTATACATTTTTACTAGTACATATATTATGTATCGACTCAACAATTTTGAGCAACAAACTGAATGAGTTTTGACAAGAATAAAACAATATACCTTTGTTTTTGTTTAAGGTAAGTAAAATTCAACATATAACTAGAATTATTAGCAATGGATGCATCGCAAATGGTCCTGCTCAAGTAAATGTTATCTTATTAAATGGTGTATATCTTAATATTGTCTTTGAAACTTTTGCTGGTATTTTTCCTTTCTATGGGACAAAAATTTACAACAATTGTTCGTTGTTAGAAAAGTTTAAAAGCCATTGTTAATTCTTTGTTTCTGTTAATTATTCTATGGTTAATGCTACAGGTTGATATTCACGTAATTTTGATAAGGATAAATTGCCTTTAAAAAGAAGAACTTGTAATGGGAAACCAGAGTTAGGAGCATGGGCATTCAGGGTCCATAACTCCTCTCAATGATGACATGGAGAGCTGGAAATCAAAGTCAATAAAGAGCCCATAAGTATAAATATGCATGCCAAACTTGGTTCAGATCAAGCAATCTTTGGTAAAGTAACACTGTAGAAGCCAAAGTCAGGGGGTCAGACAATCAAGGACCATTGCTAGGTAAGGCTGGTGCTATACAGTGCTCCCCCTCTTATAAGGCCACCCCTTCTGCAGCGGGAAAGTGGCCTTATAAGAGGGGTGGACTTTCTAGAGGGGATTACACAGTTGTGAGTTATAACTACATATAAAGTATAAAAGGTGTAACTAATTTTTATATATTTAATATTTTCATTTAAAAATCACAGGAATATTATCTGGTTATGGACTTAATGTGATAAAACTAATATCAATGTCATTTTTTTTTTTTAAATATGAATAATCATCAATTGTGGTGCAAAACCACCTTGTTGGTAACATTTGGTTGCAACTATCCTTGTATGTCCGTCAATTCCGTCTTCCCACTCACTGCAGTTGAATGTATATTGACAATGTTTATTTGAATCTTTCTGACATAAAATTTCTCAGTAGTGATCAAAGGGGTGACTTCTTAGTGAGTCAGAAATGCACTTTGGAAATATAAACAAGCCAAACTAGATAGATAAGAAAAATAAAGACAAATCCAGTGTAAAATACAATTATATTATTGAGTGAAATATGTCACAAATAAACTGACAACTTACAATTTGTCCATCTTTGTGTAATAAATTCTATTGAAATCGATAATGCTTGACATTTTAAATCCATTTATATGATAAATCCATGAATTCAATTATAGGTCACATACCGGTATAAAAATAGAAGATCAGAATGATCTTATTCACAATATCCCCTAATATGTTAATTCCACACGTTGTAAAAAAAAACTGAAAGTCAAGTCCACTTTTTTTTTATTCACGGTATCCTATAAATGTCACTATCTAATGCCATCTGGTACAAAGTCCAAGAATTAATCCTCATTGTCTGATAAAGTTCTGATATCCTACATCGTTGTCTAGTCATTATAAATCGTCGTCGTCTAGTCATCGTAAATCTCGTCCAACTCCGATTCCTTGGCTTTACTGTCATATGTGGCTACTTATGCAGAGACTGAGCTTGGGCTCTGTAAGTAACACTTTGATCATAAAGTCAGAAATCTATTAAAGGATGCAACTGAACACATGTCAATTGTGCAGCAAGATCACAGGGAGTTCAAATAACCACCCTCTGTTACTTAGCACTGAACAAGTATCAAACTCATGGCTTGATCAAAGGGTTGTCACATAGGAAAACAAAGAGTGTGGTGCCTTTACAAGCTAAGGGATTAAGGTCAAAGTATATGCACAGGAAGTTGCAGAACTTTACTTGGCACTGAACAAAGTAGTAGATTCGTGGCTCGATCAAAAGGATTGTCAACTTAAAAACAAAGTGAGTCCCTTTGCAAGCCAAAGGCTTATCAGCCCATGTGCACTGGCAGATAACTTTGGAAATATCACTTTGGAATTAAATTTGACTTGTGGAAAAAGAAAATACAAATTAAATCAAAACTTTTATTGCATCAAGCACAGTCTTTATACAGCAAAACACAAATGTTAATACAAATACAGGTTGTTCGGACTGGCATGAAAATCGAAGCAATACACTTACTAGTTAACACCCATGGTAAACATTGATGGCCACTTCATTTTGCGGTAGGTAGTATTTAATTTACCAGTAATATTTTCAAATTATTAAAATCCAAATAACTGTAGATACATGTATTGTGTAATGAATACCGTCATGAAATGGATAAACACAGTGCATACCATATATGCATTACTGCATAGGAATAGTGGCATGAAAACGTAAAAATATATGAATTGACAGTATTTTTATATACTGCAAACATTTGGACTTTCCAAAATTACCCCAAGATTTATATAATTTTTTTAATGTCGCACTCATAAGACGATCCCTAATCTGCATTAATCGAATTTTAAGTAAAAAATGTCGACTTATAAGCGAGTATATATGGTAATAATAGCCAGTAATTATCAAAGTGACAAAAGCTAACATCTAAGGAACACATGGCAGTAAGAATAATCGGATTACTTACCTCTTTGTATGGATTAAAGTTGCTTTATCGGCATGTTTGAGCCAATGTCAATGTGTTGAGTTGAGAAATTAACAAATATTAGCAAGATTTTAATCTGTAAACAACCATTATGTGGCCGCTCGCGAGGGGGTAAATTTGACCCAGTGGGGCAGCAATGTTCTGAGTCCTGTGGGACTTGGAATAAGACTCCTTGATCCCAGGAGGGTATGGGATATGTCTCTTTCTTAGAAAAAAGATAAACAGTCTGATGAGGTGTGGAACTTGGTGGGAAGTTGCTACACATATAAGGGGAGGAAGAAAGGCCCTTCTTCCTCCTTGTCTTCTTTGGACTAATAAGTCAGATAATGCAAATAATAATAACAGCAATAATAACAATAAATGACAGGGTCACAGATTGGGTCAATACCCCTTCTGTCTCTAATAACAGTAGTGAGACTTCCGTGGTTAGGAAACATGTAAGGCCCAAGGATCCCTGATGCTCAATCCAATGTTGTCAGTGCCTGTGAGGGATTGATCCTGGGTCCCTCCCTCAAGAGGAAGAACATCAGAGAGTGAGTCGTGCCTCCTCTCCCTCCCCCCATGAGCGAGGAGTGGTACCCTCTCAAAGTTGGTGTTAGGGTGACATAAACAGGCAAATCCTGCCTTCCTCAAAAAGGAATTGCAGTGTGTTTGCTCTTTCAATATAACATAATAAATCTGATCAGGCCTCTTCCATCAGATCATCATTACCTGACCAGTCTTTGTCTGGTGACTGGTCACCAGGCTTTGAATACCAGTCAGTGGTCAGTGGAGTCCCATTAAAGGTCTGGAGACAGGGATCAGGTCGATATCCCACCCCCACCCCACCCCAGCCCATCTCTATACGAATATTTGATCTCGATGGAGAGATGAAGTCAGCTCTTGTCTGACTAGGGAATGGAATCAGATCAGCATCTCCCCTCTTCCCTATCTTCACTTTTCTCATCCCTACAGGATGTTGGGACACCCTTTTTTGGAAAGTGGGTCTTCCTTCCCCTCATGGCACCTCGGTTGTCTCTGCCTTGGCCTCAAGGCATGATGGATGTTTCAGGTAGCGGGCCTGTCTCATCTGCTCTGGCTGATAAAAACAAAATGGGGTGGGGCTGATACTCTCCACCTAAATGCTATAGGTTTCCTAGCAAGGACAGTCCCATGTCCCCTTGTGAGGGGCCAAATGACGAAATATCCATATTCCATATTCTATCTTGCATCAGAGAGAGATGGTGGGAGGAAACATCATGCCTCTCCACATGCACGAGACCAGGACAGTGACATTCTTTCAGTGTTGGTGAGTTTGCTGAGGAATCGGTGGAGACCGTCTCTCCAACATCCCTCCTCTTTTTGGGTACCTTAGGTTCCTCCCACTTATCAGGTCAGGTGTTGGAGGAGGAAGAAGTATAGATGTTCGATATGACAGTAAACGATGTTTACTGCCTTCTTTCCCCAGACCTATGTCTGAAGCCTTTGGGCTCAGAAGATAGGAAGATTCTCTCTAGTTTTAGAGAGACTTGAGGACCTAGGCTCGTCTCCTGGTTAAAACATATGAGGCATCAGAGCTCAAGGCCAGGGCACTTGTTACTATTGCCTTGCATGCCGAATTATTTTGGCAGCCACCATCAGCCTTTTAAAGGAGAAATCAATGTCTCCAGTGGCACTTTAGCATTTTCAGGAGGCTGTAGTGAAGACGTTCAGGCAAGCATTGCCGATGTCCATGACGTTTTCTGCAGAGCTGCCCTACCTCCGCAGGGACGTTGCTTTGGAGACTGTTAAGGTCTTGCTGAACCATAGCAAGAAGCTACTACAGATTGCACCGCTGGAACTGGAGACTTTTTGAAGGCCTTATCTCAACATTAAGGGACCTACAGCATTGGTCTCTTGCAGGCACGCCTAGCGCACTCACCCTGATCGCCCCAGCAGTCTCCAAAACAGCCTCAAAATAATCCTCTTGCTCATTGTTCACAAGACGAGGCGGCTGGAAAGGCAAAGGGAGAAGGTTTTCTGACTCCTCTTCCGTCCCCAAAGAGCTATGGGGATGGCTCTGGGGACTCCCTCCCTCTCTTCCATGACTGCCTCTTCCCGGCATCCCCGTATGTGCTCGACTAACCCTAATTTCAAGGGCTTGGCCGAGCATCACGTGCATTGCATGGGTCCCTTCTACTATTAAAGCCGGCTCACAACTTTGGTTCCGGAAACATCCTCCTCTATCACGGACACCCATGTTCTTTCACCAGTACAAGCTGGTCCAATTAAGGGAGAAGGTGCACCTTCTGCCGAAGAGCGCAGTAGAGATGATGATCAGGCTGCAGGTTTGTATTCCTGGATTTTCTGGTCTCAAAGAAACGAGGAAAGTTTCAACTTTCCGCCTTGAACAATTTCTTTGAGAACAACACTTCAGATGGAGACTACTTCCACATAGAAAATACCTCTGGTTTTGACCTCGGCCAGGAGGTATTCTAATTTTGAGTTCATCTGTTCAGGCTTGGCGTCCCCTCCAACAGTTTTTATCAGCGTGATGGGGGTTGTAGACTATATGAGGTCCTTAGAGATTCCCATCCTCCAGTATTTCGATGACGATGTCCTCAGAGATTTCCTTCTGAATGACTTGTCCCTTTATTGGTCTACAATGACCCGTCTGGGGTTTATTCCGAACCTAGAGAAGTCAGATCTCATCCCTTCTCGGGATTTCGTTTATGTGGGAATAAATGTCCTCAAAACCTTGGGAGAATCCATGTTCCCCTGAACAGGATTGACAAGATCCTGTCTCTCATAACGGCTCTCCTAGCTAAGGCCTCATTGTCGGCCTGTCTTTACCTTTTACTCCTGGAACCCTGAACTCTGCGGCGGACTTGGTTCCCCTAGGGAGACTTGACTTGCGCCCTCTCCAGTTCTTATTTTTAGCAAAATGGAGGCAGCACAAGGATTCTCTATCTGCCGAGATCCCCCTGTTATCCGACTTTCACCACCACCTGAGTCGGTGGCTAAATTGGGAACGGTTTCTTACTGGAGTCTCAATGCATAACCCCGACCACCACTCCTTTCCGTACACTGATGCGTCAGATTTGGGTTGGGACGTTCACCTGGAGCTAGAGGGCATAGTCTTTAGGGATGTTGGTCCGAGGAAGATGCGTCCCTTCACATAAACAACTTGGAAATGCGTCCAGTGTTTCTTGCCCGAAAAGGGTGTCTCACTGCATGTTGATCTCATCAGACAACACGTCAGTTGTACCGTACTTCAGGAGGCAAGGTGCACTCATTGCTTCTCTTTGCGTTGAGGTTTGGAGCCTCCTCCGTTGTGCATCCTCAGAGGAAATAGCGCTCCGAGTGCGCCATATTCTCAGCTAGAGGAATATCTTGCTAGACAGTTGGTCCAGAAGGAGGTGTCACTGTGTGGTCCTTATGGAATAGTCTCTGCACCAGGAGATAGCAGAGGCACTCTTCCAACTGTGGGGGAGGACCCCTGGTGGACTTGTTTGCGATAAACTGAACAACAAGTTTCCCTTCTAAGTCTCCCCAGTCCCAGATCAGAGGGCATAGGCAGTGGACACCTTCAGTCTGGAGAGGGGCATCTGTTTACATATACATTCCAACCTTTCAGGCTGATTCTGCAGGTACTCACCACGTCCGGATCTCCACAGCTCGGCTCATTCTGGTAGCTCCCCTGTGGCCTCAACGGCCATGGTTCAGCGATCTCTTCGACCTCTTGGTTGACGAGCCCAGGAGATTACCACATAGGAGGGAGTTTCTGCTCCACTGCAACCCACACATTCTCCATCTTCACGCTTGGCTCATCTCAAGTGATCAATCTACCAGGACCAGTTTTTGAGCTGCAAATTACGTCATCCGGGCTAAGAGGCGGTCCACTCCCAAGATTTATGATGAAAGTGGAGAATCTTTTGTGATTTGTGCAGTAGGAAACACGTTGAGTGCAGTGACCGGCTTTCTTCTTTCCTTTCGAGGAGATATAATGTTCGGTGTCCACTATTAAGGCCTATAGGACAGACAATTCAAACACACTCAACTCCTTTGAGCTTCAGGGACCAGTATCTCTCTCATTATGACCTAGATGGAATCAATTGTGTGTTCCTTGGGTATTGTCAAAATCCCCATATAAACCATCGGGTGAAGCTTCCTTCGAAAAGTTTACCGTTAAAACGGTTTTCTTGCTCACTTTAGCCTCGGCGAGGAGCAGGAGCGAGTTTCATGCCTTGTCAGTAGAAAAGGGTTGTTTACGGATCAATTGCAATTATGAATCGGTGTCACTTCTTTGCCAACCCGGGTTTCTAGCCAAGAATCAGCTACCTTCAGTAGCTCCACTTCCTGTTGAGATCCCCAGTCTCAGTCATATATGTGCTGGGGATGATCAAGATAGACTTATATGCCCAACTTGGGCCTTAATGTTTTATTTTGCTTCCTCTTAAGGGAGAAGGGAAGGTCAGAAGCATATCTTCCTACCTATAAAGGGTTTCTCTGATATTTCGGTGTTCAGTATTTCCAGGTGGATTATGACAACTATTAAGAGAGCTTATGAGTCCCTCACTGAGAGTGACCTTTCTTTTGTGAGGGTTAAAGCCCATGAATTTAGTGATGTCGCTTCTTCTTGGGCCTATTTGAATCTTTCATCCATGGAGGATGTCACGAGAGCTGGATTCTGGAGGTCTTATACTACCTTCCCATCTTACCTTATCTTTAATGCACGAGAGTGAAGGCATTTTTGCGTTGGGCGTGAATGTAACAGCACAACACGTGGCTCAATATTCTACTAGCATTACTAACATACAGTACTGACCACTCCTACCGTAAAGGTAAGTGCAAATATTTTTTAATACCAGTTTATGAGGACATCAGCCTCCCTCCTAACTGACAAATTCAGCAGTGCAATTGGTAATGTTTTCTGCTATTAAAATGTAGTTTTTTGAGGTGTAAAACTAATTTTAATAATGTAATACTTACCTGCCACTATTGCAAAGATTCCCTTCTCCCACCGGCTCTGATGTCCTGTCCTTTGGGTCCAAGTAAAGAGGATAGTAAACAGGATGTGGGCTGTCGTGCAGGCGTCAGACTGGGACCTGTTTTTATTTTTGTTTTGTATTTTTGTTTGTGTGTTTCTTTTTTTTTTTTTTTTTTTTTGTTCTACAACCGTGTAAAATTATGTAGCTTGGACGTGGGACTTTGCGTCCCGGAAAGTAAGCAATGCTATTGTGGCAGGTAAGTATTACATTATTAAAGTTGGTTTTACTCCCCGACCCACCCCCACCCCGCCAAAAAAGATTTAAAAAAAAAAAAAAAACATTTAAACTATATTTGTGGAATACAGGAAATCAGACTGATTCAATGTATCATCAACATAAAGCTGCAAGACAAAGTTTTTTTTAAAAAAAATTCAACAATCTTGGTAAAATAATGCAGCGGAAACCAGTCAGGGGTCATAACTCATGTAAATGATATCACGGAACACTAGTAGTAATCAAATTCGTTTAAGGTCTTCTCGTTATAAAGTTGAATGCTAAATTTTATTGAAATCCAACAATCCTAACCAAAGTTAGGAAGATGGGAAACCAGAGATCATAACTCCATTAAATCATGCTGGAAATCGAACTAGTTGAAGTTGTTAGCAGCTGCGTGCCAAATTTGGTTTTAATCCAGCAAACCTTGATCAAGTTATGTTGCAGAAACCAACGTTAGGAGGACCAGCAACCACAGCGGTCGATTTATCCGCCGCCCAGTGGTGTACTGGCCATTGGGCATACGGGGACAAATCCCGGTGGGCCGCCGCATCGGTGGGCTGTCAAAAAAATCCGTTTTTACCGGTGTTTTACTCGTGTGAGCAAAACCCCGGGCCTGTCCCGGCAGATAAGTCCAGGGCCGAGTTGCTTACCCAGTACACCCGTGCCGCCGCCCAATGGCCTGTTGGTTTTAAAAATGGCCAGTTACTACTGACTGCCGAAAGCCCGTGATGCCAGTTAAATTTTCTTAACTATCTATTTTGATTGGGAGGGACAGTTGATTTTCTGCAGCGCCAGTTGGTTTCCGTGTGAGCTGACTCTGTCGGCCAAAGAATAAATCTGTGTTGAGTCGAGCCCTTAACTACGGAGCATCACTCCCGTAAATGGTGTTGTGGAATGCTAAGAGACAAACTCATTAAATGTCTCATCAGTATCCTTGGTAAAGTTAAGCTGGGAGTTAGTGACCATAGCTCTTAAAAATGATGACACAGAAGGCTGGAAATCGAACTCTTTTGAGGTCTCATCAATACAAAGCTGCTTATCAAATTTGGTTTTAAACAAAAAATTTAAAATGTCAGTAAAGTTATCTTGTTGAAACCAAATTGTTGATGCGCAGAAAGATGGATTGATGGACATACAGAATAATGGATGGATGGATGAACCACGTGATTACTGTAGGGGCTTTAATTACAATGGCAAATTAGGAAGTACAATTTTCCCCTACACTTAATTAACCAATGAAACTCAAAACTAGAAATCGGCCCAAAGCAACTACACACCACTTCCTGATTACCATCGAGACAAATTATGATGAATGATTCAAATGTGTTTATTTTACATGTAAAAACCTTTCAATAATTGAGTCTTCATATCTTAATAGGTACCACGTTTTTCCTTTCTCCTAAAGCACTGTAGTTATATTGGTCTCGCAAAGGTGCCAGAACTAAAAATTTTGATCATCACTAATCAGAAAAGCGGCATCTTTGGAATTTCTACTCTTTTCCACTATGAATGTTGACCCTATAATCAAAATAAGTTAAATCATTGGACTTAACCATGGCCAAAGGAACTGTGTGTGTGTGTGTGTGTGTGTGTGTGTGTGTGTGTGTGTGTGTGTGTGTGTGTAAATCAACGACATTTATTATAATGTGTCAAGGATAATCATGTGGTAATGGCAGCAGAATTACATTTTCTAATTGATATGGAGACTTGTGCCTTTGTGACATATGAAATAAAGACTCTAATTTCTTTTGCTCAGATCTACAAAAAAAAAAAACTGCATATAAAATTTATAAAATGATAAATAATGAAACATTCTTTCATTAACCTAATGAATTACCTAACAAGGAGATGGAACCCCGGTATGTTTTCATAACTCTTCGTAGTGGAGGCTAGAAACTTGTAAGTAGCATGGCAGACGCTGAGGCAAGTACACATGGGTCACATACTAAAGACGACCTCCTGTCGAGTCACAGGGAAAAATTTCAAAAGTCAAAAGACGAATACTACGGCTATGATTTATATCCAGATCGAGAGGGAAATAAGGGTAAACAAAACTGTCGCATCCAATAATCACAGCTATTAAGAGTTCATCTTAAAGTGCCACCTAATTTCGTAAGGTGTCACCTAATTTGGATTCTCATCGTTTGATCGGTATACAGCATAACCAGTAATTGGAAAAGGACCCTATGAACTAATACAGAGACAATGCTGCTTACTGAGAACATGACAGTGGTATGCCCCCAGTATTTGGAGATTCCCTAATTTAATTTCAAGCATCACAAACTTAAAGAAACTCAGATTTTGCTATTTTACATATGGCAGAGCCTATTCGCACAGCAGCCGTTACCTTAACTGGAAAAGACTGTTCGCACGGCCGCCGTGCACATTATCGGCGGAAGGCTATTCACATTAGCCTCATTTATATAACTTGCATAAAACTATTCATACGATTGCCTTAGTACTTTGTATGATGGACGTTAAGTTTTCACTTATTATAAGACGTTAGGTTTTCACATTAAAGTTGTTGGAAAATTATACGTTTAGTCTTTACTTCCATAAAAATACTCCTTTTCACAGCTGATTATCTTGAATGCCATATCTGCAAATCATTACAATTAAAACTGGTACAAAGTTGGCCTCTACCATCTGTAACAATACATATTTTTGAATGAAGAAACATTAAAGTCAGTCATATCCATAACACCTTGGAGACAATGACCTGCAATGAGTTTCCAGAAATAGTAGATTTGTACAGGAATGACATAATGTACTATTAATTGTACTTTTCTAACTGAACCAGTTATCACATGATTATTACTTTATAAAATAGTCCTTGTTTTAAGCATTAACTATTTTCTCTACTTGTTTAAAAAAAATGAATGCTTAGAATCAAGAATAAGTAGCAATTCTGCAGCAACAAGTGCAGACCCTCTACCATTAGTCCTAAAGTAAAAGAAAATGGCTTCAAAGTTTTGGCACACAATATCATAATTATCATAATCCACACTCTCGGGCAGATGTTGGTTGCTATGCAGATAGTCTCTGCTACAGTGGGTACACAGTAGCCATGTGTGTTGTCTTTGTAAAATTGAGTACACATCTGTCATACAAATAGAAACGTTTTTTAGGCCAAAAAAAAAAATATGTGTGTTTCCGGTCAGCTGACCGTCCCCGTTTCTCATTGCTGACCCTAGCACTTTTTTCCCCCCTGGGAAAACAAAAATTTGAGTATTGATGAGGGCATAATTTTCATGTGCCTGCATTAACTTTTCAGAGACTAACTGGATATAAAACTTTGTGGACTCATAATGATTGGAAATATTTTTAAAATTGTTATAATTTTAAGTTTTCTGCGACGGAAAATGATTCAGGATGTTATTAGTGATCTCATAACCTGTTTTAGCTTCTGTACAGTGATTACATCATTTGCTGTGAGAATCTCATTGTATATGTTGGTAGACACAGTATATTCCATTGGACATTCTTTCTTGCAGAATTGGCATTTGTGATATTTGCTAAAAACAGGCTTGTAGATAGATGATAAATAAACAAGTATGGTCACTTTTATTAGCAGGTACATTATTGTCTTTTATTTATGATTCGTTTCTTGTTTACTACTGCGAGAATACAGCACACCATGGTACATGAAGTGTTCAGAGCATATGTGTAGTTAGGTATGTAGGCATATAATAAAATAATATCAATGATAATAACTATAAATTCTTTAAGTAAACCATTTTTTTATGACTGAATAGTGTTCAGTATTTTAGTTTGTTGACTTGTGTCTGCTTGGTAATATGCAGCACAATTTTCCTTTAGAATGGTACATAACTTAAATTTGATGTAATGGAATGCCTTTATTCCAGTAACACCTGTACCAAACATAATTATTATTATGCAGCATAAATTGATATTATGTTAGCTGAATAAACATAAATTTGTGGCTGCAGATACCCAGTCTCATATTAAGGATTTGTTATTTTCTAAAAAAAACATTTTTTTATAACAAAGATCACACAAACAACAAATACTACTAGTACTACTACAGTGGTCCCCCTCTTATAAGGCCACCCCTTCTGCAGCAAGAAAGTGGCCTTATAAGATGGGTGGCCTTTCTAGAGGGGGATCACACAGTTGTGAGTAAAAACTACATATAAAGTATAAAAGATGTAACTAATTTTTATATATTTTATATTTTCATTTAAAAATCACAGGAATATTATCTGGTTAAGGACTCAATATGATAAAACTAATATCAATGAAATTTTTTAAAAATATGAATAATCATGAATCGTGGTGCAAAACCACATTGTCGGTAAATTCTGGGCACAAACATTTGGTTGTAACTATCCCTGTACATCTGTCGATTCCGCCTTCCCACTCAATGCAGTTGAATGTATATTGACGATGTTTATTTGAATCTTTCTGACATAAAAATTATCAGTAGTTATCAAAAGACTCTCCCTCTTTTCGTTTAATTTAATTGCTTTCACTTTTTGTTCTAAACTGAGAATGTCTGACGATATTTTGCGACAACTTATTCCTTTGCGGGCATTCACGCGTGAGGCACAGTGTTTACAACGGAAGTGAGTCGACTTCTTTTTTCTTCTTCCCCAGTCTGGTACCTGGTTATGTACATTTCATAATCTATTAGAATGAAGCCATAAAGGCTAACATACCATTTTACTATCTGGCGACCGGATGTCACGCTGACTTGAGCTGAACAATGCTGTGCTTCACAGCGGTTAGCTTTTGTCCTCTTGATAATTATCGGTGGTATGAATAGCCAGTAATTATCAAAGTGACAAAAGCTAACATCTGAGGAACACATGGCATTAATTGGATTACTTAACTCTTTGTAAGGATTAAAGTTACTTTATTGGCATGTTGGAACAAAATGTCAATGTGTTGAGTTGAGAAATTAAAAAATATTATCGAGATTTTACTCTGTAAACAACCATTATGTGGCCGCTCGCGGGGGTAAATTTGACCGTTTTTGCACTAAAATGCTGGTCGCGTTAGAGGGGTGGCCATCCTTGAGGGGTGCTTTTGAACACAAACTCGTCGGTGCCAAGGGATTGTGGCCATATAAAGCGGGTGGCCGCTGGTCAGGGGGGGCCGTTCAAGAGGGGGACCACTTTACTGCAAAACAAGGCAACTTTCTGTACAAAATGAGCAAAATTATATAACTTAAGGTTGGTTTACCCTTTACACAAACCATTATAATATTAAATTATTTATCTGCTGTAAAAGGACATCTGAAAATATATTGTAACAAAAATTATGTGAGTGACGATGGATAGGAGATTAGAAACCAGAAACCTGTGTTAAAAATTTCCCCAAATACTCATTTCACAATAAATGTTCCCAATTCTTGAAATTGGGGCCCCAAAACCTTATTGTTGGAATCATTCATGCCTTCAGAGTTCATATTGATTGCCAACACTTTTCTTAAGGAGAAAACTGATTCATCTTTTTTACATCCTGTAACTCTTTCTTGTCGGTCACTTTACTTCTTTTTTTTTTGTCTGAAGAATTTTAGACTTTTTGTTCATTCCAATTTGTGAAAAGAATTTTAAAATGTGTCTTAAATCTTCTGCATTGACACTATTTATTTCCAGGTAATTGCAAAATTTTATTATAGAAAAATATTGACATTGATAATTTTGTGCACCAGGTGCACTAGATCTTCAGGCTTTATTCTTTTGCCCATTACCTACTTGAAAGTGTTTTTTAAAATAATTTTCATTTGTATATCAAATGTTTACTTTCGAAACTAATCAATATTTGCCCTGATGTTAAATTATGCAATTATGCAATTTTTTTTTTTTAGGAATAGGGTTCCAATATATCATCCCTCGAAAATAATGTTACCCTAGCTTCAGGCAGTGACTTTCTACAGCAAATATCAGTAAAAATGTTCAATCATCAGATTTTAGTTCCAAAACTGAAATTATTCACCGTGTTAAAATTTTGATCATATATAGTAATTTGACAATATCTAGCATTAATTAACACAGGACTATTATGTTGTATAGTCTGCATGGTTGCAAGAAGGGACAGCTTTTATAAATTGTCAGTAGATTATGGTTTTCTGCTTATTATCTAATCATGATTGATGCTGTTCATCTGCATAAATGATCAGTAGAACATTTTTATATATATATTAAATAACTGGGATTTAATAATTGGGCATTTGGCTTTGCTTTTGATACTTTGCTGACAGAGACCAATACAAAAGTATTCTAAAAATTCAGATTCACTCAATTGATTTTCAAAGCAGAAAAATCATTATATACATGTACAAGATGAATTTGATAATTGGCAGATTTTGACTGTTTTACACAGTTATGGCCCTTTATCCACTTGGCAGATCCTAACTGGCAAGAATACTGTAGCATCCACATTTTTATTCCTGCACTTTCAAAGAAGTGCAGGAACATTGCGATGCAGTCCTTATTGATGTTCATATGTATGTGTGGAATGTCCATGAACTCCCCTTATTGCATTAAAGCTAGACACATTAAACTTGGATCAATGAATATTATGATAGTCCTGTCCAGCATTGATTGTGCAAACACTTTTGAAATTTTGATCACACCCACTGGGTAGGGATAAACCATATGGTTGATTGAAAAAAAAATCAGATAACTACTGAGTCGTATGTTTACATGTTGGAAAATCAGTGTGTGTGATCAGTGACTTGGGTGTCACTACATGTCAGACTGGGATCTCTGGGTAATGCCCCAGATCTTTCCCTACCCACAGGCACTTAGTTCCTGGGTCATATCATAGAAACAATTAAGATCCACATTCTGTAACAATATTTACACTTACTGGGCATAAAAAGACAAATTTTTACAGGCAGCTAACTTTGACCCTTGTATCCATCCTACACCGAAGGACTAAGACTGTGGGCCAAAATTTGGAAACAATAGAGAGGTCCACCTCCAGTAAAACCTAATTTCTGGGCAACCTCTGCTATGAATGACCACCTCTCATTTACAACCAAGTCATGCACAAATTGATTTTATTATATAAATGCACTGTCATTGAGCATCCACCTGCTGCTGACCGACTCTCTCAGTTTGGGGCACCACTGATAACTTTGCGACAATCTCTCTCCATTTCGCCCCGTTCTCCACTGCTCTTTGGGACTTTCCAAAGTCCATGCCTGTCCACTCTTTGATATTCTCTTCCCATCTCTTCTTCTGTCTGCCTCGTTTTCTCTTTCCTCTCACTGTGCCCTGTAGGATTGTCTTTGACAGGCTAGTTGAGCGTGAGACGTGACCATACCATCTTAGTTTGCGTTTCTTTACAGTGGTGAGCAGATCTTCATAAGGTCCAATTGCACCTTGGATTTTAGTGTGCACCTCCGCATCAGAGACATGGTCTAAGGCATGGATTCTTCTCTCTATTTCTGCTGTTAGGGTCCATGTCTCACATGCATATAGGAATATGGACATGACGATGGAGCGCATAAGCTTGATCTTGGACCCAAGCGTGATGTTGCTGTCTTTCCAAATAGGCTTCAGCCTAGCCAGAGCAGTTCTTGTCTGTGCAATCCTGGAAGGAACCTCAGGTTTTGAACCTTCATCAGAGGCGATAGCACCTAGGTACTTGAAGCTTGTTACTGTGCCCAGCTTCTGTCCATTCACTCTTATTTCCTTTTGGATGCCACTCGGGTTGTTTGTAATTAGGTTTGTCTTTTCAGTGTTGATCTCCATCCCATATCTTAGTGATGCTTGATTGAGACAGTTCACTAAGGTTTCCTTTACATGTGAAAACCCAACACAATGCCGATAAGATCACATTGAGAGAATTAGATATCTTCTCAGCCAGCTTTCACTGTAGCACATCGAGTACATAGTTTATCTGTGGAGTTAATACATAATGCCTGAGGTGAATGAAGTCTTTGTCTCTTAATAAGTTACAGATAAAAACATGTCTTCAGAGACCACCCTGTCTGTGCAGGATGGTGAAGTTTTCAGGGTCAAAATTTCAGCTAGGCTGAAGAAAGAAAAATACCCATAATTACTGTACATATATTTTGTTCTTGTTAAAATATTATATACATTCATATTTAAAAAAATTACATAGCATTAAAAATACATTAATCATAAACATCGTAATTTTTATATGAAGTCCATAAATTGTAATGTTAGCTCTGATAATAATTACTCAATAAATTTGTTTACAGCCAAAACCTAAGTCACCAATGAAATACATAAAAAATGGATCTATTAAATAAAAAAAAGGAATAAGGTTACTACATGATGAGATCTCTGACCGTGGCACATTCAGTCTTGTGAGCAAGTTTTAGTACAGTGTAACAGCAACATCAGTAAAACAACAAAGAATCAAACCTTTACAGTAACTATAAAAATAACTCACATGGAAAAAGCAAATAACTTTCCAAGAGAAAAAGACAAAGACCTCATTCACCCGGTCATTACATATTGTAACTTCACAGGCAAATAATTTAAGGCAGTACCCATCATGCTATATTGAAAGCAGGATGAAATGATCTCGTATTATGACATTATCAGCATTGTGCAAGTTTTCACAACAGATGAACCATATGAATCTTTGACTGGCTGTGTGTCCATAATTGCTAATGCTTTAAAGAGAGCATGGTTAATCATGGTAATAATTTGTATGCCTTTGCACTACAGTGGTGGTTTGACAAGTACGTAAGGCTGGTTTATGGTCTTGGCATACAATTTTACTCTATAAATCTAACGAAACCAGTAACCAGACTCAACTTTTCCATCATTGTTTTGTGCATCATGGTTTGGAACACACTGTTCACTGTCTGCAGACTCCACTCAGCAATTGTGGTTACAAAGGATAATATATAGGTCTAAAGTGTTTATAGCTAGTTTCATGATATGGCAATTCATAGCAGTGCTGAAACATATTTTCCCAGAAAATCATGGTTGCTGGTCATGTTTAGCAGGTGGTCACTCATGACTGCATGTATATAGTAAAATCGATTCATGTACATTAATTTTGGTCATAAATGACAGGAGGTTGCTTATAGCAGAGGTTACTCAAATCGGGTTTTACTATACTAGCATTTTCTGGATGAGTTAATTCTATAGTCATTGTAAAAGTTCCAATATTTTGTTGCGTTACTGATGTTACAGTTCCTAAAACACAAAGAAACCTTGTAATCTGTTCACTGTAGTGTATTAGTTATGTCCTTTGCTTACACAGTTAACTTGTTTATGTTGTATGTGAAGCAAGTGCTTGGATTTAGTTTATAAATAATGTATGTTATATTTCTGGGTGAGTTAATTGTGTCTTTTGATTTAATTGCTACATATTAGTTCCATATTTACCCAAGGCCTAATTGGAACCGCTAAATTCATTATTACATCTACCATCATCACCATATAAATGTGAATGTTTTATCACAGTCTTTGTCTTTATTGTGCTGCAGTGTTATTTTGAGATGAATGCATGTATATGTTTTTAACTAATAAAAAAAAGATGTACAGTAATTGTGGGTATTTTTCCTTCATAAACCTAGTTGAATTTCAGCCTTGAAAACTGGCCTTCCTTCATATACCTGTTATGTGAGACTGCTTTTTGTTGGCAGAATGTGTGGTCTCTCAAGACAGATTTTACTGGATACATATACACTTACTGGGCAAGATGGAACAAACACACATACCCAACAACATTTGCCCCTGGAGGAGTGCATACACTCAGAGACCTACCCAGATAGCTCAAACTTTGGCGTGGAGATTAAAATGGGGAAGCACAGGGATATATATTTTAAAAACCGAATTTTGCTTTGTTTGATTTTAATCAAATTCATTGTAAAGTTTCATCATAGCAAGATCTTGGATTTGTACAATGATGAGAAGATTTTGATATTCAGTTATACCGGTAAGTTGAGTTCAAGTGCAAACTGCGCAGATCCAAATCTGTCATCGCATAATGTGTTTTCATATCTAAGTCTGTGCAGTTTGTTTGGAGTAATCAGTATAGCAAACAACATATACCCTGATCTGCCGGCACATTATGTGGCAGCAGATCAGGGTCTATGTTGTTTGCAACAAGACGTGACTTGTAAGTAAGTATATATGGTATGTAAAAGTTATGGCCACGATTGAATTGATACACGAACAAAACACATACACTCCACACTTTAACTATTTTAGCAGCGGGTAACAGTTGCCATGTTAGTCAGACATGTTTGTGTTTTCTTGATTTCAAGATATATTGATTTCAAAATACAATGTTCATAAGTAGGTAGTTACATATAGATATGTTGCTTCAGATCATATGTGTCCTGGATCTGCCCCAGTTTTGGAACAACATTGTCAGTAGATGATCACTACGACTTAATTGTATTTGAATTCTTTTCAGATGTGATCAAGCAAAGAAGAGATATTCAGACTCTCAAGTGTGAGAAAAATGTTATTTGGTGTGCTGAAAAGGGTAGGGTCTTTTTGCTGCAGTATGTGTTAAATAAATCTTGCTGAAATACTGTCAGGGCTCGAAATTGACTCCAGCAAGCTAGCATTTTGCTAGTTACAATTCTGATGTGTCAATATATTGCTAGCTGAAAAAAAATGACTAGAAGATTTTTACTAGTGATAGTTTGTATTCAGAATATGAATATGCTAGTGGACATTGAAAATAGCCTGATTTTTACTAGTTGAAATTTTTTCAACTATCAAAATGCTGCTAGTACTGAAAAAAGTTAATTTCGACCCCTGACTGTCCATGTACTCCATCTAGAAAAAAAGATTGTATTTGGAATTTTCATTAAGGCATTGTCTCAAAAGGTTTTTTAAATAATACTTTTTAAATGCATGAAAAGAATGCTACCATCTCTTGAAGGGCTGTAATTCCTTTTATTTTTACGTTTGCTAACTCTTTGGCTTTGAGTGGAAAATACCCAGCAAAACTGTAAATTTATGCAAAAAACAATTATGATTTAATATTGGTAATACGTTACTTGTTGCTATTGTGTAGCTTACTCTTTCCGGAAAAGACAATGCCTTCAAATGTATGATGAGAATTCATCCTCCCAAAGGGTGACTTCCAGAAATTTCTGAAAGTCAACCTTGCATTGCTGGCACATGTGCAGTTGTCCTCGTCTTTTTTTTCCGGACGTGCCATTGTTATAGTGGTGTTTTCTATGCTCTTGAGAAAATTGCCTTTGTTTTCTGTCATATTTTGCAAGTTTGGTATTTTGAATATGTCTATATATTTATTGAGTGTATTTGCCCTTAGTCAGGTGTTATTTCTCAGTTGGAAGCAACTATTTTGAGAGTTGTTTGTATATTTAGGTTATGTTTATTCATAACCATATCTTTTAGGTTACCCCCCTCACACACACACACACACACACACACACACACACACACACACACACACACACACACACACACAGACACATGCATTTGGGTAACTTTTGTTCATATTACTGTCCTAGTTCATATTACTGTCCTGTTTTTTTTGCTATTCTTCATCTCCAGTATTCAGAAATAAGTATTGTATTGTTGACTTCATTGTGATTGAAACATCAGTATTCTTGTTGTTTTAATTCATATTATTAAGAGACTCCTAGGTGGGTACAGTATTGCTGTCTTAATTTGGGTTGATTTCTAGTTCCACATAATTCTTATACATTATATTCTTTACACAAAATTATTGTTCTTGTTTTCAGAAGTTTCCTTTTCAGCAATGTCTAAGAAACAAACTGAGGGTAAATGTGAGCACAAGAAAATCTCCCTGGGACACACACCCCACCTGCCTAGCATGTACCACTTGTAAAGGATAAAGGGTTGTCCTTTTTGTTGTCTCTGGTCAGACGAAGTCTGGGACCTTGCTGAAAACAGACAAACATACAGAGGGAAGAAGAAGGGGCATTCCTCTACTGCATTGGAATTTTCAGGGTTTTCCATCAGGTCTCAGAGGAGAATGGGATCAGTCTCTTCAGAGATGCATTAGGACCATGGGGCTCCTCACAGTGGAGGAAATAAGCGGGCGGAGAGTGAGTGGCCTTCCCCCCTTGAAGGAGGAGCAGCACCTTCTCCTAAACCTGTTAGTGGGGATCAAGCTACCATGTAATGGGAGAGCTACAATCCAAATCTATAGTCAACAGGCGTTGGGCTCCAGTCTGCGAGTACTGGTCATTGGAGCCCCCTCAGTACGGGGATAGGGATCAGGTTGATACCACCACCCCTCCCCCTCGCCACATTATGATTGAATCCTGCTGGGAATAGGAGTCAGCATTCAGACACCAGTCTAGGGAAGAGGATCAAATCGACATCCCCCCCCCTTTCCTATTATCCCACTCATTCCTAATGGGATGTGGGGTCATGCAGTGCAGACTTCAGGGCCTTGGCCTCATACTAGAGAGGTTGATGTTGTGGTCCATGGATGGACATCACCATCTTATAAACTGGAAATTAAAAGGAGGGAGGAACTCTAAAGGTTGAGAGGCACTCTCACCCTCCTGCTGAGTCTGCCATCAGGGAGAGTCCTCTTGCTCTGTGATAGGAGTTACAAGACAAGGTTCCCCTAACTCCTGTGTCTCCCCCGAAACAGAGTGACACTGTGCCATGAAGTCATGCCTTCCAGGAGCGAGAGCAGGATAAAGACATCCTGTCAGTCCTTGTGGACTTGCACAAGTTCAACTTGGAACAGGCTGAGGTAGTGCCCCCTCCATCTAGTCCCTTTCCCGCTCTCAACCATCATCCAAGGCAGTGGAGGAGGAAGAGATTTTGTCCTTTGACAAGTTCTTGAGTTTGGAGAGACTCTCTGGGGCTACCTCCCACACAGGTCTTCCCTTGATCCCCCAATTGGCCATGGCTAGGGAACTTTTTCAAAGGCTTCATAAGTGCGAGGAGTTTGCTAGGCAACATAAGGGGTGGTCAGTCCCCCCCCTCTACATTGAGACCTCTGATCTCTGCTTCTGGCTATAGGGTACACATTCCTGCCTGGCCCCTTAAACCTCCCACGTTAGACACCAGAGCATCACAACTGTGTATTTCCTTGGGTCCTGTCCAGACACTGGAGGCCTTAGAGTTTAAGGCTAGGTCACTGGTCACCATAGCCTCACATGCTGATCTTTTTTTGGCCACCTCCTTCAGCCTACCGAAGGAGGACTCTGGGTAGCGGGCACATTTAAGAGGCAGTGGCCAAGACATCTTAACATGTCTTATCCATGTCCATGGCATTATCAAGAGCACTTCTCCACTTCTGTAGTGATGTTGCTTTGGACACTTCCAAGGTCTTACAGGAGCACAGTAAGTACCTTCTGCTGGCTGCTACCCTGGAGGCAGAGACCCTCTTTGGATGTCTCATTCCCTCCTTGGCTTCCCAGATCCTGAGGGACCAGGAACACTGGTCCCTCACATTTGCTCCTAGCCTGTCAAAATCGGCCAAGAAGCAAGCACTCTCCAGGGGACAACAGTAAAATTCTTCAAAGCAATGCAGCCTCAGTCCAAAAAGCAACCCAAATTCAGACCTCCCCTCAGCAGTCATGCCATATCAGGGGTCACAGGAGAGGCCAAGGGAGAAAGTCTGCTGGCCCTTCTCCCCTTCCTAAGGAAGGTGTCGGACCCTAGGGACTCATTCCCTTTCCTACGGTGTGTCCTTCTTCCTTTGATTCCTGTAGATGCCAGACTATCCTGCTTTTTAGAGGCGTGGTCAAGCATGATGGACGATGGATGGGTCCTCTTAATCATAAACAGAGGATAACGGCTTCAGTTCCAGGAACTTCCTCCCCTGGTAAGGACCCCATGTGGTTCTACAAGTTGAATCTGGTGCGATTAAAGGAAGAGGTGTACTCCTTTTGGAGAAGGGTGCATAGAAGAGGGTAGGGTGTTCAATGACTAGTCTTCAGTTTTCTACTCCTGTATTTTCCTGGTTCCCAAAAAAGGTGGAAAATTTTGTCTAATTATCCACCTTTCCACCTTAAACAAGTTACTGCAAGAGGACCCTTTCAAGATGGAGACAACAACCTCTGGCAGGAATGCTATAAGGTCCAGTGACTGAGCGGTCTCCATCAATCTTCAGGATGCATACTTTCACATCCTTATCTTTCCTCTGCACAGGAAGTACCTCTGGGTTTGCTTGGACGGGAAGGTCTTCCAATTTCGTGTTCTGCCATTTCACCTCACCTCCACACCCAGAATTTTTACCAGAGTCATGGGAGAAGTTGCCATCCACTTAAGGTCTCTAGGGATCCCAATCCTCCAGTATTTCAACAACAGCAGGGTTGCATCTTGGATTTGGTAAATGTGGGCACTTGCCCCCACTGAATCTGGAAAAAGGGGGCCAACATAGTGACAAGGAGGGCATCCCTGTATAGTGTACAAAAAAACAAAAAAACAAATTCAAACAGTGCAATAGCAGGTATAATAAGTGTAACACTTAAAACTGAAATCAGTCTTGTGTTTTCTAATAACAGTATTTTGCTCTACACACTTAACCATTAAAGGATCAACCATGTAGGGACGCTACATGAATTTTTGAAAATAAACTACATATATAAACTATATCCCATCTTTGAAGGTATTGATGAGTCATTTTAAAAAATGCCTTAATTTTAATCTATTTTTATTTTTAATGGAGAAAAGGTAATTTGAAGTCTTGAGTCTTCTTAAAATGTTAATGGTTTGTTTCCCACTAGTTTTAATGTAATTATTGTGTTAAATGACTAAAAAGCTATACTGAGTAACAATATGCATTGTATTTAGTATTTACAGTGGTCCATTACAGTAAAAACAATGGTCTAATTCAGGCTCCTAGATACATAAATGTTTTGGAATAAAACATATTAATTGATCTCTTTACAGGGTGCTGCCATTTTTGGTCATTACACTACTAGTAAGGGGAACCTACTCTTTACATATTATAACCTGGGTTATTACAAGTCATATTTTCTCATGAATATATTTAATTTTTAAACTAATATTGTGATAATAATTCCTGTGCTGTTATTAAATATAACACTTTGATCAAGCAGAACTTGAACTCACTTTGCTATTTCTGTGATTGCACTAATAGTTCCGATAACTTATGGGGAACAAAATTTGAGTACAATTTATAATTATGTCCCTTTCCTATAGTGTTGCTAAACCATGGGCTGCAAATCGTTTCACTCCTCTGTCCAATCTTATATCTTAAAAAAGCAGTGTCAGGTATTTCTTGCATGTCACATGATAGCTGTCATATATGAAGTTTCAAGATTTTCGCTTAGTTTCATATCCAGAATCGCCTTTTTGTGAGCTGGTAATTCAGCGTGTTTATAAAGGGTTGATGTCCTGAAATTATTATTTCCAAGTGTAAAGGAATTTTCTTTGCCAGTTTTTACACACCAACTGCAAAGCATCTCAATTTTTCACTTGTTTCCAGCCATGTTCAGTTTTTTTTTCCAGTCTGAACTGAAGAATTTTTTTCTTCTTGATGTTGGATGGAACCTCAATTTCAGCGCCTCCATCTTTAGGCACATCATCACTAGCATCGTCTGATACATGAATATCTTGAGGATTTGTTTGTTCACTGTCACTGTGTCTATTGACAGAAACATCTGCACTCTGACTGTTATTAGAACTATTACTCCTAAATTATGAAAAAGTGTCAAGAGTTTTAACTGGTTTTGTCATTTAACGCAGTTCCGCCAAGCTAGCCCCAGCATCAAGCATGTGCTCTCCTGACCTTTCTTAGCAACCAATCAGAATTGAGCATGTGACACACAGGAAATATGTGACATGATTCACAAGTACACAGGGACAACTTATCTGCTGAGAGTGACAACCGGGTTTTTCACATAAAAATTTTTTTTTTAAAAAAAAAGCACATTCTTCACCAAAAAATGCTCACAATTCTTATTTTTCTTGCAACTTTGCCCACACTGAATCGAAAATGTTGTGGGAAATCTGAAATTTTGGGGGGATTTTCACGATTGTGCATCCTATATGCAACCCTGCAACAGTTGATCCACAATGGCCAGTTCAAGTCTCTCAGACAAGATGTGGCTTGCTGTTTGTCCATAGTGACCAGACTGGTTCTTTTACTCAACCTAGAGAATCGGAGCTGGTTCAATCTCAAGATTTTGTATATGTGGGGCTGTATTTCCTCACAAACAAAGGATTATTCCATGTCCTGCAATACAGATTAGACAGAATTTCTTACCCTGTTGGAGGCACCGAGAGCCCAGACCTCATCGGCTCGTCAATATTTATCCCTTGTGGGAACCTTGAACTCTATGGCGGACCTGGTTCCCCAAGGCAGACTGCACTTTCTGCTTCTGGAAAACTGGAAGCTGCACAGAGATCCTCTGACAGCTCAGATTTCTCTGGGACTGGATTTCCACCATCACCTGATTTAGTGGGCAAATCAGGACTGGTTTCAGCCCAGAGTCCCCATGCATGCCCCCGAACCCCTCTCCCATTTGTTCACAGACATGTCAGATTCTGGGTGGGACACTCATCTGGAGCCGGAAGGGCTGGTTCTTCAGGGTTCATGGTCCTGGGAAGAATCTACCCTCCACATCAACAATTTGGAAATAAGGGTGGTGTTCTTAGCCCAACAAGGGTGCGTCAACAAAATGAGAAGTCACTGTGTGGTGGTCTCCTCTGACAACCTTTTGGTGATTGCATACCAATGTCGACAAAGAGGCACACATGTCCCTTCTCTTTGTGTTGAAGTTCGGAATCTTCTTCGCTGGGCAACCTTGGAAGGTATTACCCTCTGAGTTTGTCACATTTCTGGTGAGAATAACATTTTGGCATACAGTCTGTGCAGGAGAGGCAGGGTAGTCCTCATAGAATGGACTCTGTACCTATCTGTAGACTTTCAGGGAAACCCTTGTTGGACTTGTTTGCAACAGGCTAAACAACAACCTCCCCTTTTACATTTCCCCTGTCCCAGACTAGAGAGCCTGTGCAGTGGATGCTTTCAGCCTGAACAGGGATCGTCTGTTTGGTTACACCATCTCACCCTTCAGGATGATCCCACAAGTTCTTCAGAAAGTAAGGACCTCCACTGCTCAGCTCATTTTGATAGCCCTTTGTGGCCCCAACGATCTTGGTTCAATGATCTTCTTGACCTGCTAGTAGACCAGACCAGGACATTGCTCCAGAGGAGGAATCATCTGTCACAGCACAGGAGCTTTCTCCTACACAACAGCCCACAGATTCTCATCTCAAACGATGTCTCCACCAGGACAAGTTTCAAGCAAAGTTGTCAAGTGCATCATTCAGGCCAGGAGATGCTCTCTGTCCAAGGTCAAGAATGCCAAGTGGAGAATCTTTTGCAATTGGTGAAGATGGAAATATGATAATGACTGATTTTCTTCCCTTCCAGTTCGAAAAGAGACAATACTTAGTTTCTACTAACAAGGGCTATAGGGCAGCCCTATCCAACAAACTCAAATTTTTAAAAGGCCCATCCATGGGTTCGGATTCTCATGTTGCTAAGGTATTTTGAGCTGCAGAGACCGGTGTCTCACTCTTTGATGCCTAGATGGAATCTCTTGTGTCTTGTGGTTTTTAACTAAAAACCCCATTGAACCTTTGAATGAATCTTTTTTTGAGAACCTTACCATCAAGACTGTTTTCTTGCTGCCCTTAACCTCCATGAGAAGGAGCAAGCTTCATGCCCTATTCATAAAACCAGGCTGTCTGTGGTTCAATGGCAATTATAAGTCGATTTCTCTCCTTTGCCAACCAAATTTTTTTTGCAAAAAAACAGCTTCCGTTGGTAGCTCCACTCCCTATACAGATCCCTATTCTTAGTCATATCTATGATGGGGATGATCAAGACTGACTTTTATGCCCAGTTAGGCTTTATGTTTCTATTTGGCAACCTCTAAAGGGAAAAGAAAGGGCAGGAAGCATCTTTTCCTTCCACTAATGGGCTTGACTGATATTTCAGCACTATTTTGAGGTGGATTGTCACAACAATCAAGAGAGCTTATCAGTCCCTTGCTCAGAGTAACCATTCTTTCATGAAGATTAAAGCCCATGAGGTTTGACCCATTTCTACCTCATGGACCCGTCTAACTCATTTGTCTTTGGAGGATGTGATGAAAGCCGCATTTTGTCAATCTCACACTACCGTCTCCTTCTGCCTTCATCCTTGGCACAATAGAGCAAAGGCATATTTTCTCTAAGGCCCACAGGCATGGCACATAAGTGGCCCAAGCAGATACCATCTTACAGTAGTGGACACTTCTACCTTAAGGGTATTTCCTTGTTTTTCTTTTACCAGTTTTGGGGGTCATCAGCCTCCACTGAACTGGCAAATTCAGCTCTGCAATAGCAACAGGTTTCGTATTACTGATATTAAAATGTAGTTTTTGGGGGTGGGATGGGGGGTAAAACAAATTTTAATGATGCAATACTTACCTGTCGCTATTACCAGATTCCCTCCTCCCACCCCTCACTGATGTAAAAGATGAGGATGACTGTGCATGGGCCAGTGACACATGGATGACTTTCAGAAATTTCTGGAAGTAACCCTTTGAGAGGATGAATTCTTATCATATGGATGAGGGTAATTTCCTTCCAGAAAGAGTAAGTTATGCAATAGCAACAGGTAAGTATTACATCATTAAAATTAGTTTTATCTAAACTCCCCCCCCCCTTCCCGAAAAAACTACATTTACAGAGTCCATACTAGGGGCAATTCAGGTGAAATAGCTGCCCTCAACTCTGTTATTTCACCTAAACACTGCCAAAAAGTGAAGTCCACTTTGCCTTGCCTTGCCTTGCCTTGGTTTCATGCATTTCCCCCACCCACTTTTGTGTCAGTTCAATGCATTAATAATCAAAGTAAAATGTTCACTTTTGTGTCAGTTTTCCCATCAAAGAGGAAGGTGGAAAGGACAAAAAAGAAGCTATATGCTCTGTTGTCAGCTTTTTAATTTAAGTTTCAGTGAACATTTTTTATGTCCACTACAAGATCACATATCAGCAAAAATTCTACCATTAATTGAAGGATCTGTATGTGTGGTCTGTTTATATTTACTGAATTTAAAAAGAAACAAGAAGCAAATATACTAAAAATATTTAACCATTTGACTTGACATTTCAGATTCCAGGATAAAACTTCTTATGGGAGCTCTTAAGAGTCGTGGCTGGTAAGAAAATTACACTACCTCAGAAACATCTGAAAAGTTTCAATTCAGTCAAAATGCTTTAGCAGATTATCTGCTTTTATAAACAGTTTGAATAAGAGGATGTCAAATATACTTATATAGAAAAAAAAGTAATCTGAGACATTGCTGCCATAATGTCAAACCTGTTATAAGAAATCAACTTCGAGAAGTGAGAAAAATTATCTCTTTAGACAGGTGACTGCCTATTAGATTTTCATCTGCACATTAATTTGTTGAAATAGACATCAAAAGTGGTTATTTAAGGCAGGTGATTTCTTAATAGTGGTGACTTTCAAGGCAGATATAATTGTACATGGCATACACATTCTTTTATAAAAAGCTCTAAGAATATATTAAAATGATGCATTATATAATTGTCTTCTTGCTCTGATAGTTCCTTGGATGCTCTTTAGAATTAATCATTATTCTACAAAAGAATGAACAAAAATATTATTCAGACATTAAAATCAATTTGATATGCATGCCATAAGGTGGAGTATATAATGATACGATGTTGTCCATCAGTCCATTCATCCATCTGTATGTTACCAATTTTGTTTCTGCACAATAACTTGATTTCTCCATATCTATGGTTACCAAACTTTGTTGATGGCTTGCACATGGGGTAATGAAATAGCCTATCTATGATGAGGTGAAAAGGTTAATGGTCAAGATCACTGTGACTGCAAGAAGAAAAATGGCTTGTGCACAATAACTTGAATTTTTTACCATCTACATATACCAAACTTAGTGGATGGCTTTTACTTGGGAGTAAGGAAGAACCTATCAATTTTGGGGTCAAAAGGTCATGGTCACTGTGAATGAAGGAAGAAAAATGGTTTCTGTACAATAACATTAATTCTTCATCAGTACATGGACCAAATTTTATTGATGGCTTTCATTTGGGGTAAGATGAATCCTATTGCTTTGGGAATCAAAAGGTCAAAGGTCACTGGATTCCACACAAAAACTAGTTCTAATGCACAGACCTGGACAAAATGTTGTGGATGACTTGCACATGAAGTAAGGAAAAAGCCTATTCATTTTGAGATCAAAAGGTCAAAGGTCAAGGCCACAGTGACTGAAAGAAGAAAAATGGTTTCTGTACAAAAATTTCAATTCATGGCCATGTACTTTAACAAAAATGTGTGGATGACATACACTTTGGGAAAGAAAGAAGCATGTTGATTTTCAAGTCATAGGGTAATGTCACAGTTACTGAAAAGGAAAAAAATGATTTTTGTATAACTTTAGTTCTAGACCACATACCTTGACCAAAGTTTGTGGATAGTTTGCACTTATTGCATGGAAGAGGCTTACTGTTTGGGGTTTGACAAGTCATAGTCTTTGTGGATGAATGAAAAATGAGTTTTGCACAGTAATTTTTTTTATAGAGCAAGTTCCTTGACTAAATGTTGTGGATGGCTTACATGTAGGGTAATAAAGAAACCTATGGATTCTGGGGTCTAGAGGTCATATGTCTTGGTAAGTCTAATAAGAAAATAAGGATTGCAGAACTGTAAATTTAGTTCAAGACCACATTCCTTGACAAAAGGTCCAGGTCATTGAGAACATTTGGTCAATAATTTCCAGATTCAACCATGCCCTACTAGTTCCTACATAGAAGTGAGTTAAACACAGGGCAGGCGTATAATGTGCTGTTCACAGTACTCTTGTATATTTTTTGCAGTCCAATTGATTTAGGAAGACATGTGTCCTGCGAGCCATGCAATTTCAATGTTAATGGAGGATATGATCCTGTGAAAAATCAGGTATCTTGTCAACAGTAAACATTATGTCTCACTTAAACTTTCAGCTCCTAATAGTACATATACACAGTGTATTTACCTTAAAATCTGTATTTTGCACAGAAAAACCTAAATGATAATGAAGAGTTGTTTTTTTGCACAACTTAGAGTTATGTTTCTTGTACCTGCATTTATCTTCTATATAACTAGTGAATATTGTACAAAAAGAACATGTATGATTTTAAGCATAAGTAAAGATTAACTAAATTTTAGCATCTTTAATTGAAATGATCTGCATGGAACAAGTAGTCAGATCCTCCTAAGAAGTTTATTTTTATGATGTTTCTTTTCAGGTTGTGGTTTGTAAAAATATGAGCAAGTCAAAAAATGCCTGCTGTAACGTAATGGCTCATGAGCTGCTCCATGCATTTGATGCCTGTCGTGCAAAAGTTGACTTCTCTGATCTTCAACATCTGGCTTGTACCGAGGTACATTTTTTCTGGTTATCTCAAGATTGTTTCATTGTTATCACTAATTTAAAACAATGAAGCACCTGTAAAAAATATCTTCACTATCAGAAAGAGCTTGAAAAGTTTGGATTTGTACCTTTGCTTTCCTTGTCCCGGTCTGGTTGGCTTGGGTCATTTGTCTCAGGTAGTTATGTGACAGTGTCATGACATCATAATTTGCTATGAGGCAGTTTAGATATGACTTCAGTAGTTGCAAATCAAGTGATTCGGTAATGCAATGGAATAAAATTTAATAGTTATTTTTCTGTCTTCTTATGAATAACAAATTGGTGAGAATACATAGTATAGGGGTTGGCACCAAGACAAAGAAATTCCAGCCTCAGAGTTACATTTGTCTTCTGGTTGGCAGAGTTTCACAACAGACAAATATTGTAAACATTCAACTGGGATTTCCTTGTCTTGGTGACAATTTTAACATAGATCCTATTAATAAAATGCCATTATTCATATTAGGAGAGCAACTATATTGAAAGATCTTTTTATTTTTTTAACTCTACTGGTTATAGACCAGAAAAGCTTATCAGATGGCCTTTTGTCTGTCATCTTACATCGAACCATCAGTTAGTACAAATTATCACTACTACTCTTGAACTACTTGAAGGATTGCCATGAAACTTTACACACACATTCATCCCAAGGTCTAATTGGTTGTAAATGAAAATGGTGCTGTTTAGACATACAAAATAGACTCCACAGCAGCCATCTTTAAAATCTTGTTATCACAACTTTTTCTGAATGGATGGTCATATCAACTTCTTATGATGTCTAGTTTGTCCTAAATGAAAATGGTACTGATCTAATGTCCAGTATGGCAGCCATGTTGAAAACCTTGTTATCGCTACACCTCCAGAACAGAAAGTCTTATCAACATGGGGTTTTCACCATAAGACTTCTTATGATGTCTAGTTGGTTCTAAATGAAAAATGGTTCCACTTGGACCTTCAGTATGGCCACCACAGTGGCCATCTTGAAAATCTTGTTATTGTTACTCCTCCTGAATGGAGGGTCATATTAACATGTGGTTTTCAATAAAAAACTTTTCCTGTATTTCTGTTTGTCCCTAAATGAAAATGGTGCTGATCTGACATCCAGTATACAGTGGTTCCCATCTTGAACAGCCCCCCTGACCAGCAGTCACCCACTTTATACAGCCAGAATCCCACAGCACCGACGAGTTCGTGTTCAAAAGTACCCCTCTAACGTCTCCAGCAACCAGCATATGAATGCAATAACTGTCAAATTTACCCCTCATAAGTGGCCACATAATGGTTTTTTATAGATAGAAATCTCACTAATATTTGTTGATTTCTCAACTCTGCACATTGATATTTGTTCCAACATGCTGATAAAGTAATTTTATTTCATACCGAGAGGTAAGTAATCCGATTATTCTTACTGCTGTGTGTTCCTCAGATGTTAGGTTTTATCACTTTGATAATTACTGGCTATTATTACAACTGATAATTAACAAGATGACAAAAGCTAACCACTGAGAAGCACAGTATCATTCAGCACAAGTCAGCATGACATCTGGGTGCCAGATAGTAAAATGGTACATTAGCCTTTGTGGTTTCCCTCCCTTAGATTATGAAATGTACTTAACCAGGTACCAGACAGAAGAAGAAAAAAATGTTGATCATGTGACAAGCTCACTTCCTTTGTAAAAACTGAGCATTTCGTGTGATAAGTACAAATTGCCGATGAAGGAATAAGTTGTTGAAAGATGTGCAAAATGTCATCAGACATTTTCAGTTTAGAACGAAAAGTGAAAGCAGTTCAGCTAAATGAAAAGATGGAGAGTCCTTTGATCACTACTAAGAAATTTTGATGTCAGAAAGATTCAAATAAACATCGTCAATACTATACATTCAACTGCATTGAGTTGGAAAATGGAATTGAGCGACGTAGAGGGACAGTTACAGCCAGATGTTTGTGCCCAGATTTTACTGACAATGTGGTTTTCCACCATGATTGATGATTATTCATAATGTTTTTTTAAAAATAACATTGATATTAGTTTATCACATTAAGTCCATAGCTGATAACATTCCTGTGATTTTTAAATTAAAATAATAAATATTTAAAACTTCATTACGCCTTTCATACTTATAGGTAGTTGTTACTCACATCTATGTGATACCCCTCTAGAAAGGCCATGCCTCTTATAAGGCCACTTTCCTGCTGCAGAAGGGGTGGCCTTGTAAGAGGGGGCACCACTGTATAGACATTGGGGTCATATGAAGTCTAGTTGATATTAAATGAAAATGGTGCTGATCTGACATTTAGTATGAAAATCATGTTAATGGGTTTTCCACCAGATGACTAATTATGATATCTAGTTGGTCCAAAATGAAAATGATGTTGATCTGCCCTAAAAAATATCCACCATGGTAGCCATCTTGAAAATCTTGTCACTACTCCTTCTAAATGGAAAGTTATATTGACATGGGGTTTTCACCAGATGTCTTCTTATGGTGTCTGGTTAATCCTAAATGAAAATTATCTGACATCCAATATGGCCACCATGTTGGCTATCTTGAAAATCTTGCTATCACTACTCCTCCAAAATTGATGGTCATATCAACATAGGGTTTTCACTAGAAGTCTTCTTATAATAAAAAGTGCCCCACAGGCATCCAATATGGCTGCCACAATGAACGTAATGAAAATTTTGTCACAAATTCTGTTGGATGTATGGTGATATTGCCATGGGGTTTTCACTAATAGTCTTCTAATGGTATCTAGTTTTTCCTCAATTAAATTGGTGCTGATCTTACATCCAACATGACTGCCACTGCGGTTAATTTGACAGTCTTATCACTCACAAATATCAGAAATTGTTTCAACATTTAGCAATTAAAAAGAAGAAATGGTCTTATATTGAATTCCTGGGAATTGGGGGGGGGGGGAGTGGATGGTAGAGCATCAGTCCCTCTAAGTGAAAGGGTGATCTCTCAAGGAAGGCATTTTACTGTATTGCATCACCATTTCGATTTTTCTTCACAGATACGTGCTGCCAATTTAAATCACTGCTATTTCCTGTCTGCCTGGGAGACAGGAATAGCCCGCCCCTGGAACTTTAAGGAGAAACACAGGGTAATATAATTACACTTTTATTATATGTAATCATTATATAGTAACAAGTCTAAAATCATAGCAAATATTATATGTAATCATTATATAGTAACAAGTCTAAAATCATAGCAAATATTATATGTAATCATTATATAGTAACAAGTCTAAAATCATAGCAAATATTATATGTAATCATTATATAGTAATGAGTCTAAAATCATAGCAAATATTATATGTAATCATTATATATTAACAAGTCTAAAATCGTAGCAAATATTATTAGGCTAATATCATGTAGATGCAAAGAAAAGAAAATGACAAAAAATTAATGAAATGGTAATATAAATTATTTGACAGTTTGTGAATTACTAAAATTTTATGCCACTAGCTTTTCAGGGTTAAAATAAATGATTAAAAATATATTATATAAATCGCCATATTCTATATACCTGGCAAAATATGCTGAATGAAAATTCCACAAACAAGCTTCAGAACATCTTTGTCATTGGTGGCAGGCATACCTCATATAGAACAAATCACAGGGATGAGATAGTGTTGTGCCAGTCATGTATAGGACACGCATACCTGATTCATGCATACCTCCTGAATCGTGAAGCTCAACCAGAGTGCATACCCTGACAGTGCCACTGACAGTAGAACACATTCTTGCTGAGTTTATTGACTTTCACTCTGTGCGACAGAAGTTTTTTATGTGAACTCGATTATGGAACTTTATAAGTATATATTTAATTCAAGTTTCAGTCATTTTGTAAAAATATAATAAGGTATCAAACACTATTAAAAACACATATTATTCCAGATAGTCTTTGATGTGGTAAAACTTGAGAAAATACTAGAAATTTAGGGGTAACCAGCTCTTCCACATTGTAACAGCAGGAACCAAACTTGAGGCTTCAGAGTTGTACAGTGAATGTTTTGCGAACATATGAAGATATCAGGGCTTCAGGAGCATTTTGTTGAGAACTTCAAACAACTAAATGAAACTCATTTTGCCTATGTCCATTTGAGACTTGAGCTATTAGGAATAAGTGCATTGCAAAAGGCCCCACTCACTACAGTTCACTCTCCAGGACCTGGAAAACCAAAGTTCAGAGGAGATTGGCATTCTGGGACCATCTGCTTTGTGCAGCATAGGTTTACTCAGGAATTTTGGATTTTAACCAAAGTTTGTCATGCAAATTTATATTGATGAGAGTTGGATTTCCAGCACTCCACATAATTGTTTAGTAGAGTTATGACCTTCCAAATTTTGTCCAATTATGTGTAAGGGTTGCAGAGCTAAGGTGGTTACAATAAGTGTGGACAAATATGGATGGGCATACATATGGAAAAGGTGATTACTACAGGGCTCACACATCTTGATGTGGGGCTCTAGTAATTATAACAGCCCAGTGTGTTGCATCGAAAATATTTGTAACACAGAAATTAAAAGATGTTGCTATGTTTTGTAAAAATTTTATGTTAAAATAATGTTATCAGAGCAGGGTTATTCTGTTTTTATGCCAGGTAGCAGAGCTCTAGACAAGGATTGTATTTGTATATTTGATACAATCAGAAATTTTTTAATGCATTTAAATTATGTCCGAAGTTGTCAGTGTGTTTCTCATATGATAAGCATAATCCATGTTTTATGATAGCATATTTAATCAGTATAAACTATGCTATTGGGACAAGTTCCAGATGATCTTTGCATATTTGAAATAATAGTACTTGAGCACTATGAGAAGACTTAATCAGACAGAGCCATAAAATAGAATGCACCCTTAGTAAGTCCTTGTCACTAAGCTGTTTGTTGTTTTTTAAAAGGCATAATTAACATCTTGATGATTAAGATTCAGCCTGGAATCTTAAGTTTGTGTTTTGCATTGTTCACAAAAATACCCCTTCAGATTGTGAAAAAAAACAATGCAAACCAGTGAGTAAATACCTAATTTATTAAATTCTTATTTAGAGCTCTGTGGTAGTTTATATTTTTATTTCTACACCTCCTTTCATAAGAAATTTTTAGCTGAATTCCTGCATCCAGTGTAACTTGGTGCTGTCATGTTTCAGTAATCATTTTTATTTCATGATAGGAATGTGTGAAGAATAAAGCCATACTGTCTGTGATTCTGGTACGAAATTTACGTGCTGAGAAAGCTCGAGAGATAGTGGACAGCGTGTTTGATAAATGCTATAAAGACCTTGAGCCATTTGGTAGACGATTGAAGAAAGGAACGAGGGATGCAAAGAGAGCATATTGTGAAGCATCTCAATATGGATATACAGACTCTTGATGTGTGTCATCTTTAGTGACCTACTTTTTTAGTGCATCATATATTTTTTTACCAGTCTAAAGGAGGGAACAAAATGGATGCATTGTAGGGCTATCTTTGCATTGTAGCATAGGGTATTTTATTTGGACACCAGAAAGATATAAATAGCTAACATACTGTCTCTACTCACATATAAACCGGGTCCAAATGCAAACAACACAGACCCTGGTCTGCCATCGCATAATGTGCCAGCAAATCAGGGTCTATGTTGTTTGCTCTACTGATTAGTTCTTACAAACTGCATAGCCCCAGATCTGCCAGCGTAGTATGCGATGGCAGATCTCTGTCAATGCAGTTTGCAGTTGGTATCGGGTTATACACGAGTATATATGGTACATGATTTGCTAAATTCAAATGTTTGCCTGAAATGAGGGAAGTTTGAAACTGAAGGCAAAGCTTGAGGGGTGAAATTATTTCCCCAAGTGCTTCAAGTTGTAGCATTGTTTGAACTTACTGTATATACTCACTTCTACGTTAAGTCCTACTGCAAACTGCACATACCCAGATCTGCCATCACATAATGTGCCAGCTGATCTGGGTCTATGCATTTTGTTAGGAGTAATCTGTAGAATAACATAGACCCTGATCTGCTGGCACATTATGTAATGGCAGATCAGGGTCTATTTGGTTTTTGCAGTTGGACTCAACGTGCATGCAAGTATATATGGTAACACACCATTTTTCTTAATGTTCAATCACCAAATGAATAAATTATTTACAAATTACCTTCAGAAATGGCTTTTTCTTTGAACAAATATTGTATTCAGTTTGTACATGAAATTTACAACATTTGAAACAAGTTGAGGATTGTTCCAGAAAAACATACATGGGTCCCAGGAAAGGCACTTTAAAATGCAAGTAGATGCCCATGGATACCAATTTAGAACTTTGTACTATTTTATGAGTGTACCCTGGCAGATATTTTTGTAAACTACGTTCCCTGTTACAGCACTACCTTACTATGAGACCCTTTCTTATAACACAGTTCCTGTTATAAGGCCCTTTCTTATAACACAGTTCCTGTTTTAAGACCCTTTCTTATAACACAGTTCCTGTTATAAGGCCCTTTCTTTTAACATGGTTCCTGTTATAAGGCCCTGTCTTATAACACAGTTCCTGTCATAAGGCCCTTTCTTATAACACGGTTCGTGTTATAATGTGGTTATTGTCATGGATTCCATTTCATTAAGTGGTAGCAACATTATATGTACAATGTACTTCATTATAAAGCAGTCTCACTATAAGGCAGTATACTCTTCGACTCCCATGGACAGCATTATCATGATGGAATAATGTATCATGTATTTTGAAACAGAATAGCCCTGATTATAGCTGGAATCCGCTTAATTATGTTGGAATGTGGAATTATTACTTCGAGTACACCATCAATTCTTTTGGTACCCACAATATTTTTTTACCTAATCTAGGCAGTAGGATTTTCGGATATATTTCAGTGAAAAGTTTGTTTTTAATGCTAACAAAGAGTGTTTATTTTACTTGAATAAAAGAGCAGCAGATAACAACAACAAAAATACTGTATGCCATGAATATTGACATACTTAGAGAGTTTTGTACACGTTAAATATCTAGCAAGGAGAACACATTTCTTGAAAGTTAGGGCTGATGTGATTCACAAAATATTTGAGTGGACTTTTGACCATCATAACTTCTTGAATGTTTGAGAAATAGATCCTTGTACTTCATAAAGCCACCAAGATAATCTGAATGCCAGAATTACATCAGAATACCCACTATCTTGTATGTACAGGTACATGCTATTTATAGAATTAACAAGGTACTCGATATCATAATTTTATAAAACCTTGGAAAAAAACCTTTAACTTCTAAATATCACAAAGCTTACCAAAGACATTGCATGAAATATTCTTGCACGTTTTGTTTTAGACATAGCATGAATGGAGGCATTATTTCTAGACATAGACTTCCATGTTTCTGTTGTTACCTAAGCAGGTCAAAGTGCGTCCGTTAGCACAAGTTTGTTATTGCTGCTCCTCCTAAACTACTTGGAGGGTTGCAATGAAACTTTACACTCACACTCATCCCATGGTCTAGTTGATCCTAAATGAAAATGGCACCACTCAGACATCCAATATGGCCACCGCAGTGGCCATTTTGAAAATCTTGTTAGCACTACTCCTCCTGAATGGATGGTCATATCAACATCGGGTTTTCACTAAAAAAACTTCATATGATGTCTAGTTGGTCCTAAATGAAAATGGTGTTGATCTGATGTCCAATATGGCCACCACAGTTGCCATCTTGAAAATCTTGTTATCTTTACTTCTCCCCAATGAAATGTAATATTGTCATGGGGTTTTCACCAGAAGGCCATCTTGAAAATCTTGTTATTGCTAATCCTCCTGAATGAAAAGTAATATTATCATTGGGTTTTCACCAGAAGACTTCTTATGATGTATAGTTGGTCCAAAATGAAAATGGTTTCGATCTGATGTCCATTATGGCCACAACAGCAGTCATCTTGAAAATATTGTCATCACTACTCCTCTTGAATAGATGGTCATATCAACATGGGATTTTTACTAAGCAACTTCTTAGTTGGTTCTAATGGTACCATACAGACATTTAGTATGCCTGGCACAGTGGCCATCTTGGAAATCTTGTTACCACTATTTCTTCTGAATTAATGGTAAAATCAACATGGGGTTTTCACTGAAAGACTTCTTATGATGTCTGTCGGTTTTAAATGAAAATGGTGCTGATCCAACTTCTAATATGACTGCTACAATGGCCGTCTTGAAAATCTTGTTATCAATACTTATCCTTGATGGCTGGTTACATAAACATTGTGCTTTCACTAAAAGACTTCTCATGATGTCAAGTTGGTACTAAATGGAAATGGTGCCAATCTGGTATCAAATATGGCCACCATGGCATTCATCTTGAAAATCTTGCTATCGTTACTCCTTCAATACAGAAAGTCATATCAACATGGAGTTTCCACCAGAAGACTTCTCATGATGCCTTGTTGGGCCTAGATGAAAATAGTGCCAAGTTGACATCCAGTATGTCTACCACAGCAGCTAATTTGAAAATCTTTTTATCACAGAAGAATATCAAAGATGGTTTCAACACTCTGCAGATAAAAGGAAGAAATGGTCATATCTTTAATTCCTGTAAATTCTTTTCAGCCAGTATAGTGTCAGTCCCTTCAATGGACTCTTGTTTACATTTTTAAGGTTTTAGAATTTATATTTGGAGTCTTGTTTACAAGAGCCTGTAGCTACATTTCAGAGATGTCAGTCAAATTCTTCTTGGATAGGGTTTGATAGGATATTATGGAATTTTGGAAAATGACTGGATTTTGTCATACTGCTTATATATAGCAAGTGGCATGTAAAACTCGTTTGAAAACTCAAGTGTAAATCTACAAAATGAATATATTTAAAAACATACAATTGATCCTCCCAATTAAGACCACTGATCAAACTGGAGAAAAGTGTTCTTCGCTGGGAGATGGTCTGATTTTTGGATAGGTGAGCTATTTTACATAATAAATGGGAATGGTCAAGCATGATTATGTACAGTGGTCTCATGGAGGAAAGGTTTTATTTCAAATCTGAACACTTGTTTCTGTGAAATTGACTACTTTTGGTAGGATGCTGTTATACTCACCAAGATGCATCCACACATGTGTTTGATGGCAAATTTGCATCATTGGTATAAATTTGAAAGCCTTTATTGCCCAAATGCTTTCTGTAAAGTTTGGTCAATTTCTGCTTGACCAATTTTTGAGAAAATGTTTAAAGTTTTGTCTGTGTTTAGTAATGCAACCATATTTGATGGTGGGTTAGCATCATTTGTTCAAACTTGAAAGCACTTTGTACCTGAATGCTTTCTGTCAAATTCTATCAAGCAGTTTTTGAGAAGAAGTCATCTTTAGTTTTTCTATTTTTAGTAATGGTTGCCATATTTGAAGGTGGATCAGCATCATATATATAAAATTGATAGCCATCTATACCAGGATGCTTTCAGTCAAATTTGGTCAAATTCTGTGTAGCAGTTTTTGAGAAGAATTAATTTAAATGTTTTCTTGTTTTAGTAATGGTGGCCATATCTGATGGTGGATTGGCATCATTTGAACAAAAATGAAAGACCTTCATGCAGGGATGCTGTCAAATTTAATCATATTATATTGAGCGGTTTTTGAAGGTTTTTCTATTTCAAGTCAATATCGTTTGAACAAATTTGAATTTCATGCCAAAATGCTTTCTGTCAAATATGGTAAAAGTCTTTTGAGCATTTTTTGAGAAAAAGTCAATTAAAACTTTTTTATTTTTAGTAATGGTGGCCATAACTGATGGCATAATTTGAACAAATTTGAAAGTTTCATGCCAGGATGCTTGCTTTAAAATTTTGTCAAATTCTGATTGGTGCTTTTTGAGAAGAAGTTTTCAGTAGGAACTGTGAATGGATGACGCACAATGGGACAAAGGACCCTACCTTAAGCTCACTTCGGCATTATGGCCAGGTGAGCTTAAAAAACAAGAAAATCAAGGTTACTGTTAATGTTTCAAAACAAATGCCAAAATGTGCCAGTAAAAATTATTTTCTTAATCAACACTTGTCCCTTGTATGATATCTTTTCAATTCGTCATAAAGTGGAAATCAATTACCTGTTTAATATTTTATTATTGTTGCTGATACTGCTAAAAAAATTAAAAATTAGATAGTAACCCACAATTAAGTTGGAAGTCTGTCGTCTCCAGCATGCAAGTTTCTCAGTCTGTATTATACAAGAAACTGCATTATTATAAGACAATATCTAAGTGACAAACTATCTTTACCAAGATAGTAAATGTCTACTTGTCCAGTCTATTCAAGATAAATCACTCAAGTGAATCAAGAAATCAGAATTCTCAACAATACTGGTCTTTGCATATGTTAGTAATTGATCCTGATATTTATGTAATCTTCTAATAATCATTTTTCACAAGGGAAATTACTCTTTATTTTTTTGTTGGTATCCTGCATATCTGTAAGCGAACAATTTATCAATGCAATAACTAATAATCATTCAGGGACCAAATAACAAGTCATACAATCTTGATGCACAGTTTCAAATAGTTCACACATACTGAAACATTTTTACTCTAAAAATTGTGGTTTCTAATAACTATAACATTTTCTTTAGCTCCATTAAATATTTTCTAAAACCTGTTATGAACAACTACATGAAGGGCTGTTCCATTTAAACATGCATGGTACCCAGGGAAGGCAGTTCTTCAAAAATATATGCCAGTGTACTATGATTACTCAAAGAGTTTATATGAAAATGATGCTGAATTCTAAACTGCATCTATGGGTGCCAACTCTAAACTGAAAGTGCCTTCCCTGGGTCCAAAGTATGTTTTACTGGAACAGCCCTAAGCAAATAAAGACTTAATCTCATTATAAATTATTAAATAGTGATCAAGCCCTCTTGAGGCCCGAGACAAATATTATATATATATGTATGTATATATGTGAAGTTGGTGAGTATGTGTGTTGGATTCTCACACATTGTAAACCATTTTAAAAAAGTTTTTTTCTCTCACCCCTACCCCCCAGCATATTCACATAAAGAGGTTAAAGAAACAGTGGCATTGGGTTGGCTGTAGGGAAAATGGATGTAAACTTTAATGACAATATTTCACCCATGAGAAGCATAGAGAGCCAGTCACATAAATTCACTAATTCATTGTAAATAATTTATATAAAAAAAAGGGGGGGGGGACTTTATCAAAGGATCTTAGGATATTGTTTTCCTAACATTTATATTTTGGAGGGGGGGGGGGGGGCTTTCATTGAGCTTTGACTTATCATAGGAGAAAGTGTGTCTGTGTTTGACATATGGTCAGTGAAAAGTCAGGAGAAAAAATGTTGATTCCATTAACCTGTAGAAACCATGAATGTACTCTTCTGATGCTGAATATTCTATCCTAAATTTGTAGATTAGCCAGATTATTTATCCATTTACAATCTTTCTTTTTCTTTCCTTCTTGCTATCTTTCCTTTATTTGATCAGTTATATAATATGTGGTATAAACTGGTTGATAAGTCTATTTGTCCAAAGTTTACAAATAGCTGTATTGTGATGCATTTCACTGTCGATAAACGCATATAAAAAAACGCATGCATACAGCCTTCACTAATTTAAAAAGTAAGCATATGTACATATCCAGATTTTACTGCAGGAAAAGATGAAATTTATGTTATTATAATTTTATGTGTATGATCTTATATTTGGCAATCCTAAGGATTTTCAGAGGTGATATTTTATAAGTAAACATTAACAAAAGCATCACATGAGCACAAATAATCAATGAAAATGAATACCAGTAATTCAAGAAGTTGGTTTTGCAGTATGACATGTATCATATGCATTAGTTGTGAAGAAACAATCACAATCTACTTATAATATGTACACCAATATATGACGTAATGTTCTGTTCACATAATTACAGCTTTCAAATTTCTTGGAATTAAAAGTGTTATTTTGAACATATAATTACTAACGATAACTCTCTCTAACATGCAATGCAATGCTGTATCTAATTGGTTATTTTTTTTTTAAAAAGCAGACCAAGAATTTTAAAGGTCACCAGACTATTAACTTTTATCAGTGTCAGATCTCTGTTCTGTTGATCTCAATGTTAAATTAAAAGTAGAAATAACCAGAAAATAGTCAGTTTGTTGCACTATTAAAGTGAAAAGAATTTCACAAAATGCTGTCTCACCTCTGCTGCCATAGCATAATCCAAAAACCTTTCTAAGTCACTAGAGGAATAAAAGTAGGTCATTGTGACATACTTTTGCATGCAGTGAGTAGTACATTCCACATCTAGTTTCATGACTGAACATACAGCAGTGTTGGAGAAACTGAGCTAAATATAAAATATAATCACTGGAGTGTGAGAAGTCACTGTGACCTAGTTTTACCCATGGTGAGCAGTACCATCCATATGAATACATCCATCAATTTTCATGACTATATCCAGAAAAAAACTTAGCTAAATGCACCAACTTCAAATAATCACATGAGCATGACAATTAGGTCACTGTGACCTAATTTTGCCCAAGTGAGTAGTACCCTTTGAGGGAATACACCTATCAAGTTTCATTACTTAATGTCACTGGAGCATGAATGTAGGTCACTGTGACCAACTCTTGCACATGTTGAGTAGCATGTTCCAAATGAAAACACCAATCAAGTTTCATGACTATACATAGTCAGAGAAAATGAGCTAAATACAAAAACCCTAATGTTGATGCAATGCTAACAACAACAGTGTCATCAGAAAAGTGATCCATATGTTCCACCCATGCCTTGCAGCCGAGACCAAAGTCAATTGGAAATTTTCAAAACACACTTTTTTATATTATTATACCCATGCTTTGGTAGAGATATTGTGATACCCTCCATCTGTTTGTACAACTGTCCATAACTCGATCTCCTCCAAAACTGCTGGGTGGAAATTCATCAAACTTGGTACACAGATTGCCTAAGTCATAACCATCTGCAAGAGGGGTATAGTTTTCTGGCCACTACCCCATAACCCCTGTAAGGGGATCAAATATACAGCTACAGGCCCTTGAAGAAACTAATGCTCTACTGGCCAAAAAGAATTTCCAGGAATCAATACAAGGCTGTTTTTTCTTTCTAACTGCTGAGTGTTGAAACCATCTGGTGGCCATAGTGGATGTAAGATCAGCACTATTTTCATTTAGGACCAATTAAACAACATAAGTCTTTTGGTGAAAACTTCATGTCACTATGACCATCCATTCAAGCAAAGTAGTGATATGATTTTAAAAATGACGATCATGGTGACCACATTGGATGTAAGATTGTGAGAAGTTTTGGGGTAAAAACCTTGTGTCAATATGACCATCCATTCAGAAGGAGTGGTAATAGCAACATTTTCCAAGGTGGCCATGCTGTATGTCACAGTTCAGCATCATTTTCATATAGGACCAACTAGACAGAATAAGAAGTCTTCTGGTGAATCACCATATTGATATGACTTTCTGTTTACCAGGAGTTTTGATAACAAGATTTGTAAGATGGCTGCCATGGCAGCCATATTGAATGTCAGATCAGCACATTTTCATTTAGGACCAACTAGACCTCATAATTAGTCTTTTGGTGAAAACTCCATTCAGTTTAACAATCCATTCTGGAGGAGCAGAGATAATATTTCCAAGATGGCCACCATGGCAGCCATATTGGAGGTCAGATCAGCACCATTTTCATTTAGGACCAACTAGACCTTGATATGAATGTGTCTATAAAGTTTGGTAGCAATCCTCCCAATAGTTTAGGAGTAGTGGTAACAAACTTGTGCCAATGGACGCCAGACACCATACAAAAGGTCATTACATAAGCAGCTAAAAATTGCAGATACCATGACATTTTGAACATTTCTTTTTCAAACCTTGAAATGTGCAGTCATAGCACGAAGACACATAATGTATATAACCTATTTTTGATAAGTGTTGTAGTTAAAACCACATGTTAATATGACTATCCGTTAGATAGTTGTGACAAGATTTTCAAAATAGCCACCATAGCAGCCATACTGGATGTCAGATCAGCACCATTTTCATTTAGGACCAACTAGACCTTGGGATGAATGTGTCTGTATTGTTTGGTGACAACCCACCCAGTAGTTTAGGAGGAGAAGCAATAACATGTGCTAACAGACACTGGACAAAAGGCCATTCCTTAAGATCTTTGGGTCTATTACCAACAAAACTAAAAATTTCAGTTACCATAACATTTTGAGTATTTTTCATAGCATGAAGACACATAATGTACATAACATAGGGTCAAGACCCACAGGGTCAAGATTGTGGGAGGGGTGTATATGTAATAAAAAGCACGGCTTGGCAAACCATGGAAGTATCTCAAGTTCTATATTTCAAAAATATGGTATGCTATCCTTTTCAGTTTCTCTAATTTAGGTTAGTTTCAATGAAAGATGTAAACTGGAACCAATAATATTGGTAACAGACAGGAATTTTTAACTGTATGATCAGAGTATCAAATGGTAAGCATTTATAGTTCATTTGCCACATAACCATTGGGTGCTGAAGTAACAAGGGTCAGAATACAACCAGAGCCATTCAAATTTTACAATGGTTGTAATATGAACTCTGAACAGTGGTTAAGCTTGTATGTGATGTTGAAAGTTTGTAAGCATGATTTTAAAGCAGCATGTTCAAACATGATTACAAATTTAATGTTTGGATGCTTTCATTATACAAAGTGATCAATATTTCAGAAGAAAGGGTAAAAAATAAAATAGATTTGATAGGATGTCCAATGCAAACTAGTGAGTGAAAAATACATAGTTAAATATGTGAACATTAGTTATAAGAAATATAACTTTATATTATTAATGGTAATATTTGACACTTTTATTCCTCCTCAACTTTAAGCCCTCTTAACATTCCAGTACATCTTCAGGCATGACCTATTAAGTATTTTTTAATCACAATGATGACAATCTAATACAAAGTATGGCTACAATAATATCGAATTGACCAAAATAAACAATGATGACAATGTAATACAAAGTATGGCTGCAACAATAACAAATTTACCAAAAGAAACACAATGAACACAACTAATTGTAAAGTTCATTCAATCGTTCATACGTTGTTCCTATTCACAAAGCACAACAAATCTGAAATAATTTTCCCACAAAAACAGTAACTTGTTACTATTTTTTATTTCAAAATCCGACTTCATGAATGTACAAGTTTCCACATATACACAGTAAGACAATTGAGAGTGAATTGAAGTAAATCATTTTCCTGAATTTTGGTTCCAGATCACCTTGTCTGTACCAATAGATCTGCAAGCACAAGAAAACAGAAAAATAAGATTAAAGCAGTGAGAAAAAAGCATTTTCTGCTTTCAATATTAGGTCTAAATAATAGTGACATACTGATTTATAATGTTAACATGGCATATGTTCTGCCAAAAGTGCCATAAAAAAGTAGCCATTAACTGATTCCTCCGAGATAAACAGCAGCTATACACAAGTATTTTAAAAGAGTGCTTCACTATGAATCATTCCTAGTTTTTCCAAGTTTAAAATAACAAAAAGAAAGAATGGAAACATGGTTCAGAATGAATACTGCAATTTTGATTTTTTTTTAAAATAATATATTTGGTCTTCTAATTACCTTATGAAAATGTTAATAAAGCTTTAATACAGCACAGAAAAATCCTCCAAATCATGATATGTCATTTGATAATTCTGAAGTATTTTTATAACACATGACCTCTAATTACAAGAAAGTTCTTTTGCCAGACTTGAGCTGGAATTGTGATTGACAAAAAACCTTGGCACAATTAAAATTTAATTTGAAATTGAGGCTGGTTACTATGATTTGATTTTCAACCCAATTATTATGGTAAGTAGAGACTGGTCCCTGAACAAAGATACCTTTAAACTGCCACAAAAATTACCTTGTCTTACAACAAATCAAGGATTTGTGTAAAACTTTAAATTAAATTACATGTAGTTTGCATGTTGATTCACATGGAGAATGCTAGAACAAGGACTCGGATTTGTGGAATGGGTAAGGAGAAAATGTGAATGAATCTCCGTTTTGAAATCCAATTTCAGAGTAGTGTAACCTAATCAAATAAATAACATTAGTAACAGACTAGCTAAAGTTAAGACAAGTTAACGTATTAAAGTGTTTAATTCTTTTCTCTCTGTCTTCTCATTGTTTTGAACCACTGATGCAGTCTTTACCATATTAATTTTGTTACCTTCTGTCCCCCTCAACCCCCCTCCCCCCAATAAATTGTAAAGCAAGTGTTCACAGTGCTTACCAGCATTAACAGGGAACAGCAAACCAAGACAATTATCACAGCAAAGAACACATTAACTCCATTTGGAGGCCACTTGGGTAACACAAATGCACTTACTAAAGTTTCCTGCAAAGAAGCAGAATAAAAAGCTGAATGAGCAGTAAAACATATTGAAGATATGAAACACGTATGCAAAAAATACAGTATTATGATAATGTCCATGGGCAACATAAAGTATACTGACTTCTGTGAGACCACCTTATAATGAAGTATGATGTTTATAATTTTACTACCACCTAATGAAATGGGAACCAACACCATACCTTCCTTATAACAGGAACCATGTTATAATGAAATGCCTTGTAGTGAGGGAGTGCTATACATTACAGTCAAATGTGCTTCAGAAACCACCTTAGATTTTAAAACAATCTGCTGTAAACTGCCACTTTATTAGGATCCCTGTTAATAAAGTACAGTTCAGCTGTCTCATTTTCATACAACTTCCACGATATTCCTTTAAATCCCATGTTAATCACCAAGATTTTATTTTCAAAACGAAAAACATATTTTAAAGGAATAATTATGCTAATATGTAGGTGGAGAAAAATCAAGTTTTTCCCATTGGTCATTCCTGTCTATGTGCTGTGCATGTATAAACATTGATAAAATACAGTTTTCACTAATGCTGACAAATATATACATTGATAAACAGGCTTACCAAGACAATTATGCTAGTCACTATTCCAACAACGAGATTGAGAACCCTGTCCTGCAATGTAAAAATGATATTTACAGTTTTGTTTGTTTGCATGTATAGGGAACAAAAGTACAGTCAATATCGTATTATATATGAACTGCTGAATTATTAATAAATATTGTCAGACTTAAGAAAAAGGTGGAGCTTCATAAGGGATAAACTGTATGTCTTATTGGCAAGTGTCTGATGTTACAACGGGGTATATTAAGGTAAATCTTCATTTATTTGAGGTGAAAACTCCATTTTTATCCAGACAAATATTATGAAACTCAGGACCTAAATGTGCATATCAAAAATATAATTTTCAGATATAATGTTCTAGCATTGTTACAAAAATTAATTTTCTCTAAAAACAAATTGAACACTAGTATAGATCTAAATATTTGGTGATTACCCATGTATTTGGAGCTGTGGAAGCTCAGTAGGCATAGTGTCACACTCGTAACCTAAGATTCATGGGTTTAATACCAATCCAGGCCAACCTGGGAGGGCTGGTTCAGTGTGTCCTTTTGGAAAGGTATTAGCTCCCACTTCAAGATATAGCCAATAATGTGTTTAAAGTGCCTGGTTAAAGCAACAAGAACAAATACTCTTGTATTTACGTTTATCATACCCTCTTTTGTAAATGGCATTTGCGGGCCAAGGCTACATTTTTTTTGTAATGATGAAAATATGTGAATGTAGGCGAATGTAGTGTAATGTCGATTTACAAACCCTAGGCTGGTGCTCTCCAAATAGCGGCTTTGCGGCCGGGTCATCGTAAGGATTGGAGCTATTCATCTTCTAATTAACACGAAATATCCTGGTTGAGATAAAAAACAGAAGCTTCCAAGTCCATTTGAGATTTTTACGAGGCAAACACATGCATACTTTAACAGGAAGCACTGACAAGTTTCTGTATTCAGAACTACAAGGTGGCTTCTGGAATGCGACATAAACACACTAGCGTGTTGTAAAAAGGTAAACCAGATTTATCCGCTTATGACAACTTAAACCACTCTACTCAACGCGTTACTTTCAATAAAGTCGTCTGCATACGGAAGTCAACTATTGAAAGTTTGTATAAAAAAAAGATTTTCAGCTCTGAAAGTAACAAGACAAAATCTTGTGTCAAAAACACCTGACTACATTTGAGTGATATGATGCTTCATATAATAAAGTGGAAAAAGTAAGCCTTCATTTGATTGGGACCAGTATCCTAGTCGGAGTAACTTCGCACAGTTTCCACCCACTGGAATCAATTTATGCAAATAAGAAAACTCCAAGCGGACATAATTTTAACCCATTCGCAACTTCGAGGTCGTTCCTTCAAGGCAGAGAGATAGCCGAGGTGTTCGAATTAATTTTAACCTTAACATTGCGGTTTTTTCACCGCTCAAAATTAGGAGAGGCGAGGTATAGATGAAGGGAGGAGGGACCCGGCTCTACCTCTGATAAGTGACAACTCGAGGCTTTGTGCGTCTTCAGAATTTGTCCGGAAAAATGACCTCATTAAAATTCAATCTTTAATTATCTAAAAGCTTAACTATTGTAAACTTTTGAAAACTACCATGAACATTCGGAGCACCTCAGCTATATCTTAGACACCAAAAATTAATTCCTCGGATGAATATCGGTGCAGTAATTTACAGAAGAAAAAAAATAATTGTATTCTACCATGACCAACTCTAGTATGTTTCTCTTTATACGATGACACCCTTAATTATTAATTATGTTTATGAAATTTCTGTAAAAAGGAAAAGTTTAATGGCGGAGAAGTAAATGTGTTGACAAGCAATTAATTAGTAAACTTGCTAGCAACTCGCCGGGAGAATTTCATCTATTATAATAAAGTAGTTTAGTTACTTTTAAATGTTCTAATAATTAAAGTTAAATGTAAGCATCTATATGTGGGCATTGTAAAGGAAAGGATGGGGGGGGGGAGGCGAGAGAGAGAGAGAATGCAAAGTGTCAGTGTTAATATTTTATATTAGATAATTAGTAATTGTGTTGTCATTGTAATATCCTTTTGTTGGATGAAAAACAATAAATTATCTTATTTTATCTTCGTGTTGTGATGCATGTGCATTTGCTAATTAGTTAAGGAGTAATTATAATTGAATTTTTCTAGTAACAATGGAAAACCCACCAAACTCGAGTATTTACCAAGAACAGTTCAGCTAAAGTGAGGCTTGGGTAAATCAACCATGTGGTCTTTAAGTATATATTTATCATCTTGAACTCTGTGCATTGGATTTCACGTTCTGTCTTCATAAGTAACCCATTCGGAACTACGTCGGCGAGAAAAAATATGCAATGGATATATGTCAGCGCAGTAATTTGCAGAAAAATCATACATTTTGTTCGCCAGAAATACAATGGATTAACTGTAAAACTGACCAACATTTTAAGAATTAAAAAAATAAATAAATAGTTCGATCATTCGTAACTTTCTTCGTTAATCCTTGTTTCGTAAATAGCCGTTTTGGTCCAAATGGCAGCGATCGACATGCATTATACATCCGAGGTATGATTCGTAGGATTGACCTCGACGTTACGAAAGCGTATAGCCGAAACGGCTATAGAAAATAGTTGGGATTTGTGTAATTTGTCTCAAATCTAAACTGTAGTAGTCTACTCACTAATGCTAAAAAAAATAATTTAAAAAAAAATAATAATAATAATAAAAAAATATCTTAAATTTGTAAACAAAACTAAAGATGTTCTTTATATTTATCCTACGGTTTAATGTTTACGGAGAGTGGTGTATTTTTGCAATTGAATCCAAGCACCATTACACGAGCTGCATCACACAGAGTATCATAATGTAACATGAAACTTGTACTTAAAGGGATTTTTCAACCATTTTCAAAACGGGGGTCCGGAGTCCATGGAATTGGGAATTTGTACAGGTAGAAAGGTCAATTTGGGAAATGTTAAAATTGTTTACACACAGGTTATTCACAAACATTTGTAAAGAAAAGATTTTTGAACATTCACATACTTCAACAGCACAGAGTCCATGCCAGGGGCAGATGCGGATTCAGAAATATCGTTTGGGGAGAAGGGTTAAACAAGTAAGCGAGGAGTGTGGGACGAAACCCCCAGCCGGGGCCCAAGGGGCGAAGCCTACGGATGCTCTTGCATTTAAGCGTTTCCAGGGTATAATTTTAACTAACTGTAAAGAAAATTTACTATATGAAACGTTCCGGTTGTTCCGCGCCTCATTCGCCCCTCCATTCAGGCGAGATAGTCGCACTCGAGTCTATCATTTAGCCTAAATAAGCGCAAAAAGCGAAGTTCACTTCGCCATGCATAGATTTCACAACATTCCCCCACCTTCTTTGGTTTCAATACAGTACATTATTAATCAAAGTAACTACGACTTTTGAGTTCATTCTTCCTTCAAAGAGAGAGGTGGAGAGTTTGAAAGAGAAGTTTTATGATCTGAAGTCAATTTATGGTACTAATTTGATGATCATAAATGCCAGAGCTTGTATTGCTATATATGTAATTTGTCCATGATCCTTGGAAAAATGAGTGAATAAATGCATTTCTGTAGCCCAGTGAGAAGTGAAATATGACTCAGTTGACTTATCCAGGAGACCGTTGCCGATTATCGACTGTAACCTATTTTTGAGGGTGCAGTTTTGTTATACAGCAACTGTAGTGAAGCAAAATAAGAGACGTTTTCATATTTTTGTAAAGTTTTATTAGTATTTCATCAGTGTTTTAATCATCTGACATGAAAATATGCAAAACCAGAAGTTGAAAGTGACTGTTTTGAATATCATATATTTGTAACTTTAGACGCTCACTTCCTACATATTCTCACTATTCTGACTGGAGAGAGAAGTCCAAATGCCCAAATATTATAGTCCACTATAGACCCTGTCAAATTTTAGACTGGGTTACACTGACTCTTTAGATCCCTTGCTACACTCGTTATAGTAATTTCTCTCCAAAAACAGTACAGTAAAGCACATGGATTTTCTTCTTTGAATACATTCTCCGATGACATTAACGTTAGGAAGATGCACCGCTACCTCTCGAATCCAGCAATCACGGTAGGATGAAAAAAAAATTCGTCTGACCCGTCCATATTCATGGAATGGGCATCACTATCAAAATGGAAAGAGACTTACCGAACTTTGCCAGATATCAGGATTGGTCATCGCGGATACTCTATTTCCACACATAGGAAGACAAAATGACATGGCTATCTCCAAATGATAAAACTAACAACCAACTTGATCACATATGTATCAGCTCAAAGTTGAGATCGTCTCTACAAGATGCACGTTCCCACATGCCAGCTGATGTAGGAAGTGATCATCAGCTTTGTATTGCCCAGATAAAGGTGAAACTAAAGAAAACGCTACGCCCAAACCCAAACAAAGAGAATCGACTCTGAAAGATTGAAAGATAAAGAAATACAAGAGAAATTTGTCGTCGAACAAAGAAACCGATTCGAAGTCATATCTACCCAAGATGTCGAAGATAAGGGAAATGAAGAAAAGAAGTCAGTTGAATTAATATTGGAAAACCTGCGGGACAACATTCGAGTTGCAGCAACAGAGGCCGCTGGATAAAAGAGAAACGGGAGCGATAGATGCATAACTGAAGAAACGTGGTAGAAAGTTGAGACTAGAAAAATCGCTAAAATGAAACTCCTGAATGCGAAGACAGATGACACCTATCAAACAGCAAAGGAAGAGCATAGAATGGCTGAAAAAGAAATTAAGAAGTCAGCAAGACAGGACAACGGAAATACATAGAGTAACCTGCATCAGCTGCACAAAGAGTTGCCTCAGCTGAGATCAAAGAACAGTATATCAAATCACGAAAAAGATGTGCGGAGGCTCAATGTCATCAAATGCACCCAGCGAAAGTAAAGATGGTAGACTACTCATAACAGAAGAGGTGCAGTCAAAACGCTGGGCAGAGCACTTCAAAGACGTTCTGAACAGACCACAACCTATAATAACGCCTCATTTCCAAGACGACGCCAAAGATAGTCTTGAAATCAACACAAACGCAATAACAAAAGAAGTCACAAAGGACATAACAAATCTAAAATACAAAGCAGCAGGAGAAGATAAAATCACGAGCAAAATGCTTAAGGCTTTAGATGAGAACACGCTGGAACGATTGACCAACCTTTTTAACAATATAATGGAAGAAGAAAATCCCCCTCCCGCACAATGGAAGAATTGTATCATAATTAAGCATCTTACTGAATCGATTAAGAGAAGCGATTGACAAAAAAGTCAGAGAGGAGCAGGCAGGATCTCGGTCAGGAAGATCATGTGCCGACCAAATATTCACTCTGACAATCATCATCGAGTTGTGAATTGTGGGAACTTCCAGAAAGAGTTTGATAGTCTCCATAGACCCCAGTGGCGACGCTAATTTCCACCGAGCGCCAGGCGAAGGGAGCGCCGTCCGGATTTTTTTTTTTTTTTTTTTAGCTGAAATTTTCATAGCATTTAACCTTCACCATGGTGTAACGGGCAATTCTTTATAAAACTTTTATTTAGGAGGTGGGGGGGGGGGGAGGAGGGGAAGCTGGCAACTCACATAAAAATTGTTCTATGTGGCAAGGTAGGGGCGCTACTAAAGAACATTGCCTCCGGGCGCCTCGAACCCTATCGCGCCGCGACTGATAGACCCACCTTATGGATTATCCATCAATATGGGGTACCAGAAAAAAAATCATCAACGTCATTAAAGCCATATACAGTGATTCTAAATGCACAGTTCGCATAAACAACAGACTGTCAAAATGGTTCAGTGTTGACACCGGGGTTAAACAGTGATGCATCCTATCTCCTCTTCTGTTCGGAATAGTAATAGACTGAATCATGAAAAAGTGTACATCAGGAATACCATCTGAACTATCGTGGATAGACAAGGTACTGGAGGAACTGGACTTTGGAGACGATCTATTACTATTGAGTACCACATACGAAAAGTTGCAATGTAAAACAGACAACATGACATATTTGGCTGAGCAAAACTGGGTTGAAGATTAGTGCAACAAAGACGAAGGTACTTGAAACACAGTTGACTCGATGATCAAAGTGGAGATCAATTTAATAGAACAGGTCAACAACTTTACCTACCTGGGGAGCGTGATGACAAGAGATGGGGATCTTATGGCAGAGATACGAACCAGGACGCTAAAGTTCATTCAACAAATTGAACATCAAATGGAAATAAAAAAATTAAGATCTCTTACTCAAATGTTATCTCAATATTGATGTAAAGATCGGTAAGATGGAGGTGCACACGAACAATAGAAAATAAACTGAACTCTTTTGAGAACAAATGCCTCAGAATGATAGTAGTAACCGCATTTGAAAGAACACAAAAGCAAAAAAGAAATAAGAGAGTAGTGCCAACAGTAATTTATCTCGATAATCATCGGAAAGAAGAGATGGACATACCTGGGCCATGTGCTGAGAATGGCACCAGAGAGACAACCGAAAACAGCACTTAAATGGAACCCCTCTGGTAGAAGGAAAAGGGGGAAGACCAAAAGAATCCATGAAAAGAACACTCTTAAGAGAGGGGAAAACTGCAGGTTTTTAAACACTAAACGAGATGACTGCTGTGGCCCAGGACAGATGAAGATGGCGTGTGATGGTTTCCACCCTATGCGTCGCACTAGGCTCAAAAGGATAGAATGATGATGATGATGATGATGACGATGATTCCATATAGACGAAGGGAATAAACTCTTCCCCACCCTTCCCTTTACCTCCCCTTACCCCAGCTAGGTGGCTACAGTTGTTTATCAGTTTTGTGCTTTCGCTTATACGAGTTATATTGTATCTTCACCTCAAGAAATCGAAATCAATAGCTAGTGGATTTTACAACCATCCGTCTAAAAATTTGGTATAGTATTGATGGTAGACGTTTATACTAATTGTTGCAATCATTATTTTATTATTATTATTATTATTATTATTATTATTATTATTATTATTATTATTATTACCGCTTGCCCTCAACACGGTATAGTTAGTACCCGTTGTTGCTAGTTTTAGCATACACTGTGGATATATTTTTGTTTTGCTTATTTAGTGAAAAGCATTGTTTCTTTGTGCAAGTAATAAAATTCGGGTTGTTATTTCCCAAAAAAATTTCGTCGTTCTTCGAAATGTACTAAATGTAATTTTTGTCTCACCCAATCCAAGAAAAATGGCACATCTAAGGTTTTATTCCGTCGCTAATGGTTTTCTTTTGCACAGAAAAGTGATATAATATGTTGTCATAAATTAACTTTTAAATGAAAGTTAAGGTATATATTAATATTTTTAAATACAAAAAAATGTATACTTTATTTATCTTTTCTATATGCAGTTGAATCCAAAATTGCAAATATTGCATTTTCCGCCTGTTGCATCAGCAACTACAACACTTCAGCTTTAAAAAAAGCATAGTTACATTGCATAAATTATATGTCTGTTTGACGTTTTTGCGAAGTAATACCAAACAATGTATGGTTTTTTTTTTTTTTTTTTTTTTTTTTTGTTTCAGTTTGATTTTTGTCGCTGAATAGCCTATAACATCCATAACATTTTTCTGTTGGTTGTCTGTTTGTTGCTTAACAATTTCACGTTAACTAATTAAGAACACAGAAAATGTTTATGGACTACATATTAATACTTACAAAGTAATAGCATGCCTTCTAAAAAATTATATTGAACGGATTTCGCTCAAAACATATTCAATTACTTGGCGTTAAGCTGTGACATTTAAGAACATAACTTCCATAACGCAATTTTCAAATAAAAACGGTCTATTCGTGGCATTTTCGCATAGTTGTCCATATCAGAAAGCTGAAGTCTTCAATACATTATGAATTTTCTTCAAATGATTCGAAGAGAAATAAATTTTATTGCTGATATTATAGAAAAATATAACTTCCGTAATACTGTAGTATCATCAATTTTCGTGGGGGACCAATTTTCGTGGTTTTCGTTGTTGCCCCGAACCACGAATTTAAATACCCAACGAAATATTAGCCACGTATAATGATGGCGGCATCCCCCCCCCCCCCCCCCCACACACACACACACACTCATTTTCTTACTGTGTGTCGTTCCCGGAGAATAAGGAACCTACTAGTATTTTATAAATCAGCGTCAATACTATAATTTGGAAATAAAATATTAGCTTTTACACGTGTTTGTTTTATTTTAAACCTTTGAAAAAAGAATTATAAAGCATTTTATATTGTTCAATGCACACGTGTCGATAAGATATCCAATAGGTGAAATTTCCACTCACTGCCTTAAATCGATATGCGAGATAGGTAAGGATAGAGAGAAACGAGAAAAAACATAAGTTATTCAAACACTAGTAATGTTGAATATGAAAGAAAGAATAATCAAAAAAATAATAGTATATGAAAATTAAATTACGTACTTGTTCACATCGATCCTTCACTCGAGTACAAATGTTGTCCTTTAAATCCTCCTGAAACCACATTTTCTTTTATCCATGCATTTTGAATCCAAAAGAACAACAAGCCTGTAAAATACTCGAACTATTGCTTGAAGCACTATTATTAATGAAACACTACGTATATACACTAATTACAGCAGAGTATTAAAGCTCACACTTCACTGATTTTCAGACAAAGCCACTGTATCAACATCGTGTCAATCAGGTCTCAATGTACACAATTTAAATCCTCCTGAAACCACATTTCATTTTATCCATGCATTTTGAATCCAAAAGAACAACAAGCCTGTAAAATACTAGAACTATTGCTTGAAGCACTATTATTAATGAAACACTATGTATATACTCTAATTACAGTAGATTATTAAAGCTCACATTTTCACTAATTTTCGGACAAAGCCAATGTATCAACATCATGTGAAAGTATTGTTATAAACATTCAAGTGACCGCCGTTTGCGTAGGCAGAGTTTTATTCTTTTGTATTCTTTATTTTGGATATTTGTATAGGTTAAACCACGAAATTAAACACTTAGTAATATGCAAACTTTGACAGGCAAAACCACGAATTTAAGTACCCACGAAAATATCTTTTTTTACAAAACCACGAAAATTGAGCCCCACGAAAATAAATGATACTACAGTATATAACATCCATAACCAGACAATGAGCAATGTGTACCTCGTTGCCATTGAATTTTGTTTTACCAATTTGTGGGTCATTTTTTGTATTTTAAGGCTGAATATGTCTATTTATCAGAAAACTTCAAAAAGTATTTTCCGGACGTGGATGAGCCGAATGGCACCAGTCCAGTCAGTATAACGCCGTTTTGGCTGCCGTCCAGCCAGTCCAGCACGCATGTCGGCTGTACTCGACAATCAGTGACCGGGAATCAATCACTTCGGCGAGCTGTGCCGTATACCGGCCGTCGCATATGCGACTGCGGAACTATACGGGGATCGGTTAGCCTATCTGTCCGTTTCGTCGCACGAACCAACCAGGCGTTTACTGAACCAGCCAATGCCGGCCGTCCAGCCGAGAGCCATGTGGACCGCCCAACCGATAGCCGGGCATCCATCCAGCCTATAGCCGAACCCACGGGCCATCATAATTACCGGCATTTCATACCGGCAAGACAAGCTGTGGCACTTGCCCCGATTGGCGATGCAACCCCCCGAACACATCTTTACGGTTTATGCCTTGCGGAGAGATCAAACAGTACACATTGACGATGGCACGGCCTCGTCCCTGCCCCTCGGGATGTTTTATTCTGATGTTGACAGATTACCTGATGAGGACAACCCCCACAGTGAGTGCAGGGATAACCTTGACTATTTACCGTACGCTAACCCTACAATGGAGCGTACGGAATACAGTTTAAAGACAGTTTAAAGCGGCCGTGGAGGAAATCAACTGTAAGCCAAACCTAAAAGGTCAAGGCTTCAGTGGATTTTGAAGACGAAGAACAGCCTTCTTTCCGTCTTCTTCCAGAGTTAGCGAAGGTGAAAAAAATTTCGGACCGCCTGACTGATAAAATACGGGACCCGGGCAATTCCATGGTATTCATTGCAGAAAGCCAACTACCAGCGTCGTTCTCGCCACGCTGGTATCGCACTCATTCACCGTCGTTCAGCACTGAGCTGCCGGCATTGGATAAAAACATTGCGGCGGTCAATATGACGAACCCATTGTTTTATAAAGTAGATAAAAATGTCCTGCATGCCACCTCCAAGTTGGTGAGAAACGTGATCGCTACCTCTTCTATGCTAGATTTGGTCTCTCTAAATAATTTTCGACTGGCGGAAAAAGCCGGAAGCGATCACGGGTGGGAAGCCACGTGCCGCATTGCTAAGGTAACTAACAGGGTCGCACATCACACAACAGAGAACGCCCTGAGGGCGTCGGCGAATCTTAATTTCGTGACACGGGACGCCTGCCTGCGCTCGGCCGCTCTAAAGCCACATCATGCATTGGCTCTGCGTTTGACACCTTTTTGTAATGCCAGCACTGTTTGGAGGGAAAAATGAGGAAGTATGGAAACACGCATCCCAAGAACTGCCTATCCAACTCGTCTTGCCCTCTGCTCCGGTTTTCAGACAGAATCAGTTTCAGCCACAGCGTAGAGACGATCGCCGGTAAAAGGATAGGATGCTGAATAACGCTAAAAGGCAACAATTTCGTCCTCAATCCAATTTCAGTCAGCAACAAAATCCTGAATTCCGGAGGCAGTTTCGAAAAGGGGAAAGGAAACAAGGTTTCTCCTTCCCCTAGCCTCCAAACAGCCGACGCTGACTTGCCAACCCGACCGCCCGCAGAAACCTTCCTTCATTTTCGGACCGCGTGGATCGATCTGTTTCCCGACAAAAAATGGGCGATCCAAGTTGTTTTGGAGGGGTTTCGGATTTCATTTATACAACCTCCTCCATTTCGACGTCCCATTCGATGACGGATTTGCCGTCCGACCGGGAGAAGGCACGAATTTAACAGAAGGAGATCTGGTCGCTACCTCGACAAGCAGACGGTGGAGGTAGTTTCCAAAACGAACTCCCCGATATTTACTCCAGACTGTTTATGGTACCCAAAGCCAATGGGGATCTCAGACCAGTCATAGATCTCAGCCGACTCGACACGTACATATCCGCACCGAAGTTCAAGATGGAGACGGCAAGGTCAATCAGAGTTTCCATAAAAAGAACGAGTTTGTGGTCAGTTTAGACTTAACTGAAGCATGCTTTCTCGTCCCTATCACACATCCTCGCGCAAGTTCCTTCGGTTTGGTTTCCAATGAGCCATTTATCAATTTAGCGCTCGCCCGTTCGGCCTCAATATCAGCCCTTGAGCTTTCATCAAGATCATCAACTGGGTTGTCTCTCTATTCCGGTCGACCTCATCTGTAGCAACGGCAGCATATCTCGACGACATTCTCCAAAACCACATGAAAAGTTTATCTCTGGTCAAGGTCAGAACGATCTTCTTTCCCTTTTGAGTCAGTTAGGGTTTCTGATCAATTGGGACAAATCAGACCTTATTCCATTCTAGCATTTCGTCCACCTGGACATGGAATTCTTTACAAACCTCAATCTTGTTTAACTTGCTAACAAAACAATTTCAACCTTCTGTCGTGGAGAGAATCTCACAAGCTGGAAGGCCCTCCACCTTAAAGATGTACATGGTGAAATGGCGCGCTTTCAGGAACTGGTGCAATAGCAACAGCATCGTTCCTTTGAATGCATCAGTCGCAGAATTGGCTAACTTTTTCTTTTGGCTCTTCGAGGAGAAAAAGTTAGCGCCAATTACGATTAAAAGCTACCGCTTCATGCTCTCAGAGACATTCCGACATTACTGTAGGGCGGATATAGGTCATGATAAGCATTTACCAGACCTACTAGCCAATTTAGAATTTAATAAACCAAAAATCTCTCACCCTGTTTACCAAGTGAAATTTATCGTGGGTATTGACATGGCTCAATTCAAATAAGTGCGAGCCCTTGACCAGGTCATACTTGAAGCTGCCATCACACAAAACATGTTTCGGGATAGCTCTAGCTTCAGCATGCAGAGTCAGCGAGTTGCATGCCCTTTCGGTGGACCCGAATTGCCTACAGTTCAGATCAGATGGTTGTTAGGTGGTCGTCATGATGCAACCAGGCTTCATGGCAAAGAACAGGCTGTCGGCAATGGGCAATCAAAGAATAGTCATCTGTCTCCTCTCTTTCATTGATAAGTCTAAGTAAGCAGTGATGCAGGACCCGGTCTTCGTGCTAAAACACTACGTAAAGTGCACGGAAAAAGTGCCGGGGGGGGGGGGGGGCACAATGCCTCTTTCTTCCGGTCAAGACGGGGAAAGAGGATATAGCCACCCAAGCCCTAGCAGCATGGTTAAAGTGGGTAATACGTTCGGCGTACACCGAGATCTCAAGAGATCAAGTCCACCTCATGAAAATTTCAGCTCATGAAAAAAGAGTTATCTCGGCAAGCCTCGCGTTCGAACGGAACTTGGCTATCTGGGACATAATAGAGGCAGTTGGACGGCACGCAAAGCCAACTTTCTCAAGCTTCTATCTGCGTGATCTAGCTTCGCAGAGACAAGTACTGAATCTGGTAGGTTCGGTGGCTGCAGTCCAGGCCATCACCAGACCGGTCTAAAGTCAGCACAGTCTTGTCATGGGCGTAAAACAGCGCTTTCGCTGGATTCGCCCGGTGGTTTACTCGGTAAGAAAGAAAATCGTTGCTTCCCTCTTCTCTTACACGGGTAATTGCGTCACAGTTTAGGTGACCGTCAATGGTGATGTTCTCTTCTTATGAGTGCGGTTTACCCTCATACATGGAAGAATCCTTATTCTCTCCAGGGTATCCGTTGTAGAGGTAGGATGCTCAGCATTTCCTACTTATATTACCTATTCTTCTAACGTTAATGTGATCGGGAAATGTTTGCAAAGGAGAAAGCAAATTTTGCAATAAATTATGTTTCTCCGAGATTACGTACCCGATCACATTACTAATAAGCCCTCCCACACCTCCCAGCAAATGAGAGCATCCTCATCAAAGTATCGCTCAAGCAAAATTGGTAAGCAACCATAGCGACCTAGCGGTGGCAATGGTGAGAGGGGAGTTTCTTCCCTTCGTCTATATGGAATATAGACGGGAAAGACGAATTGTTTTCGTCTTTCCTTGATTGCTGGATTCGAGAGGTGGCGGAGCATCTTCCTAACGTTAATGCGATCGGGTAAGTATTCTCAGACTAAGATAATTTACTAAACAATCTGCCTTTTTTTTTACAAAAAGTTCAGATTTGGCATTTTTTAACACTCAAATTGGGGAAAAATGAGATTTTTGGGGCATTTGGGATTTCGGCCCCACAACAAGTCCGAAAAATCCCTGATTTATAACATGCATTTTGCATGAATTATTATGTCTTACATTTTCTTAAAAATACTTGCTCTCCATGTTTCATGGGTTACCTGTAAATAGCGCTCACCTGTCCTTCATAAATAATAATGAGCAACTGGTGTCTTTGATATCCCTTGCTCACGCTTACAGTGGTTAAACCACAGAACCATGAAGTTTAGACACCAAAAACGCACAAGTATTAAAAACCTCAAATAAACCATTTTTGCATAAACTGAGTAATAAAAAGGACAAGTAATGATTTTTTGGTTTTTGTTTTTGTTCATTTAACGGCACATTTAAGACAATATTGACTATATCATGCCAAGGAAATGTAGCTAAGTAGAGTCAGCTTATCAGCATCAGACAGGACATAAACACTCTAATATCTCTTTTATCTGTTATTTATACCTCTCCCTTTATCCCTACACCTTACAGCTTTCAATAATTTTAAATTCAATTATTTCAAGACCCTGTTTTAGGGAGGTAAACGTATGCTCACTGAAACTGTTATTATATTTGATCCTGATAATCCTAGCGTCACTTGATCACCATTTATTGCCTGATATGTTGTATGCAGATCTCAACACTTTGTTTGTTTCTTTGGTGTTCAAGAATACATCAGCACATGAAAGGCTATATGTTTACCGAAACATAGTTATTGAAGTGCCTTGCTCAGAGACTGACCGCAGCAACCAACCTGGACTGATCTGGGTAGGTATAAGACCTGCAACCTTTGATTTGTGAGTCTGGTTTGCTAACCTTGGAGCCACTGCTGTTCCCCCAGACTTTAAAATAATTTTTTTTTAACTGTGCCTCCCTTTTTGTCAATCATGTATCCAGATTTTGTTGCTCATATTTGGTGGTTTTAGCTCTACTGGTTATAGATCAGAAGAGCTTATGAAATGGCCTGTTGTCCGATGTCCGTCCGTCCGTTAGCACAAGTTTGTTATCGCTACTCCTAGCTCCTAAATTACTTAGAGGATTACCATGAAACATTATACACACATTCATCCCAGGGTCTAGTTGGTCCTAAATGAAAATGGTGCATCTCAGACAGCCAATATGGCCACCACAGCAGCCATCTTGAAAATCTTATCAATACTCCTCCTGAAAGAATGGTTATATCAACATGGGGTTTTCACTAAAAGACTTCTTATGAAGTATAGTTGGTCCTACATGAAAACGGTGTTGATTTGACATCCATTATGGCCGTCACTGCAGTCACCTTATGAAGTATAGTTGGTCCTACATGAAAACGGTGTTGATTTGACATCCATTATGGCCGTCACTGCAATCACCTTATGAAGTATAGTTGGTCCTACATGAAAATGGTGTTGATTTGACATCCATTATGGCCGTCACTGCAGTCACCTTGAAATTAATGCTAATGCTACCTCTACTGAATGGAAAGTCATGAAGACTTCTTATGATGTCTAGTTGGTCCTAAATGGAAAGTCATGAAGACTTCTTATGATGTCTAGTTGGTCCTAAATGGAAAGTCATGAAGACTTCTTATGATATCTAGTTGGTCCTAAATGGAAATCTGTAGCTTGGACATCCAATATGACCACCACAGTGGCCATTTTGAAAATCTTGTTATCGCTACTCCTTCTAAATTGGCTGGTCATATCAGCATGGGGGTTTCACTTAAAGACTTCTTATGATGTCTAGTTGGTCCTAAATGGAAATCTGTAGCTTGGACATCCAATATGACCACCACAGTGGCCATTTTGAAAATCTTGTTATCGCTACTCCTTCTAAATTGGCTGGTCATATCAGCATGGGGGTTTCACTTAAAGACTTCTTATGATGTCTAGTTGGTCCTAAATGGAAATCTGTAGCTTGGACATCCAATATGACCACCACAGTGGCCATTTTGAAAATCTTGTTATCGCTACTCCTTCTAAATTGGCTGGTCATATCAGCATGGGGGTTTCACTTAAAGACTTCTTATGATGTCTAGTTGGTCCTAAATGGAAATCTGTAGCTTGGACATCCAATATGACCACCACAGTGGCCATTTTGAAAATCTTGTTATCGCTACTCCTTCTAAATTGGCTGGTCATATCAGCATGGGGGTTTCACTTAAAGACTTCTTATGATGTCTAGTTGGTCCTAAATGGAAATCTGTAGCTTGGACATCCAATATGACCACCACAGTGGCCATTTTGAAAATCTTGTTATCGCTACTCCTTCTAAATTGGCTGGTCATATCAGCATGGGGGTTTCACTTAAAGACTTCTTATGATGACTATTTGGTCGTAAATAAAAATGTTGCAAATCTGACGTCCAGTATGATCATCTTGGCAGCCATCTTGAAAATATTGTTGTTCCTTCTCCTCCTGAATGGAAAGTCATATCAACATGGGGTTTTCATCAGAAGACTTCTTATGATGTCTAGTTGGTCCTAAATGAAATTGGTTTGGCTCGGACATCCAATATGACCACAGTGGCCATCTTGTTATAGCTACTCCTCCTGAATGGATGGCCATGTCAACATGGAATTTTAAATAAAAGACTTCATATGATGTCTAGTCGGTACTAAATGAAAATAGTTCCACTTGGGACAGCCAATGTGACCACCACAGAAGCCATCTTGAAAATCTTATTATTGCTGCTACTCCTGAACAAAAAGTCTTATCAGCATGCAGTTTTCACTGGAAGACTTCTTATGGTGTCTGGTTGGTCTTAAATAAAACTTGTGCCGACTTAATATCCAATACGGCCACCATGGCCTCCACAGAGGCATCTTGAGAATCTTAATGCTACTTGTCCTAGATGGAAGTCACATTAACATTGGGTTTTTACCAGATGACTTCTTATTACGTCTACTTGATACTAAATGGAAATAGTACTGATCTGATATCCAGTATGGCCACCATGGCAGCCATCTTGAAAGTCCTATATGGAAAGAAATATTGACATGGCATTTTCACCAGAAGACTAATTATGATATCTAGTTGATCCTGAATTAAAATGGTGCTGATCTGACCTCAAATATGGCTGCCATAATGAACATATTGAAAATCTACTCACTAATTCCCCTGAATGGATGGTCATATCATCATGGGGTTTTGACCAAAAGTCTTCTAATGGTGTATACTTTTATCCTAAATGAAAATGGTGCAAATCTAACATCCAGTATGGCTGCCATAGTGACTAATTTGAAAATCTTATCACTCAAGAATATCAGAGATGGTTTCAAGACTCAGCAGTTAAAAGGACGAAATGGTCTTATCTTGAATTCCTAGAAATTCTTTTCTGACAGTAGAGCGTCAGTCCCTTAAATGGACTCTATGCTAAAATTTTGATGCATGTAACATTGAGTCGGTATCTGAATTTATCTGTGGTGAAGGATCATTGGTGTTGAGCCAGTTTTTAGCAGTTATCAAGACAAAAAAATCACTTTTCCTGACTTCATTGTCAACATTTTCAAGTTACTTACAGTGAATTTATATAATAATAATACTTTATTTATAGAGGGTGACTCATTTAGTCAAGGACTATTCTCCCTTGATGCCCTCTTAAGAAGAAAGTATAACAATATACATCATACAAAAGATATTAGTAATTACTATTTAGTTTAACTTGTCTTTAGTATTATAAATACTAAATTCTGTTATGATCTATTAGTTACACATACATTATATAATTCATGATATCTCTTCTTAAATACTGTAATATTGTATGCAGATTTTACAGGGAGTGGAAGATTGTTCCACAGAACTGTACCAGAGTATTGGAAGCTTTTCTTAAATTGTTCTTGGTTTTGGTGGATGAAAGTTTGAGTTGAATTACACAGCAGAGATTGAAAGTTTCATTTCCTATGTTAAGAATTACAGTTTCACATGTTGAATCAAATTGTGCGTGTTGATATTGTCTGCCATCCATGTATTTTGACTGCACATGTTGTTCAAGGACATATTATTCTTATTTGTCCATAAATGTGAAGATAAGTCAATTAAACTGCATGCATTTGAGAAATTAGAACATTCCAAATATTGATTATAATCAGAACACAAGTAAATATTACAAGATTTAAGAACACCTATTTACTACCATCTTCCTCAAGTGTTTAAGTAAAAAAAAATTCCATTTCAGCTTTCAAGTTGGCAAAGAGTGTGGTGCAGAAGACAGCCAGGCATTGCACAAATCAGTACTGGGCCAATCTATGCCAGGAAGTACAAACCACATCAGACACAGGAAACATCCACACTATGTATGACAGGATCAAGAAGGCCCTTGGCCCCACTATCACCAAAGTTTCCCTCTTGAATACACTGGATGGCAAGGTGATCACCGACAGGAGCAAGCAGATGTCTTGCTGAGTGGAACACTACCTTGAGCCGCACTCCCATGAAACAGACATATCCCAGCTAATGCTTGACACACTGACACAGTTCTCATCATGGAGGAGCTCAAACGAGGTGCCGAGAGTGCTCGAGCTCAACCAAGTCATAGATTCTTTGGCAGGCGGAAATGCACCCAGAAAGGACAGAATTCCAGCTGAAGTGCTCAAGTGTTGAAAGTCCAGCCTGCTACCACATCTCTATGACCTCCTTCTCCTCTGTTGGAGGGAAGGAGCAATTCCACAATACATGCATGATCCCAGCATCATCACACTATACAAGAATAAAGGCAATCACAGGTACTGCAACAACTACCGTGACATCTCACTCCTCAGCATTACAGAGAAGGACTTGACAAGGTACATCTTGAGGAGACTACAAACATTTCTTGAAAGCAAGTTTTGTAATTGTTGATTACATTCTTATTAACATGATCAGCAAAATACAGTATTTTAAGGAACATTTAGAGACTTTTTTCCTCAGTCAGCCATTATCACAATGTTCTAGTGTGCATATGCACAATGCACTGTGTGTATGTGTGTGAGTTGTGTAAATATATATACATATTTATATATATATATATATATATATATATATATATATATATATATATATATATATATATATAAAAGTGATAAAGAAAACTAAAACTGACCAATTGTGACACGTTACCTGCTTACTATGCATTTTTATTTGCCTGACTTATGTTTAACCAGTTATTACTCTAATACCATGAATGCAAAATAGGTCCCTGTAACCTGCATTCTGAATCTAGGTCCACGTTTACAACAATTTCCTGTATAACTATGCAACCGGAGATCGAATCCTCACACTTATCCTCTTGTATTCCATAAATTTTTTTTTTACTGCTCTTCTTGCTGTATTGCTCACTACATTAAACAGGATCAAAGGGATAAACATAATGTGTGAAATATTGATAATCATGTTCCTTTGTTATGATCCTAAGCAAGCAGCAATATCACTCTACATATCCCAGTACATGTAATCTTAAAAATGTTTCAAGCCTTTTCCTCTCTTTATCTCTTACTGGAGAATCAATGAAAATATTCATAAAATATTTAAGCAATATTTTATTTATAATTTATTTTATATTGTTAGAAGTGCTACATAGTGTTAGAAGTGCTACATAGAAACTGTCAAACTATATAAAGAGATGTAACCACTCTAATCGCTCAGAATATGAATGCGAGTTATGTCCCTATATATATCTGGACTGGCCCTTTTCAAGACCAAAAAGCCAGAACTAAATATAGAAGTGCCTAATTATTAGAATCACTATTCTTAGTAACAGATAATAGTATGCCATAGGCTTTGAAGGGTTAAATATTATTTTCTATGATATCAAAAGTACTGGTACAATAATGAGTTGATTAATTTTGTTTTTCATTTTTCTAAAATCATTGTTCTTAAAATCTGCTTCCAAAGCTATTTTCAGTGTCCACCCCTAGAAGCCAGATTTTACAGGGTAAAAGTCAAAGGATTTGAGTAACCTTGTGGTGACAGTCAGCATAGTTTATGTATCAGTATTGACTTGAGTAGCCACTACATATAGAGTCTAGAATCAAATGCAGTCTACTAATCTATTTCCTATACTCATTCACATGTACAATATACTGTTAACCTATTGAGGGTAACCTATCACAAAAACCAAATATAGAGTTATTAATAGAGAACGTTTACCACTGAATAAACATTTCTTCCTACTTCCATCTGCACTAGTCAGACAGGGCTTTCTGTGTAGGATTTGATGCATATAGCATGGAAGAATCTATGTGGTCATAAGCTAAATATCAATCCTTAATGTACATTAGTAAAGCATAAACTGTAGGTCACAGTGACCTTCTTTGGTTGTAATGGTGTAGTACTAACAGAGATGCATGCAATTATCAAGTTTCACAATTTGAACAAAAACAGCACCAAATAAATGAACTTTAGACACTGAAGCATGAAATATAGGTCACAGACCAATCTTTGCAATAAGGAGGTTGTAGTACATGTCAAAATACAGTCCTTCACCAAGTTTCATGATTCTAGTATAACATGCCAAAAACTCCTGTGGTCATCAGCTAAATGCAAAAGCTTAACCAAAGCCAATAAAAGATGAAATATGGGTCATGATGAGCATCTTTGGTTGTAAAGATGTGGTATGAACAGAGATGCATATCATCATCAATTTCATGATTGTAGCATGAACAATGCCTCAGAAATTAACATCAAATATAAATTTAACTTAAACCAGTGGAATATAAAATATGGCCCATAATGACCTATTTCTGCAATGAGGGAGTAGTGCTCATTAAGCTGCATCCCCTCACCAATTTTCATGCTTCTGGAGTCCAGCACAAGTGTCATTGAGCCAGTCAGGGAAGACACCCAGAGGAGCAGTCCAGTTAAAAAATTACCAAAAACAACTGCAATAATATACTCTAATATGTGACAGACTGAATAAAAAGAGTTGTGAATTTTTCATGAAATTTTTATTTCAGAACATAACGATAACAACAGTAAATAAAATTTTAGTAAAAATCAAGACAAATTTGAAAACAAAATTGTTGGCAATGTCAAAATCCTTAAAATGGATTCAAAATCCCATCCAATTTTTCTAAAGAGTACATTAAAGTTCATTCAAATATATATATATATACAAATTAAATAATATTTTTCATTATCTAGGAGAACAGTGAGATTATCAAAACATGAAAAGGTCATGAATGTCATATTTTTTTCACTCATCCATCCATTCGTTTCCTTATACAACTCAAGATGCATGCTGAAACGACAAGTTTCAACTGTCCAATGCATTTTAATGAATATAAATTTTTTCTGCACTCTCATTCCAATAACAAATACAAACTATGATAAATATTATAATTATTTATCATTGCCAATAAATTGTGAGGAATAGAGAAAGTATCAAAAAGTACACATGTAACGTTTTACATGAATGCATGTATTTGAAACTGAGCAAAATTATTTTACCATGATACAGGGCTAATGTTGAAGAATTATACATTGGAAACCATTTTTGCATCGATGATGGATAATAACAAAAGAATCCAAGCAAGTCAAAGAATTGTACAGACATTCATTCTTTTTCTATCCTGAATAGCTCACTTTTAAATAATTTTGTACATGAATCTCATGCAAGAATATATTTTTTGTTGCATTCACTAATTTTGACTCTACCTTTGTGACCTTTGACCTACTGGCCCAAATCGATCTTTCCATACCACGACATGAACCTGTCTGCAAAGTCTGATTGAGAATACACTGATAAAAACATAAAAATAGATCCAGTTCAAAATTATTTAACAGATTTTTTTTTTAGACCCACTATAGATGGATGTCGCACCTTTTACGGGTATGGAAATTAAAGCAATATAATGCCAAATTCAATTTATAAAATTCAAAGGATTACTTGAAATTCGCTGCTTTCAAAGAAATTAAAAACTTGTATATTACCAGTGTTGCACATAAGATCCCAAGGGCAGGGAACACTGTGCCCCCCGTCCTCCAAAATCTGGGGGACATGCAACATTTTAAAAGGACAAAGGACAATAATATATAGTACTTAATGCACTAGTAGTGCTAAAAAAATGAGATAATCTTATTTGCTTTAACTTTGTTGTCTGTATTGTACTATCATCTTTTCCATGGACACTTACATTATTGTAATAAAAGTTTCTAAAGTGCTCAAGAAACTTGTGAACATATTAACATGTCTGAATATCTGATTCACCTGAAATGAGCTGCACTATGGAATTTTCCATTCTAGATCATGCTCTCATTTAACTTTAGTGTTCAGCATTTATTATAATAATTCCCATTTTTTCTTAATTACTTGTCTTTTCAAATTAATATATCATTGATTAAATGACAGATTGTGTATTAGCATTAATTGCACTCCTTTTGTTAGTAATTCAACCCTGAAATAAATTAAATTTTCATCACTGTATGTGTGCCTTCAACCTCAAAAATGTTACACTAGCAGCCGTCAAAGGCATTGCAGATCATCTGAGTAACCCAAACCTTGAATATTTTAATTGCCAAATATGCTGTTTAAAATGGATATTAATTGCCATCTTATAGTTTTTATTACCTTTAGTGACTTTGGCCATTGCTAGCTCCAACATAGATATGGATGGACGTGCATGAAAGAAAATAGTAGGCATATTTTTAAAAAAAATTCCTGATGAAAAAGTACACGCAGAGGATGCACAGCAGTAAAGATTTGATGGACATAGGATAAAAAATTGTGGGAATCCCGTGATCCTGCACCCGAGGTGCAACACTGAATTACTAGAGATGAGTTTCTTAATTAGAAATAAAATAGCTGACGACAAAATAACAATGGAAAAAGAGATTTCATAAAGTTTGGAACCTATCTAAGCCCTCAGAAGTTGCAGTCCCCATCCCCAAACATATTATCTTCTGCACTACTGGTGTACCTGATGATCCCAATACATACTTTTAATAATCAAATTTTAGAGACATTAACTTCAACTCATGTTCAAACAACATTAGAGATTATATTTTCAATACAAAGTAACACGCAAATGACTGTACAAAGATGTATCTATCTAGATTCAATGTCACATGACTGCTCCTGGAACAGGCTTAATACTAGCTGTCCGTCATTTCTATGGAAACGTGCAAGTCTTGGTCATCTGAATTACTGTGATTTTTCTCTGTATCTGAGGTGCCAATTAAATCATTTCCATCGGCATTGAGCATGGGATCTGCAAAAGTCAATATTTATTCTTATGTAAATTTATAATAAACTAAAGTTCCTCAAAATGACTGATGCTCTACTGTCCAAAAAGAATTTCCAAATATCCAAGATAAAAACATTTGTTCTTTTTAACTGCTGAGTGTTGAAACCATCTCTGAAATTCTTGAGCAATAATAAGATTTTCAAATTGGTCACTGTGATGGCAACAGTGGATGTCCAATCGGCACCATTTCATATAGGATTAGACATCATTAGAAGTTTTATGGAGAAACTTCATGTCAAGATGACCATCCATTCAGCAGTAGTGATAACAAAATCTTCAAGCTGGCCATCATGGCAGCCATACTGGATGCAAGATTGACAACATTTTCATCTAGGACCAACTAGATGTCATAAGAAGAAGTCTTTTGGTGAAAACCCAATCTCAATATGACCATCCATTCAGGCAATAACAAGATTTTCAAGATGGCTGCCATGGTGTTCAAATTGAAGGTCAGATTGGCACCATTTTAATTTAAAACCAACCAGACATAAGAAGTCTTCTGGTGAAAACCCCATGTTGATACAACTTTCCATTTAGGAGGTGTGGTGATAATATTTCCAGGATGGCTGCTGTCATGGCTATATTAGATGTCAGATCAGCACTTTTTCCATTGAGGACCAACTGGACATTATATAAAGTCTTTTGGTGAAAACCCCATATCAATTTGACCATCCATTTAGGAGAAGTAGCGATAACAAGATTCTCAAGATGACCACCATGACAGCCATACTGAAGGTCAGATCAGCACCATTTTCACTTAGGACTAACTTGAACTCATACAAAAGTTTTTAGAGAAAACCCCATGTCGATATGACTTTCATGGGCAAGCCAGACCACAAATTTAATGACAATGAAAAATGAACCAAATTGATATTCGAAGTGAGCCTCCCCCTCCCCTCACCCCCTCACCAAATACCATGGTAAAGCATCACTTGTTAGTTTTAATACTAATGGCATTTATAGTACTGAGAAATATATATATCATAATACAATTAGGAAAGATGAGGAACAATTGAAATGTTTACTGATCATGATTTAATTTGCAGGCAAAATGTCATGAACCTGAAAGGTCTGCACTAATGTAATGACTACCCGATGCTATAGTAATAAATTCAAAAAATTACTCATGCTTTATGTCTTGCTTTACTTGACAAAGAACATATTATATCCATTTATAATAAGGAATATGCAATACAACTTGAAGCAATCCAATGAAATTTTCAAACATCTGAGAGACATAAAAGCCTTAAAGTTCAAGAACATAAAATGTCAATCACAGTGTGTACCTTTTGTAAGCACACATATCCATGAATTAGGTTAGTACAGTCAAACCTGTCACTAGCGGCCACTCATGGGAAAAGGCAAAACTGGCCATTGCACACAGGTGACCGCTGTATGCAGGTTCCCCTTTTAAAATTGGTTTCTGAACAAATACCATGCACTGAATATCATTATTGTTATTATTATTATTATTACTATAATTTTTATTATTCATTTTTATGTTATCAATATTGCTTTATGTGCACTGTACAACAAAATCATAATTAAAAGGTATATGTTGTTCTCTCACAAATTTATGTTCTACACAAGATTACTGGATCCTGCTCACTTGAATCCATCCTATAAATGAGTTTGTTCATGCTTTAAAAACAATATCTGAATTAGTCAGTTGTTCAGCTCGCCAAAATCAAAAGACAGTTGGTTTATGTGAGAAGCCTGTGATGAACAGAAAATTAAAAGAAGCCATATATGGTTAGTCATTGTGACCCATGAACTGAAACTTCACCTGCCTTTACAGACATGTTTTGAATATTGGATGAGCCCTGACCCTAATGAAAAGGGATGTAACTTGTATTTCTTCTCAAAGACGAACTTTTTTCTTCTGAGATAGGTTTAATTCACAGGCAAATAGATGAAGATACCTCACTATACCTGTCACACTAGCACAAAAGGTGACTTCCATTTCTGCTGCGATAACACAACTACTTCTGCCACCATCCAGCAAACAAATTGCTTCAAACCTCTACCCTAATGATAAAAACTGCCTCACTTTCGAATTTGACATGGTGAAACCTTTGAGTTACACTATCAACATGATTGGAGTAAAGTGAGTACAAGCAAGATAAGAAAGGTTTGCACATCAATTCACATGATATTCCTTTATCTAAACAATGCCTTCATGAAGCAAAAGACTGAGCATTCACTCCTGTAGATACACATCAGTGACCACTTAAGCCAGGGAGAAACCATTGTTTGGTTAGGAAACTCCTATTCGATGACCATGGAAGGCAGGTGACCATTATGTACAGGACATTTATATAGGAAATTTGCCAGGGGGAAAGTAGAATGGCCATTGTGAGCAGGTGACTGTTCAGTAAAGGTGACCGTTAGGACAGGATTGACTAGTTATTTATCCATGAAAATATCCAATATAATGTAAGGATCACAAAGGCACTGTATTGTCTTGTGTTAGAAACTGTTCCACACTGAATAGATTGATTAATGTGAAAGCAGTGAGTATATGGGATTCAAATATTAGTCATTTCATGAATAAACAAGTTTTCACTCAATTTTTTATACTGCTGATAACAAGTCCTATTCATTATTCCAATCAGCATATGGAACACAAGAACAAACTGTTATTACTAGTTATTTTTCATACAAATAGCTAACTGCTGAATAAACAACCAGCAGATCAGTGCCACTTTACTGAAGCTGATTTAATCAAGTCGAAGTGATCTTTATCATGTGTTGTGATAATCCACTTAGCATTAATTGGCTTAATGGTTGATGTTTACGGGTCAATCAAGACCTTATCAAATAGTATATCTCCATTGTCCACTCATTCTTTTAACTGAGCTATCACCTGCAATAGGGCAGGTTACAAATTCACCTATAAATATAATTTGATGTCATTTACCCACAAGACCTGGCATGCACTGCCATACTGCTTTTGGACAAAGGGAATAAATTTGGAGTGTACACAATGTGATGCTTACACTGAACTATGTTTTATACTCTGTGAACTATGTTGCTCTGCTCATATCAATGTGTGCAAAATTACACTCAAAGATAAAATATTAACCAGATTTAGTAGATAAAACAAATAAAGACTTGTTTAGTCTTTAATTCCTCTAATTTGGGGAGATTAGTTATTTATCAGCTAAGAAGATAACTGTTTTATTGTTTGGTGTAAACAGTAAATAAGAAAAACCCATTTAATGGCAACCTCCATTCATTGTCGTAATTTGCATCTTGTATTTCCATTCCTGGTTTCAATGAAATTATAATGTCCGCTTTGCGAAATGTTATGGTCCTTTATTATCCTCTTGTTTATTCTCATTTGTGTGTAAATTCATGTATTTCACAATTCTACTATTTGTCTATCTTTTCTTAAATTTATTTACTGTTCGTTTGTTCACTCTTTCATTCATTTTATTCTTATGTCTACTCTTTTATTTACCAACTTATATGCACCTACCTCTGTTTGTTCATCATTTTATTGTGCATTCCTTTTAATTATAAGACTGACTGGTGAAATCAAAAACTAAATGAATCAGATTACTAATGGTAATCTGAATAATAATCATTTAGAAGAAAAAAGATTGTCACAAAAATCTCAAGGCACATATTTATAATTAAATTGACACAGCCATGGTGGAGGAATTCCTGAAGATTTGAATTTTAATCTAGAGAAAAAATAATGCATGATTAAAAACTTTTCATGCATTAATTATTTCTGACATTAAAAAGATTGTATGTGTCAAAATTGGCATGAAATGGTAAATTGGCAACAAAATATATGTATTATAAAGAATACAAGTCATTACGGAATGTTGATAAATATCTATGCATAGAATTATCTTTTACATTCCTCTGAAATTTTATATATTTAGATATTCTAGCCATAAACTTAGTATTGAGGCAGGTAGATATGAAGGTGACAAGAGTTTTTTGTAACTTCTGTTCCAGAAATAATTTACCATTTGTTCATGTTAACACTATGCATTTCTTTTTTTTAAAATTTACCAAGACATTAGAGAAAAAAAAATATTAAGATAAACTGACCATCTGAATAAAAATTCTATAACTTGATTTCATCTAAAAGTTCACATTTTATAATACCATTTATTAGTTACACATTTTTTTTATTTAATGTCTGACAGTTATACTATAAGAAGTGCATTGCACTCCAATATAGTGACTTTTTTTGTATGTATCATACGATGTTAGCCTAAATTACTGAAATAAAGAATATAAAATTACTTTGATTTCCACTTGTAGGGAGATGACATTGTACCACCCTTTTAGTTGTATAACAGAGTGACTTTCTATTAGACTGTAAGGTAATTTCTCCCCAGGAGCATCGTCTTCAGTTAACTATACATACTGAAACTCAGCCGCCATGTTACAAAGTCTGTCTATAGGTTTTAAGACACTGATCATGAGGGTTATTTTGAGGCATGAGGTCATTACGCATTGCATCACATCTGCCTAATATATAACTTGCCCTATTAGGGTAATGTCCAGTGAGAGATCTTGTATACCTGTTACCATATTAAATTGTTTTCATTTCATTGCTGGTTATATATATATATATATATATATATATATATATATATATATATATATATATATATATATACACACACACACACGCACATATACAGAGGCAGACAAAGTTTGAAAATCCTAGGTTGTCCCTAGGCAACTAGCTTTGAAAATCTTGTTGCCCAGCAGATTTTTCTGCTTGCCCAGTTAATGGAAGTTGCCGCCAAGATTGCTGTAATCAAAATTATTCAGCAACTTTGTCATATATACAGTTAGTCCTAACTGCACATAATACTTGAAACTCACCATCAGTCCTGCTAATGGAAAGTGTCACACACATATATTTAATCTATTTTACATATTTAACCTACCTGAGGTTAGCAAATAAAAGTTAATCAAACAATCTCCTTTTTCTCATGTTGTCTCTCTGTCCAAAAGTTTTCTAGTAGTTGGCCATCCTTGACCAGAAACTTATTTATATTTTATTTTTATCCGAGTTTTCATCATTACGGTTCACATTATCGTTTATCGGATACTATTCATCCTTAGTCTAAAGTGTCGGGTAACTGTAATTTTCCACGAGTTTTGTTTAGCCATTAACCTACAAGCCAAAATAGCATGAAACAACAATTGTGATTGGTCAAATTATTTAAACTTGCCATATTCCTTTAGCTAAAGTTAGCCAACAGAAGCAACTGTCATATGATCACCAGCAGGTGTCCATTTTTTCAAAAGACCAATCAGAAAGCATAATACTTAATCACAGGTATTCAATATCTCAAGCTGAAGAAACCACTACCAAATGTTGGAGTGTTGACAAAAGACAACCAGTTCACCCTGAAGGCTGGGAGTATGAACTGTGATTACTTAATCAAATAATGAATAGCTGACACATGTGGATTAGTGTGGCCTCTTTACCAATAGCAATCACCCAACACTCAACTAAAGAATTATATGGAGATAATTTGGGGAACCTGCTGTAGGTACCAAAGGGGATTAAATAAAGATCAAATGTTTGCCACTGGAAATATATACAATTAAATCATAATTTCGAAAATGATAATTTTTTATTAATATTTCTTGATTTGTTATATATATATATATATATATATATATATATATATATATATATATATATATATATATATATATATATATATATATATATTTCTGACCAGATTACTACTGTCTGTCTGTCTGTCTATATATATATATACCTGAGAGTGATGACATGAGTTCCCCATCATTACTGGAGGTCTGTACAAATGTAGGTGAGGCTGGTGCAGGCATAACCAGATCACTACTGTCCCCTGTGGAACCAACAATGTCAGACTGGCTGACCATACCACCATCTGAATCTGTATTGATGCAGGTCTCTCCTATTGACTGTAACAGAAAATAATATGTGGTCAAACTGTGAGTTTTAATAAGAAGGATCCATGTGAATGTGGTGTGACTGATGTTTGGAGTGATGTAAGGCTGCCCTCTTTGTGCAGCTTACAAATGGCATTTAATAGTTTAGACATGGTCCTTATATTCAGTAGGGGTGAAACGATTAATCAATATATCGATACTTTTTCCAAATCGATACCCATATCGATACAATAGGTGAAGAATCAATACAAAATGATACTTTCCCTATGTAAGCTACTTTAATCATCAGCAATTGTGAATAATTATTAGTCGTTTGCCTTTTCATTATTTGAATTGAGAATTCATCTGAGAAAAACTATTGACAAGACCCACTCGCCTTCTACAAATTAACAAACACAAGGTGACAAAATCGCATGGTTTGAAATCTCCCCCCACCCCAACCAGTTCCATGCTGATTATTTTATCCTGTCATCATGCTCAGCCACTGACAAAATATAATAACTAATGCAGACATTCCAGATTTGTTCCACGTGTATAATTTAAGTACTTTATTGATCAGTTAATAACCACATTTATGCGAAGTTTCTCTGTTGCTTCTCATCTTCTCTACTTGGATGGAATTTGAGGGCTACACTTCTGGTGTGTCATGCAGTGAAATATGTTACTTTCAATTCTGATTGGTGGTTATTGTTTGTTCAAGTCTAGAGTAAAACAATAACCACAAATCAGAACTAACTGTAGCCTATTCACTGCGTGACACACCAGAAGTATTGGCATCCAAACTCGATCCAAATAGATACAAAGTAACAGAGAAACTTCACGCAAAAGTGGCTATTAAATGATCTGTAAAGTACTTAAATCTTACATAGGGAACAAGTTTGGAATGTCTCCTTTTACGCTGATATATGTAAGTTGTGACTGAATGTGCTGACGGAATTAAAAAAATGTTAGCACAGAATCGGCAATGGGGCAAATTCCAAACCGCACAAGTTATAGCCACCTTGTTAAATTGTAGAAGGGAAGTGGGTGATGTCAATAATTTCCTGCTTTACTGACAGAAATGAGTGGTTGTGGCTGCGGCAGTTGTTTTGCATCTGCAGGAAGTATAATGTGAAGGATCTGGTTGTTAGTCATCTCCGCTCCCACACTCACACTTGTTCTAGATAAGAATTTTCCTTTCACTTTTTGTTTTGAAGACAGCACCGTAATGCCTTCCAAATTTAAGTGAAGACATGTAATTCGTAATAAGCTATTTTAAAAGCATTCATACAGTGCAAAACAAAGGGCGTGGTGACCAAGATGAGTTCTGCACCTGATCAAATGGAGCAGCCTCAAATGGCCTAAAAGGTTGAATAAATATCACAGACACCTTTCAGGTAGTCTGTTTGGAAGTATTTTTTTAAAAATCTTGTCCAGGATGAGAATGGCATATGAACTGATGATAAGTCTATGTCTGTCTGTAATCTTTACTCTAGAAATACAACCAATAAGTCAGCTCACATACAATGGCATCACCCTATCACTGGCAGACCTTCTAAAGATCAAGTTGATATGTGTATCAATAATGTATCACATTGTAGGTTGTATATCATGAATTGTATCGATATGCGGCAGATGTGTATCATTTCATCCCTAATATTCAGTCCTTGTTATATATAACTTACATTAAATTTAAGCACTTCATAGGTAAATAAACAGGAATAATAATACATGTAGCTGATGCATCATCTGCAGCTACAGACTATGACAGATGTATAGGCAGTTACAGCCACAGACTGTGACAGATGTAGGGGCAGTTACAGCCACAGACTATGACAGATGTATAGACAGTTACAGCCACAGACTATGACAGATGTAAAGTCAGTTACAGCTACAGACTATGGCAGATGTATAGGAAGTTACAGCCACAGACTATAACAGATGCATAGGCAGTTACACCTACAGACTATGGCAAATTTATAGGCAGTTACAGCTAGAGACTATGACAGATGTATAGGTAGTTACAGCTAGAGACTATGGCAGATGTATAGGCAGTTACAGCTACAGACTATGACAGATGTATAGGCAGTTACAGCTTCAGACTATGGCAGATGTATAGGCAGTTACAGCTAGAGACTATGACAGATGTATAGGGAGTTACAGCTACAGACTATGGCAGATGTATAGGCAGTTACAGCTACAGACTATGGCAGATGTATAGGCAGTTACAGCTACAGACTATGGCAGATGTATAGGCAGTTACACCTACAGGCTAGGACAGATATATAGGCAGTTACAGCTACAGAGTAAGACAGATGTATCAGATGTATAGGCAGTTACATGTAGAGAGTTCTAATCCTATTAGCTGACCATGCTAAACACCACTGATTTTCAGTTTATGCAAATTTCTGAAGTAAATCCATCTTCTATGATACAAGTCACAAAGAGGATGAACAAAGTAATGTCTATAGATTTTCTCACATTCAGACGTGTGTATGGTTGTGTTCTCCAGTGAAGAATAACACAGTTACATCCTAAAGTGCAGTGGTTGAAGTTGGTATCCAGGAAAAAGGACTTTTTGCACTGATTATCCAAGGAAAACGTACAGATTCTGTAGTCAAAATTTTGATCCTTCAATAGAAGAATTCTATTATTCTCACAGTTCTATATGTGTATGATCATGTTTTCCATTGTAGAACACTGGAGGAGTACATTTCTTTCATCATGTAACTGCTGCTTTTCATGACATGACCTTCTACTGCGAGCATAGGACACAAACTTGCAAAAACTCCCTGATTTACATCGCCATTTCAATATTATATCAAAATAATCAAGATTAACATTAACTGCAAAAGTTATGTCATAAAAGCAAAGTTTTTAGTAAATTAAGTTTCTCCGAGAATACTTACCTGATCACATAAATGTTAGGAAGAAGCTACCTCTCAAATCCAGCAATTGCAGAAAGACAAAAAAATTTGTCTTTCCTATCTATATACCATAGACAAAGGGAAGAAACTCTTCCAAACCCTTCCTCTTACCTCCCTCACCACCTCTAGGTGGTTACAGTTGTTTACTTAGTTTTAGCTTTCACTGGAGCTTACTGGAGACTCCTCCCTTTTCTAGGCTGTCCGGTGGGTGTAAGTCCCCTTCCCCCCACATATCTGAGCTTGGCCTTAGGACCTGTAAGTCCGGGCACATGGGGTAATTTTGGATGTGGATGATCTGTTTCGCCATCAATCCAGGGCGTATAATGTCATTCCAGCTGCCGACCAACCAGTCCATACATCTGTGTCCGGCCGTACTCCACAATCAGTGATCAAGAATCCGTCGCTTTGGCGAGCTGTGGCATATACCGGCTGGCCGCACCTTGGTATGCAGAGCTATATGGGGATCCGGTTAGCTGATCCATCCATTTTTCCACACAGACCAACCAGGTGGTCACTGAGCCAGCCATCAAGCCAACAACCATCCCTTAGTCCAGCCAATTGCCAAGCCAACCACCCAACACACTTACCTGCATTTTATACCAGCAAGACAAAGCGTAGCACTTGTCCATCTGCCAATGCAACCACTGGCTCAAATCTTTAAGACTTATATTTTTGGAAGATATCAAACCATACACAGGGACTCACTGCACAGCCTCATTCCTGCCCCACGAGTTGTTTTACTCTGATGCTGACAGATAACTTGATAAGGACAACCTCCACAGTGAGTACAGGATAATGTTGACAGAATACCTGATGAGGACAACCCCCACAGTGAGTGCGGGGATAACCATGACAACTTGCCATACAACAATCCTACAATGGAGCATACAGAATATAGTTTTTAAGTGGCCATGGAGGAAATATACAGAGTTCTGCCGATTTCTGAGTGCCCATCCCTGTCAGCCGCAATCTAGGCCTATAAGGTCAAGGTTTAAATGGATTCTGAAGACAAAGACAAACAGCCATCCTTCCTTCTTCTTCCACAGTCAGCAAAGGTTAAAGAAGTCTCTGAACGCCTGACTGATAAAATACAGGACCTAGGCAATTCCAAGGTTTTCTTTTTGGAAAGTCAGCTACCTACATCATTCTCTCCATGCTGGTACCACATTCACTGACATTCAGCACTGAGCTGCCATCCTTGAAAAAAATATTGCGGTGGTCAGCAGCTTTAAAAGGTGGAAAAAAATGTCTTGCATGCCACCTCCAAGTTAGTGCAAAACATGATCACTAGATCTGGCTTCACTAGCCACTGGCCAAAAGAGGTGTTAACGATCATGTATGGGAATCCACAGCCTGCATTGCCAAGGTGATTAACAGGGCTGCACATCACATGATGGCTAATGCCTGGACGGCTTTGGCTAACCTGGATCTCATGAGACAAGATGCCAGCCTGCACTCATCCGCCCTTAAGCTGCATTATGCCTTGGCCCTTTGGTCAGCACCTTTTGGCATGCCATTGCTGTTTGGTGGAAAAATTGAGGAAGTATGTGAGCAGTCATCACAAGAATTGCCTCTTCAACTGGCCTTGCTGCCTGTACTTACTTTCAGGATGAACCAGTCTCAGCTACAGCAGAGCAAGGCAGCAATTTCAACCTCAATTCAATTGCAGGCAGCAGCAAGCCCCTCAATTAAGCATATCCACCTCAGTGTTTCCCCAGACATGGAAATTGGCAAAAGTTACCCCCATTCACAAGTCTGGCAGCAAAGAAGATGTCAATAACTACAGACCCATATCTATATTACCAACTCTGTCCAAACTACTTGAAAAGCATGTCCATGACAATCTTTTGATGTACCTATCAAACTATAATTTAATTCATCAAAACCAATCAGGGTTCCGAGAAAACCACTCCTGTGAGACAGCCTTGGTCTCCATGATAGATAGATGGATTACTGCCTTGGATCAAGGAAAATTAGTTAGATCCATACTAGTTGATCTTAGAAAAGCTTTTGACCTTGTTGATCATGATATTCTTACCAATAACTTAAACATTTATCAATGTGACAATTCAACGATTGATTGGTTTAGATCATATCTAACAATGAGAAAACAGTGTGTCAAAATAAATAGCAGTTTTTCTAAAGAAGAACCAATTACATGTGGAGTATCACAAGGATCAATCCTGGGCCCACTCCTCTTTCTCATTTCATAAATGATCTACCACTGAAAATAGGCAACTGTATTTCATCTACTGACTTATATGCAGATGACACCACTCTATCAGAGTTCAAACAGCTAAAATCAGACCTAGAGGTCTCCCTTCAGACAGCCTTACTTAGAATAGATTCCTGGTGTAAGGAAAATGGCATGAAAGTAAACACGGACAAGACTAAAGTATTAATGATTACTACCCAACAAAAAAGAGCAAAATTGGAAAATAACAATTTGAATCTCAAGTTGAATGAAATTGGTCTACAAATGGTAACTCATGAAAAAATCCTTGGGGTGATGGTTGACAACAATTTGCAATGGAATGAACATACTCAACTCATATGTCATAAAGTCAATTCATGTCTCTGGTTATTAAGCAAGATAAAGCCATATCTATCAACTAAACATAGGTTAATATATTACAAAAGCTATATACAACCATACCTAGACTACTGTAATGTTATCTGGGGAAACACTTCTGACAAGAATATGTGCAAATTATTCCGTTTGCAAAAAAGAGCTTGCAAACTCATCCTACATAATGCTGAAAACATCCCAAATGCAATGAATAATATTAAAATGTTAACAGTAAGTGAACGAATATTTTTGAGAAAGGCTAGACTTATGCACAAAGTTTCAAACAATATGGCCCCATTATATCTCAAAGAACTATTTCATGCTAGAAAATAAGTCAACACTCCCAATTTAAGATCAATTTCAGCTAACCACCTCTGCATTCCAAAACCAAATAAAGAACTCTTTAAGAAAAGTTTTAAATATTCAGGGTAACTAATTTGGAATCGAATCCCAAAGGAAATTAGAGAAAGTACAAATATAAATGCATTTAATTATCATCTAATTAACTTGTTTGATTTGACAAATACATTACAACTTACAGTATAAATTCTCAAAACTTCCATTTTGTTGTCTCACAATTATGTTTGTACTGTATATACACAATGTACCTAGTTGGATCATGTTCTTACATAACTTTCTGTTTATTATGTCCATATATACATGTAGCTTATTATCAATGCTTTATTATTATTATTATTATTATTATTATTATTATTATTATTATTATTATGCAACTATGTACATGTACACTGTATGTAAATATGCATGTAATAGAGGGCTACAAGGAGGATTAGTTCCATGCAACTAATTGTGTCACCCTCTTTAAATAAAGTCATTATTATTATTATTATTATTATTATTATTATTATTATTATTATTAATTCCGGAGGCAGTTTAATAAAGGTGATAGGAAACAAGGTTTCTCCTTCCCCAAGCCTCCTAACAACCGACGTTGACTTGAGACCCCAACCACCTTGAGACAGTCTTCTGGTGGGTACCAGACTCTTTCATTTTCAAATGGCATGGATGGACCTATTTCCCAAGTATGAATGAGTGATCCAAGTTGTTTTGGATGGGATTCAGATTTCATTCATCCAACCCCCACCCCTTTCAACTTTGCCTTCCATGAGGGGCATGCCATCCAATCTGGAGATCGCAGGAATTTTACAGAAGGAAATCTGGTCATTTCTCAACAAGCAGGCAGTGGATGGTTCACAAGCTGAACTCTCCAGGGTTTTGCTCCAAGCTATTTATAGTACCCATGGCCAATGGGAATCTCAGACCAGTCATAGACCTCAGCTGGCTCAACAAGTACATAGTCACACCGAAGTTCAAAATGGAGATGGCAAGATCAGTAAAATTTTCTGTAACAAAGGACCAATTTGCAATCAATTTAGACTTAACTGATGCATACTTTCATATCCTCATACACACATCCATGCAAAAGTTCCTTTGGTTTGGTTTCCAAGGAACCATTTACCAACTTTGTGCTCTCCCATTTGGCCTCAAACTCAGCCCTTGGGGTTTCACTAAGATCATCAACTGTGTTGTCTCTCTCTTCTGGTTGACCTCATCTGGAGTGATGGTGGCGTATCTCAATGACATCATCCAAAAACACATAGTATGTTTATCTTTGGTCATGGGCAGAAACGATCTTCTTTCCTTTTTTGAGTCTATTAGGGTTTCTGATCAATTGGGACAAGACAGACCTCACTCCATCCCAGCACTTTGTCCACAAGGGCATGGAATTTTTAACAAACTCAAACTTGTTTGCCTCCCTCAATTGCACATGGCACAGATTATCGAGCTTGCAAAGTCGATTTCCAACAGGGAGTGGATCTCTGCAAGAGGTAGATTTTATTCTCTTCCAATGCCTTTTCATATGCCCTTTGCAGATGGCCCTGCTAGCCCAGTGGCGCCCCTTTCCCTGTGGACTCGATCAACAAATTACGCTCTCAAACAAAGTAGTCTTTCCTGCATCAGTGATACAACAAACAATGGCTCACAGCAGGAATTCCTCTGGAAAACCCCCAACCAGAACTTACAATCAGCATGGACGCCAGCTTGTACGGTTGGGAAACCCATCTGTTGCCCAGCTTCACCACGGGGGTCAGTGGTGAATAGGGGCCAGAAGAGTTACCTCTCCATATCAACATTATAGAAATTAAGGCCACAGTAAATGCTTTTCATTTCTGGAAGGACCAATTATAAGGAAAGGCTGTCCTTATTATGATAGACAATTCTTTGATGGTGGCCTACCTCCTCAAACTTTGGGGGGGGGGGGGGGTTTCGCTGGTGAGTATAGATGAATATAATGGTTCAGATCAGACATATTCTGGATAGACTCAATGCTCTGGCCCATTCATTGTCAACAAGGTGCTAGACCCTTCACAGAGAGTAGTCCATCCACCTTTTGATCTTTCAGAAGATTTGTGCACTTTGGGGCCACCAGATGATAGATCTGTTCACAACAAGGTGGAATCATAAACAGCCCACCTTCATCTCACGTGTCCCAGACCCACAGGCATGGGCTATGAAAGCAGTCTCAGTCAGAGAAGTTTGGGGACTGTGCCCCCCCCCCCCTCAATCTTCATACAAAAAAAAATTCAAAAAGTGAGAAGCTACGACTGCAAAGTGATTCTTATAGCCCCACTCAGGTGAGAGGGTCCTAGATGAATGATGAATGATATACTCAATCTAGCGATGGACGTTCCCATGAAAATTCCACAGAGACCCATCCTGCTTAAACAGCCATGGTCACAGGTATTTCATCCATGCCTAGACAGGCTACTCCTTCATTTGTGGCTCTTGTCAGGAGAGCCTTGTGAAGAAAGGAATTTAAACTTTCTATTTTGGAGAGAATCTCATAAGCTAGAAGGCACTCCACTTTGAGGGTGTATGAATGGAAGTGTCAGGTTTTCAGGGACTGGTGCAACAGTAGTGACAGTGTTGTCCATTTGAGTGCCTTAATTCCACAACTGGCTAACTTTTTTCTCTAGATTTTTCAGAGAAAAAGTTAGCCCCCTCTATGATCAAAGGCTACCTCTCCATGATCTCAGACACATTAGGCATCATGGTAGAGCAGATATAGGTCACGATATGGATTTATCAAACCTATTAGCCAATTCTAACTTTAATAGGCCATAATCGCTCACCTTGTTTCCTAAGTGGAATGTGTCGTAGGTGCTGACATGGCTCAATTCAGATCAGTTCGAGCCATTAGTGAGCACCTCCTTGAAACTACTATCATACAAAACTTGCTTCTTGATAGCTGTAGCTTTGGCATGCAGGGTGAGCAAGATGCATGCCCTTTCAGTGGACAGTTCAGATTGGATGGTTCCATGGTCCATGTGATGCAACCAGGCTTCACAGTGAAGAACAGGTTGCTGTCAACTGAGTGGTCATCCATTCCCTCTCTCTGATTGATCAGTCTAGGCAGATGGTGATGCAGGACCTGTGCATACAAACAATACGTGAAGTGCACGGAAAAATGCTGTGGGGCCCAGCAATACCTTCTTCTTCTAATCAAGCCAGGGAAAGAGGATATAACCACAGAAGCCCCGACATCGTGGCTAAAGTGGGTAATATGCTCAGCATATTTTGTGATCTCAACAGATCAAGTATGCCTCATGAAAATCTCAGCTCAAGAAATCAGAGCTATCTCTGCAAACCTCATACTGGAATGGAAAGTATCGATTTGAGACATAATAGATATAGTTGGCTGGCATGCACAGTCCACCTTCTCAAGCTTGTATGTGCATGATCTAGCTTTGCCGAGACAAGAATTGAACCTGGTAGGTCTGGTGGCTACAGCCCAGACCATCACCAGGATACAGAACAGAGCTTTTGCTGGATTTGTCATCTGGTTCCTTTTCTCTTATCCAGGTACTGTTATCATGGTTTACGTGACTGTCAGTTGCGCTGGTCTCATATTAGAAGTGCGGTTGACCCTCATACAGGGTAGAAATCCTTATTCTTTATTCCTTTAAGGGTAACCATGGTAGAGGTAGGATGCTCAGCATTGCCTCCTCCTATTACCTATTCTCCTAACATTAATGTGATTGAGGGAATGTATTCAAAGGAGAAAGCAGATTTTTGTAGTAAATTATGTTCCTCTGAGAATATTTAATAGATCACATTACTATTAAACCCTCCTACACCTCCCTGCAAATGTGAGCATCCTTGTTGAGGTATCGCTCAAGCTAAAACTAAGTAAAATGAAGTAACGTTCATATATATGGTATATAGATGGAACTTTGATCTTTCTGCAATTGCTGGATTCAAGCGATAGTGGAGCTTCTTCCTAACGTTAATGCAATCAGGGAACATACTCAAAAGAGAAACCAGCAGCAGTTTAAGTTAGTGTCCAGCAAACAAGAACAACCTAGCTACACGTACAACTCCTTTTGTCTCGTTTAGAGTTAAAAAAGCCATTGTTACAATGGTTACTTTTTTATATTCATATTTTTATTATTTTTTATGAAAGGAAAATCAATTGCAGAACAAAACTGAATTGAGGACTAAATCATTTTTTGTCCGTCTCATTTAATCTTAAGGATAAGAGTGGACTTTATTTTTGACCTGTTTGAATTTGTATGCTGATGCATGTTTAAATGTCATTTAAAGTTTACACTACACATTTCAGTGTAAACATAACTTTGTATGCTCATTCTCTTAAAGTAAGGAAATTACCAATGGATGTGTTGCTGTTTTAAAGCTGTATAAGTATTCACAATATACCATTTTGACTCCTACTCTCATTTTTCATTCACGAATGTGGAAAAAAATGATCCTTCATAATACATTGGTGTTGCATAGTAAAGTTTCACCTGAGGGCCTTGTGTCCAATGCAAAATTCTTACCCTTGTGTGGAATTTTCATATCCTACACAAACGCATATGAAGGATTCAATAAATCTTTCTTGTGGCCTCTTGGCTTCTTTCTACCATTGCTTCCATCAAGGTCACAGTGGAAAGTATAAAGTTGCAAAAAGATAACTATCTTTTGACCCAGCACAGAGCACAACTAGATTAACACATAAATGGTTGCATGAAGTTTACATTAGTGGCAAATGCAGTTTCTCCTGCCAGCTGGTCCTGAGTTATGACACTTTCCTCCTCTCCAATGGCTGCTGTCAACTGTATGCTGGTGCCTATCTCTGGCCCCAGGGTTGCTACCCCCTCCCCTGATATGGAATCTTCAATGTTCCCAGTTGAACTCATTATCACCTGGGGCTGGTGGTTCATCTGCACTGTCACATTCCCGTTTCCCTGGATAGAGGTGGCAGTCTGAAATCAGGTCAGTAGGAAGCACATTTTTCGAAATGTATCCTTATCACTGGATGAAATTCACTACATTTCTACTAAGCGCCTGAAGAATGAGAGTTCCAAGTCATTTTGTACATTTTTATTACAATACTGCTGTTATCCACTATAAGGCTCATAAACTCAACTCTCCTCCCTGCTTTTCAAATTACATGTGGAAAGAACTGGATAAAGCAGATAACATAACAGTTTATTAATAACAAGAGGCTTAAGAAGATCAGATGTCACTCATCTGGCAGATCCTGGGTAATAACCAAACCAGAGATGTTCCCTGTCAAATCTAGTAAAAATCTATCATAACATGACTTTTTTTGTTTATCTATTTAGTAACACTCGTAATATTAAATGGCAGATCAGAATTAAATGTAGCAATGTCTATGGAAAAATCTGACTGCAAAACATTATGCAGTTCATAAGATTTCATTTTGAGTTCATGCCATTTTTACTTATGGCAGTCATAATTGATGTCACATCTGCCATGTTTGTAACAGCATGCTTGATACCAGAATGCTCTCAAGCTGCTACTAAAGAACCATACCTATGTTTAATCAAAATTGCCCGTCATTCTGGAGTACTGGAAAATAGGTTTTGCACCTGGCTGTTATGGAAGCCATATCACTGCTAGGGAAGCCAACCTATACATAACTTTGGTAGAGCAATTCATAAGGAATATTGCTAATCTGATCTAAACTGGCTCAGCTGTTCTAAACAAAAAGTGTTGAATATAGGTTTTCCACCTGGTAACTATGGAAGTAACACCATTGCTAGAGAAGCCACCCTGGACAAAATTTTGGTAGACCCTATCATAAGGAACATTCATACAAAAATGTATCAACATTGGCTCGGCCATTCTGGAGAAGCTAAAAAGCACATTTTGTAGTAAATTATGTTTCTCTGAAAATACTTATCAATCACATTAATGCTAGGAAAGAAGCTCTGCTACCTCTAGAATCCAGTAATCGTGGAAAGAGAACTATTTTCATCTTTCCCATCTATATACCATATAGACAATGGTTACAAACTCTTACAAACCCTTCTAATTACTTCTCCCCCCCCCCCACACACACACACACACTTTTACCACTGCAAGGTGGCTATAGTTGTTTGCTTAGTTTCAGATTGAGTGATACCTCAAAAAGGATGCTTGCATTTGTGGGGAGGTGTTGGTGGATTTACAGTAATGTAATCAAGTAACTATTCTTGGAGAAACATAATTTACTAACAAATTTGCTTTCTCCTTTGAATACATTCCTCGATCACATTAATGTTAGGAGAATAGGTAATAGGTGGAGGAAATGCTAAGCATCCTACCTCTACCACAGGCACCCTTTGAGAAAAGAAAGGCTGCATTCCCCAGATGAAGGATAACCCACTCTCCTAACTTGACAGAAGCACAACTGACAATCACATAACCTGTGACGACCATACATGGATAAGAAGAAAATAATGAATTGTTCTTACTGATAAAAATTCTGGGCGAATCCAGCAAAAAATGCTCAACCCACACGAATGAGGAGGTTGTACTGACATCAACTGGGCCTGGTGGTCATCTGGACACACCAGATTCCATTCTTGTCTCCGCTAGATCATGGAGATAAAAACTGGAGAAGGTTCACTGTGCATGCCAGTCAACAGGTTTTATTATGTCTTCAATCACAACTTTATGTTTAAATACCAGGCTTGCAGAGATCGCTCTAGTCTCATGATCTAAGATCTTCATGAGGCGTATCTGATCTTTTGTGACTTCAGAAAATGCACAGCATATTACCCACTTCAATCACAAAGGTTGGGCTCGTAGTGTTATATTCACTTCAATCACAAAGGTTGGGCTTGTAGTGTTATATTCACTTTACTGGCCTTCACCGCAAGAAAAAAAACCTTATGTGCCACGAATTTTCTCAGTGCACTTCAACTAATGCTTGAGAACACATAGTCTTGCATTAGTGCCTCTCTTGGCATATCAATGGAAGAGAGTGAACATATGACTACTCTTTGATTGCCAGCCCATGACCACCTATTCCTAGCTACAAAGCCTGGTTGCATCATTAGGACCATGTAACCATCTGATCTGAACTGGAGATAGTTTGTGCCCATTGAAAGGTCATGCAACTCGCTCTCTCTGCATGCTAAAGCTAAAGCTATCAGAAAACATGTCTTACTGTATATACTCGTGTATAATCCGAGTCCAAATGCAAACAACATAGACCCTGATCTGTTGTCGCATGATGCGCCGAAGATCATAGTTTATGTTGTTTGTTCTACTGATTAGTCCTTACAAACTGCTTAGACCCAGATCTGCTGGCACATTATGGAACAGCAGATTTGGGTCTATGCAGTTTGTAGTTGGTACTGGCTTATACGTGATTATATACGGTATATGATAGCAGCTTCAGCAAGGTACTGGCTAAAAGGCTCAAAGTGGTCGGAGTTGAGCCATGACAAAAACCATTAAATATTCCATTAAAATTGGTTAGCAGATCTAATAGATCTTTGTCATGACCAATATCTCTTCCACCATGATGCCTGAAAGTGTCAAATATCATGGAGTGATAGCCTATAATAGTAATCAGAGCTAACTATTAAAAACCAGAGAAAAAAGTCGGCCCACTGTGGGATTAAGGCACTCAAAAGGACAATGATGTTGACCTTGCACGAGTCCCTGAAAGTACACCACTTTTTCTTGTAGGCCTTCAATGTGGAGGGCTTTCTTAGCTTGTGAGATTCTCTTCACAACAGAAGATTGAAATTATTTTCCTTTCAAAGCTCTCCTGACATGAAGGAGAAGCCTGTCCAAGCTGAAATGAAACACCTGTGACCATGACTTTTTGAGCCAGTTCAACTTTGCTAGGATTTTCCAGGGAATGTCTATCAATAGATCAAGCAGATCATTCACCCAGGACTTGTTCCACCTGAGTGGGGCTATCAGAATCACTTTGCAGTTCTGACCCCTCAGTTTCTGTATTATTTCGGTTTCAAAACTGGTTTTTTTTGTGGGGGGGAGGCTAGTCCTAAAACCCTTCCCACCTGATTGATAGTGCATCCAAGGCCCAGGCTTCTTAGTCCAGGACAGGAGAGACAATGGTGTGCAATTTGTGATTCCACCTTGTCGTATATCATTGCTAGGTCCAGCACAGAAGATGTTGCCACAGTATTATGCACAAGCCTAGATGTGGCATGTAAAACATTCTTATCCACCTTGTAAAACAATGAGGTTGTCACATTCACCACACCGCAATGTTTTGATCTAGTATCTGTCAGAAGTCAGCCACACATATTTCCACAACAGCTGCTTTAAAGCTAAAGTCAGTTCCATTGTCAGATCTGAGTTCGCTAAGTCATCAAGGTTATCCCCTTGGTGCTGTCCTCATCAGGCACTTCCTCTATGTCATGCAGAACATTTCCAGAAGCATGGAGGTGTTGTCAATGTTTCTAATTGTGTCTCTCTCATGGATAAGCCATGAACAAATTACTTGCTGGTTAAACTGGGAGTGAGGCAAGTGTTATTGCTTGTCTTGCCAGTATGGCCGGTTGGCTGGATGGTTGCTAAGGTTGCCAGCTGAACTGTATCCATACCTGTTCGCTGGATGGTCAGTTCTGGAACTGCCTATGCAAAATGTGTGGGTAAAAGAGATCGATCGGTCAAACTTATCCCTGTATGTTTCCACATACCCCCATCTATCAACTGGTATGCTTCATGGCTTGCCAAAGTGCCAGATCTCTCTACACTAGAATATAGGCATGGCCGGCCAGACAGTTGGACTGCCTTGTTGGCAGCCAGAGCAGTGGCATATGGCATGGGAGGATGGCAATATGGATCATCAAAATCCGACAAATACCCCATGTGCTCGGCCTTACAGACCCAAACGTAATGCTCAGACATGTGGGGGAACATACACCCACTGGGCTGCTGAAATAAAAAAGGATACACCCCCTTTAATTCCAAGCCTCTATTGGAGTTTACGTCACCTTCCCTTGACTGCGACTTGAACTGTCTCTTCAAGCTTTTAAGCAAAACCATGGACCAAATTCCTACTGATCACTTCGCACATGCACTGCAGGTAAAAATCAATTAACACTATGTACAAGTAACTCACAACATGCATATCCTCATTGACTTTGGCACATAATGTCATCATTGATTAATCTGAAGTGATAAGAACTACAACAAAAAATATTGAAAAGAACCTGAAAGTGTTCACATGCAACAAAAACAACACTGGAAGAACACTCTGTGCAAGACAGACACAAATCATGCATGTCTTCGTTGACTTTGGTACATAAGGTCATCATTGTTAAATCTGAAATAACACGAATGACCAAATATCAGAAATAACCCGAAAGTCTTCACATATGATGAACACTTTGTGCAAGAGAGACACATTAAATGTAAGTCCTTGTTGACTTAAAATCTTGCACATTTTGCTATTATTGTCTGAAAATATAAGAACAATTAAAACTGGAAAATAACCTGAAAGTGTTCAAATACAACAATAACCACACCTGTTACTTAAACAAGCAAAATTACATGCAGTGTGCAAGAATAAACACTCAACAATGAGTACCAACAATACCCTGATGGAGCACAAGTTCAGAAAAACAATGAAATCCACAACTGCACAAAATTTAAATAAATATCAACAAATTTCACAAAATAATGATTGCAACATGTAGTAAATACCTTAACACTAAATTCTACTTGACTCTGTGGATGGATGGTCAATAATCCATAAGCTATAACTTGGAATTTATGACAGGTTTGGGGTGCAATGTACGTCTAATCCAGTGAAAGCTAACAACTGGGTAAACAATCACAGCCACTTAGCGGTGGTAAAGGGAGGTAATGGGAAGGACTGGGTAGAGTTTCTTCCCTTTGTCTATATGGTATATAGACAGAAAGATGAAAAACTTGTCTTTCTGCAATTTCTGGATTCAAGGTAGTGAAGCTTCCTTCCCAACATTAATGTGATCAAGGAATATATTTAATGGAGAAATAAGTTTTCCACCTGATAGCTTTGAAAAACACCCTGGATATAATTTTGGTTGAGCATGCCTCAGAGTGAACATTTCCACCAAGTATGACCAAAAATGGCTCAGCTGTTTACCTGGTTGATATGGAAACCACAATGTTGCCAGGTATGCCATCCTGTACAAAATTTAGTTAAAGCATGTCTTATGAAACATTCGTATAAAGTTTGATCAAACTTATCAGGGCCATTCTGGAGAAGACAAAAAAATTGCAGATGTTGACAGATGGATGATGACAGAGGTCACACCATAAGCTCACATAGCCTACATCCACACAAGCTAAAACAGATTGGTGCAGCACACATCTAAAGACAAAAATATATTGCAGAAAGACTCCAGGAAAATTATATTCTTTCAAATGTTACTAATCACAGATGATTTTCTGATGAAAGTTTATGTCAGATCACAAGTACAGTCTTACCCGTTTATGTCGACATCCTCGGGCCCGAGGAAATATTGTCGACATAAGCGGATGTTGAGATAAGTGTTGGGGTGGGGTGTGTGACCTGTCGTCAGTAAGCCGGATTTACACTTTGAGAAAACAATGGAAATTTTGAGTAAATGAAGACAAAACCAGCGTGAAATACACGTCTATATTGACAAATTACATTTTGGTTACCTTTGTGTAATAAAATCCACAATGCATTAAGTGCATGTATATGAAAAATCCATGAATTCGTGTTCGGGTCTCATGTTAGACATTGTATTCATCGGTCCCATCCTGATGGGAAATACATGTATAAAAAAATGGTTGTCCTCATTTGATCTAACACGTCTTCACAATTCACTACTATAATCATTGTTGCATAGTTGTTATTTACAAGCTACAAAGTACATGTACATGTACTTAAATTGGCCTAGATTTTGGTCAGCCTGAAACAATGTTCCATCTTACTGAGGATACCAAGGGGATGGGGGCTATTCACAGGGAAATGATAACATGTATTTATTTACGGAAGTCATCGTGAAAAGTACATAAAATTGAACAAGTGATATGCGGCTGATATTAATTTACCTTCATCGTAGCCCTTCTTTATAGACTCGGCAGCTTTCATCCACCTAGACCAAGAAGTTGTTCTCCATTTTTTTTTTTTTTTTTTTTTTGGTCCACCACCAGTGTAAAAATTAAAATAAAAAAATAAGGTGGAGAACAACTTGTTGGTTTATCATCCATCCTGACAGGGTGTTATGTTTAAGTGAAAAGTTTTCACAGACATCTTTGCGAAATGCCCCACCTTGAAGTTCCTTAACAACCAGACATTTAGTTTCCAGAGACTGTAAATTTAATCTGCATTTTACACTGCCGTTGGTAGCCATCGTAAACATAAATAAAGTTAAAAAGGAAACTTTCACAGCACAATAAACTTGTTTTAATCACCGATCACTTTGGAAAATGCAACAATCGATCAGATTTCATTGCTTTTATTCAAGTTTGGTGATGATGATTTTTTTAAATGAAGGGTGGATTGTTTTTATTGAACATTGTAACTGGCTTGCTTTGATGAAGGGTACATGTGTCATTTAAGTAGCCGCGAGAGGCCAACTTTATAGGACCAAACAAAAGCCTGTTTTTAATCCACCGAGACAGTAAAGACAGCAAGATCAACTAATTGTTGAACAAAGTACAGGTCGGAACTGGCCGCTTGTCGACATAAATGACCCGGCGGCAAGATCAACTAATTGTTGAACAAAGTATGGGTCGGAACTGGCAGCTTGTCGACATAAATGATTAGAAAACAAAGGATTTGTTCAAGCTGGGACCAAGGGCTTCTGTCGACATGTACGTTTATTTTTTTATCTCGACGTCGACATAAGCATGACAAGTTTGGTAGTAATAGTAGACCAAGGGAACGGAACTTTGCTTTTTTGTCGACATAGGCGGCTTGTCGACATAAGTGATGTCGATATAAGTGGGTAGGACTGTATTTAGTTAACCAAGCATATTATAGCAATTCATTTAATTTTTTTAAAATCAAAATGATTATTATTTCTACTAAACAATTGTAACAAAAGTCCCTTGAAAGGACTGGCACTCAACTGGGTGAAAAGAATTTCCAGGAATTCAAGACCATTTCTTCCTTGTAACTGCTGCGTGTTGAAACCATCTCTGATATTCTTCTGTGATAACAAGATTTTAAATCAGCTGCTGTGGTGGACATATTGAATGTCAGATTTGCGCCATTTTCATTTAAGACAAAGCAGATATCTTCAGAAGCCTTTTGGTAAAAACCCAATGTCATAATGAGTAGTGACAAGATTTAAAAGACAGCGGTCATGGCAGCCATACTGGATGTACAACTGGCACCGATTTCATTGAGGACCAACTATGTATTATAAGAAGTCTATCGGTGAAAACCCCTTGTTGATATAACCATCCATTTGGAAGGAGTAGAGATAACAAATATTTTCAAGATAGCCATCATAGTGGCCATATTGAGGGTTAGTCATTTTCATTTAGGACCAACTAGACACCATAAGAACTCTTCTGATGAAAACCACATCTCAAAATGACTTTTTATTTAAGAGTAGCAAAAACAAGATTTTCAAGATGGCCACATACTGGACATCAGATCAGCACCATTTTAATTTAGGAACAACAAAATATTGTAAGAAGTCTTTTAGTGAAACCCCCATGCTGATATGACCATTCATTCAGGAGAAGTAGTGATAGCAAGATGTTCATGCTGGGCACTGTGGCAGCCATATTGGACATCAAATTGGCACCATTTTCATTTCAGCTTTTAATATTCCTGAAGGCACCAGATTTTAGCAGTCTCAAAGACACAATTTCTCAGGGCTCAGGAAAACTATTTCTTCCCTCATCCTGACCAGGTAATACTGGCTGGGCCAAGTAAACTTTACTACTTACTTATCCCTGGGCAGAGTAGATCCAGATTCACACCTTGAAAATAAATCTCTGCATTGTCTACACTTAACAAGCACCAAATTTCAACAACACTTAACATCAAGCATATGTCAATTGTCAAATACTTTTACGTATTTTGCCTATTGTAGTCAGTCTAGAACATGTCACAAAGGAAGCCAACTTAATTTTTATACATGTTCCGAAAACAAGCTTGATACTAAAATCGATCTAAAACATAAAAATATTATGTTCAGAGTGAAGACAGAGGTAAGCAAACACTGTCTGACCCAAAAAAAAAAGAATCTGGACATTCTCTAACTCTAAGCCTCTCACGCATTAACAAGAGTCCCTCGAAGGAACTGACACCCTAACGTGTGAAAGAATTTCCAAGAATTCAATGCAAGATAATTTCTTCCTGTTAATATTCAAGTGTTGAAACCATCTCTGATTTTCTTCAGCAATAACAAGATTTTCAAATTAGCTGCTGTTGTGCACATATTGGATGTTATTGGCACCATTTTCATTTAGGACAAAGTAGGCATCATTATAAGTCTTTTGGTGAAAAGCCCATGTCAATATGACCATCCATTCAGGGGGAGTAGTGACAAGATGATTTTTAACACAGTTGTTGTGGCAGCCATATTGGATGTATGACTGGCACCATTTTCTTTTAGGACCAACTAGGCATCATAAGAAGTATATTGGTGAAAACCCCATGTTGATATAGACATCTATTTTGGAGGAGTAGAGATGACAGTATTTTCAAGATATGACTTTCCACTTGGGAGTTGCAATAACTAGATTTTAAAGATGGCTGATGTGTCGGATATATTGGACATCAGATCGTCACCATTTCATTTAGGACCAACTAGACATCATAAGAAGTCTTTTAGTGAAAACCCCATGTTGATATGACCATCCATGTAGGAGGAGTAACGAGAACAAGATTTTCAAGATGGCTGCTGTCGTGGCCATATTGAACCCTTACATCAGCACAATTTTCATTTCAGATCAATTAGAAATCATAAAAAGTCTTTTAGTGAAAACTCCATGTTGATATGACCGTCCATGGGATGAATGTGTGTGTAAAGTTTCATGGCAATCCTCCAATTAGTTTAGGAGGAGTATGTTGATATGACCATACACGGGATGAATGTGTGTGTAAAGTTTCAGGGCAATCCTCCAATTAGTTTAGGAGGAGTATGCTGATATGACCATACATGGGATGAATGTGTGTGTAAAGTTTCATGGCAATCCTCCAATTAGTTTAGGAGGAGTATGTTGATATGACCATACATGGGATGAATGTGTGTGTAAAGTTTCATGGCAATCCTCCAATTAGTTTAGGAGGAGTAGCAATAACAAACTTGTGCTAACGGACAGATGGACAAGGGAATATGGATGGACAGACGGACAACAGACCATCCCATAAGCTCTTCTGGTCGATGACCAGCAGAGCTAAAAATGACATCTATAGTACTGAAAAGTGTCACTGTAAATGTGAATACCATTAAATAATTGCAGGCTTGGTGTGAAACTGCAATCTCTCAAGTTACAAACCTTGTCTTTTATTATATATTTATCTAAGGGAAGGTTTTAAACCTGCTGCCTTCACTCCAAACATATCATTTTCATGATTTTGACCAATTTCTGTATCTAGCATGCATCCAATACATGTGGTCTTTTGCTTGGAAACTTTTTCCTGAGCCCCAAATTTCTGTGTATGCATTTCATCTACTGGTATAGGAGTTTTGTTGATTTTGGCCAATATTCACATGCTCCTGGAGAAAAGATGGAGTACTGCAATGAAAATCATTCAGATTTTCAAGTAGACATACATGCATACTGTACCTGGTACATATTTGTATCTAAAAATTTATAACCTATGATACAGTTAACGAAATTTAAAGATAATAAGAAACTAACTTGTGTGACTGGCAGAGTATGAACAATGATGTGGTCAGTTCCCATCTGGGTTCCTGTTAGGGATATTGAGGCATTAACTTGGGGCTGGGTGATGAGAAAAGCACCAGATCCAGAACTGGTTGGCAGCTGCTGCAGCACTTCAAATGCCTGTAGTGCTGCTTCATTCTCCTCGCTTGTCCCATCTGACACATCTAGAATACAAAATGACCTCAATTTTGTTGAATGACCCCATCACATGGAGTGACAAGATACTTTAAATCTCATTAGATTTATTAAAAAGAATTTTTGCCACTTTACTGTAACAATTTGCAAAAAATGTTCCTTGTGTCCACATCTACAAAGTTAAACAACAGGTGTATTGACAAGTAGCAAAAATGGAAAAATGTCATACCATGAATTAGTGGAAATAACTAAATTTGTGATAATGCTAAAATATTTTAATTTCAAGTATTTACTATCATAAAGTATGTGTTACATTATGTGCAAAACAATTCTTAAAATCTCATGCTACTACATGTGAAATGCACCATCTCAGCGATTAAATATTTAGCACATTGTACTTTTCATGACACAGAGATAGTACATTCTTTGATAAATTATTTTTCTCCAAGAATACTTACCCGATCACATTAACATAGGAAAATAAACTCTGCTACTTCTCAAATCCAGCCCTACTGGAAAGATAAAAATTCTGTCTTTCCTGGCAATATAACATATATATATATATATATATATATATATATATATATATATATATATATATATATATATATATATATATATATATATATACAAAGGGAAGAAACTCTTCCAAATTATCTTCCCTAACCACCACCAGGTGGCTACCTGTATACCAGATGTTTACTAGTTTAAGCTTGAGCAAAACATCAACGATGATGTTCAAATTGTGGGGAGGTGTGGGAGGGCTTAATAGAAATGTGATCAGGTAAAATTTACTAAAATATTTATTTTCTCCATAAAATACATTTCCCGATACATTAACATTAGGAGAACTGGTATCAGAAGGAGGAAATGCTGAGCATCTAACCTCTACCACTGGAAAAAAATGGCTGGAGTCCCTAAATGAAGGATAAACTGCTCCCCTAATGTGAAGGCAGCACAACAGATGGTCATGTAACATGTGACATCAGTACATGGGTAATGAGAACTGAATGATGTTTTCTTACCAAGAAAAAATGCAGGTGAATCCAGCAAAAGCACTAAACCCATGCCCATGAGGAGGCTGTGAAGACTTTAACTGGGTCTGGTGGTTGTCTGAGCTGCAGCCACTAGACCCACTAGATTCAATCCTCGTGTTTGCAATGCTAGATTCTGGAGATAGAAATTTGAGAAGGTTGACTGTGCATGCCAGCCAATGGTTTCTATAATGTCTTAGATCAAAATCTTTTGTTTCAAATGCAAAACTCAAGGAGATCACTTGAATCTTATGAACTGAAACTTTCATCAGGTGTATCTGATCTTGCGAGTCCTCAGAATATGACCCACTTCAACCTAGACACTAAGGCTCAAGGAATTTTATCCTCTTCTCCAGTCTTCATAGAAATAAAGAGGCAGTCAGGCCCCACAAATTTTCTCCATGCATTTAAAGTAGTGCTTCTAAGCATGGGCCAGGTCTTGCATTGCTGCATCTCGAGACATGTCTACTGAGGAAAGAGGGCAGATTACCACTTTCTGGTTGCCAGTGGATGGTAACTGGTTCTTAGCTATGAAACCTGGATGCATCACTAGAACCAAGAAACCATCCAATCAGAACTAGAGATGATTCAGGTCGATCAAAAGGACATGCAACTCACTCACCCTGCATGCTGAAGCTAAAGCTATACAAAAAATGTTTTGTAAGAAAACAGCTCCAGAGAAGTTCTGACTCATGACTAGATCTTTTGGAGTTGAACCATGTCAAAACCCATGGGAGATTCCACATATGAAACAAGATGAGTTATCTGGGACTATTCAAAACAATGTTAGGCAGTAAGTCTGATAGGTTCTTGTCATTGCATATATCCCATCTACCTTGATGCCTGGAGGTGTCCATGATCATAGGCAGTGGTCCTTGATAGTACCAAAGGGCACCTAACATTTTCTCCTCAAATAGCCAGAGAAAAAAGATATCCAACTGAGAGATTGAGGCATTGAAAGGTAAAATGTTGTTGCCCCTGAACCTGTCCTTAAAAAGAAACCACTTTTCCTCATAAGCATTTAAAGTGGAGGGCCTTCTAGTTTGCGAGATTCCATCCACAATTGCAAGGCTTAAAGTTCTTTCTATGCAAGACTCACCTGACCAAAGTCAGTCATAAAAGAGAAGCCTGTCTGGGCAGGGATGAAACACCTGTCACCAGGGTTGTTTGAGTATGTTGGGCCTTTCATGGATTTTCCCTGAGGACGTCAATCGCATGGTTGAGTAGATCGTTCACCTAGGACTTATTGTAACTGAGGTTTGCTATCAGAACCACTTTGCTGGACTGGCTGCTAATGTTTTGAATTACTCCTGGGATCAGAACAGTTGGAGGGAAGGCACAGCCCTAAAACCAGTCACAACTAACTGCCTGAGTCCACAGCTCAAGCCTCTGGATCAGGGATTGGAGTGAAGAAGGTGGGCAGTTTGTTGTTCTACCTTATCACAGAGAGATCTATCATTGGATGCCCCTAAGTGGGCAAATCTGATGAAAGATCAACAAATGATGGGACCACTTGGTCTAAAGAGTATGTCCCCTTCTTGACAATGCATTAACCAGAACACTGAGTTGGCTGAAATGTGTCTGGTCTGGACTGTAATTTTTGTGCTGGAGCACCTGCACAGAAAGTCCCAAACCTGCATGCAGAGATCAGGTGATTTGGTACCAACCTGTTTGAGGAGATATTTGACCACCCCAGAATTGTCTGACATTGCAACGATCATACACCACAGGGCTTCCATAAATGAAAGGCATTTATTGGAGCCTTCATTTCTACAAGGCTGATACTGAAGTATCATTTATTTTCGTGGGGCTCAATTTTCGTGGTTTTGTAAAAAAATACATTTTTGTGGGTACTTAAATTCGTGGTTCTTCCTGTCAAAGTTTGCATATTACTAAGTGTTTAATTTCGTGGTTTAACCTCTACAAATACCCAAAAAATAGAATAAAAAAGAATAAAACTCTGCCGACGCAAATGCAAACGGCGGTCAATTGAATGTTTATAACAGTACTTTCACATGTATAAGCACAAATAAAAAACCTGACAAGTTCCATACTGACACCGTGTTTTTGTCCAAGTGAATAACATCAATGGAACCCGACGCAGCCAACAACATTAAAACAATACTACCGACTCTATGATCACAAATAACACACATGTCAAGGTCAATCACTTACACCGTGTTTTCGTCTGAGTGCTCAACATCAAAGGAAGTCGACGCAGACTACAACACTAAGTCAATCGGTTATTAAAGTAACCTGTATGATCTCTAACTTAAACCACTATCCATAAAGGGAATAAAACACATGACCGGCTGCCCTTTGCTCAATGCAATCAGCAGACAGTGGCAATATTTGATGCGTCTTGAGCCCATCAATGTGAGAAGATGCTAACTAAATTGAAAGACAGTGGAATCACGCGCTTGTTTGTGCTTGCCTCATGTACAGACCAACTTCAACCACTAGACTTGACAATAAATAAAGAGTACAAAGAATAATTAAAATCACACTTCCACAACTGGTATGCTAAACAGGTCATGGAGGATGTCACGAAAAAAAAGGAGGATGCTACTGATGACGATCACTGATTGCAACCTCATTAATCAAGCCAATTCGGGCTGAATGGATAATTGCAGCTCACGCGACAATGAGTGAAAGATGTGACCTAATTATCAGTGGTTTGGAGAAAGCTGGACTTGTTTAATTCTGCAATTTGGGGATTATTTACCTGACAAGCATTTGTGTGTACATGGAGACTTGTTAGACACGATGTTGATACAGTGGCTTTGTCCAAAAATCAGTGAAGTGTGAGCTTTAATACTCGGCTGTAATTAGTGTATATACGTAGTGTTTCATTAATAATAGTGCTTCAAGCAATAGTTCTAGTATTTTACAGACTTGTTGTTCTTTTGGATTAAAAATGCATGGATAAAATGAAATGTGATTTCAGGAGGATTTAAATTGTTCAACAACAGTTGTACTCGAGTGAAGGATCGATTTGAATAAGTATTTAATTTAATTTTCATATACTATTATTTTTTATTATTCTTTCTTTCATTTTCAAGATTACTAGTGTTTGAATACCTTGTGCTTTTTCTTGTTTCTCTCTATCCTTATTTATCGTGCATATCGATTTAAGGCAGTGAGTGGATATTATAGCTATCGGATATCTTATAGACACATGTGCATTGAAACAATATAAAATGCTTTATAATTCTTTTTTCAAAGGTTTAAAATAAAACAAACATGTGTAAAAGCTAGTATTTTATTTCCAAATTACAGTATTGACGTTGATTTATGAAATACTAGTAGGTTCCTTAATCTCTAGGAATGACACACAGTAAGAAAATGAGCCGGATTAGTGGGGGGGGGGGGGAGGGGGGCGTCATCATCATACGTGGCTAATTTTTCGTTGGGCATTTAAATTCGTGGTTCGGGGCAACAACAAAAAACCACGAAAATTGGTCCCCCACGAAAATTGATGATACTACAGTAAAAAGCTATTTCTCCTCTGGACTTCAGTTACCACTGACCATGGTGAAAGTGGGGCAACAGGTGAGCCCCCCAAACTATGCAAGCGGGCATCCATACAAACTGTAATCTCCTTTTGGGACTTCTCCAGAGAAATTCCTGCATTAAGCCATTGATTGTCTTGCTACTGATGTAGGAACTGTTTCATCTTGGTTGAGATGTAACTAAACTCCATCCATTTCATCAATGGATTGGAGTGAGACAACAGATCAAGATTTCTCCTGCACACAGTCAGGGTTGTCCTCATCCGATGTCATTTCCATGTCCATGTAAAACATATCAAGCAACATCAAAGAAGTAGTGCCATCATCCCTGGGCATAACACAGTATTTTTCCATGGGACATGCCCAACAGCATCTGCTGGACTGGCAGAGTTGCACCTGACAAGTTATGTGTTATCAGGATGGATGGATGGACAACTGGAATGCCAGATTGACAGTTGGCTTGACAGTCAGTCGGACAGATGGCTGGATAGTGAAACAGATGGACTGGATATACCAGCCCCCATATGGTTCATAACAGCACAGTCTGCTGGTATGTGGCACAGCCTGTCGATACAACTGACCTCTGGTTGCTACTGGGTATGTATGGCCGGCCAGTTGGCTAGACTGACTGGTCAGCAACCATTATGGTGGCACAAAATTTGTCCCTTTTGATAGAAAGCATTACTGGCCATGACTATGTATTTGTTTGAGCCACGTGAGAGCTATCACTGGTCTAGTTTGCTGTTGGATTTTGGCCTAGAATAAAAAACCCACGAGTTCTGCAAATTCTCTCTACTGCCCACTTGGAGAGCACAGCATTGATCTCCTTTAGTAAAATTTCCACCTTCTCTGATTTGGCCTGAATATCCGTAATGGAATGTGCTCATAAGAGGGGAGGGGGTTGGATAAATGAAATCTGAAATCCCTCCAAAACAATTGGCTGGTCCCAGATCACCAAAAATGTTAAAGTCTTGTGCCTACAGATAGATTTTCGGAGGGTGGTTGGGGTGATAAGTCATTGCCGATTGTTGGGAGGCTTGTGGAAGGAGAAATTTGATTTCCTTTCCCTTTCATTAAATTGCCTCCAAGAGTCAGGAGCGTGATGCCATTTAAAAAAGGGTTAAGATCAAGACTGCTGTTGGTGAGCAAGATTCAGCCATCTATCCTTTCTCCATTGTGGCAGAGATTGATGTGGGTGAAAACCTGGAGGAAGAGGTAAAGAGAGATGGAGGGGCAGTTCTTGCCTTGCCTGCTTCTGCACATCCTTTATACGGCCGCCAAACAACAGCAACGAACCAAAAAGCAATGGGTCAAAAAGTGATGTGGCTTCAGTGACAATGAGTGGAGAAAAGTGTCTCTTCGAACCATATCAAGGTTGCAAGAAGCCATAACATGATATTATTCACTTTGTCAATTTGGGCCATAGACTTCCATGCATGCTAATTGCTAGATTTTTTGGCCAGGTGAAAAATTGCTAATAATGTCAAGTCTGGCATCTATTGTCAAATTGGAGTGAGATAAAAGATCAAGCTTTTTCCAGCACTCATCTGTGGGGGTGATCCTTGTTGTCCAGGTGAAAAGTCTCTAATGATCCCAAGTCAATCATCCATGACATGGCCACTATATTCCACTCTAACTTGAAAGTTGTGTCAAAGAAATAACCATCAAATGTAAAGAATTATGGGGTTTGACTCGTTTACTGCATCAAAGTACTTATCAATGCTCAGAACATGTCTGGCTGAACATGAACAAAATATGCTGATAATAGAAGAAAGTCTTAGAATTCCCAAGATGTAGCAAATTTCTTTACCACATCTTTAATGCTAAACTCTCTCTGCTCCATCATCAGATCAGAGTGAAGCAACAGATTAACGTTTTCCCCACACTCTCTGTGGGGTTTGTCCTCATCCAGCATTGCTTCCATATCTGCATATAACATACCTTGTGGCATGGAAGAAGTAGTGCCATCATCCCTGGGTGTCACCTGGTATTTTTCAACTGGATACACCAATAATATTAGGCCTGTTGGCTGGATTGGTGGTTGCTCAATGGACAAGGTGTGTGTCGCCAGGCTGGCTGGCTGACTGGACAGCTAGAATGCTGGCTTGACGGTTCACTGGCAAGCACAATAAAGTGAACAGTTTTACTGGTCTCCATAGGGTTCCATATATAATGGGATGGTCGCCAGTTTGCAGTAGGGCTATTTCACAAAAACTGACCTCTGATTACTACTCAGCATGTAACAACAACCAGAATGGCGGCTGGCAGCTGGTAAAATATACTGGTGAGGTCAGGATCATATCCCATGCACAAGACTTACAGGCGCTATAGCCATGCTCAGGCATGCAGGGGAACTTATGACCACTGGACTGCCAAAAATCTGGAGAAAATCACATGTCAATCCAAGTCTATATTGGAAAAATGTGACAAATGGAGAGATAAAAACTGCCCCCATGGCTATCAACTGGTATGTCATCCCCTGAACAAGTGTCCTTACCTGCAACTTGAGCAGGGCCAGGAGCAGGTATAGCATGCATGCATCCGACACCTCCCGATTCTCTGTCTCTAACTAACTGGAATATGATGGTAACTGATGGCATGGCTTGAAGAATCTTAGGCAGGAGAAGTGCCACCAAAGTATTCCCTACTATATTAGCCACTGACAATGTTTTTGGATGGAGACTCTCTTTTCCTTTCAAATTTTTCTGCATCACTGCAGACTTTGTCCCTTCTGACCATGAACTGGAAAAAACTGCATGGTAATGTTGATATGGCTTTTGTCCAGGCAAGGTGAGCATCATAATTGTCCTCGTTGATTTTAAATTTCTTGCATTTGGTACATTTAAAAAAAGGGAAAAAAACAACCCAAAAGTGTAAAAAAAGATCAATAACCACACTTGTTATAAATTCAAGCTAAAAACTCAATGGGTGTTTGCAATTAAAATTATCAAATCACATGTATCCACAATGCCTTGTGCGACTTACCAGGTCTGAAAAATGAAGTCCACAAACTGAGAAAAATATATATAAATATCAATGAAAATTTACAACTAAGGTTACCGAACTTTGCAGAAACCTTAATTAACAATACTGAACCAGACCTTTTTAGTTGATGGATAGAATTAAAAATGATTTTGATGGATATCGAGAGGCAATTCGGTGCAATGTTGATTGTACCACAATGAAAGCTTTAACTGGTAAACAGCCGGTATACAGAAAGCCAACTCGTGGTAAGGGGAGGTAATTTTGGAGTTTCTTCCCTTTGTCTATATGTTGTATAGATGGGAAAGAAAATTTGTGTCTTTCCAGAAGGGCTTTATTTCAGATGTTGCAGAGATTATTTTTAGAATGTTGATGAGATCAGGGAATGCATCTGATAGAGAAACATTGTAATTTAAACAAGATCTGTTTAAGTTTCCAAAAATGCATCTGTTAACAAATTTCCATAAATTTGTCAGATTGGGATAACAGGATAAAATCGTCATCTTTGGTGATTTAAGGACATTACTATGTTTTTCAATCTGACAGGAATTTATCCTTCCCTGATGCAGGTACTCTGATGCAGGCACTCTGAAACATCCATCATGGAATCAAGCAATGGATTTGTACGTGATGCCAAATCAATAACTGATGGTGCTTGAGTTAGTCCCGCCCAGACTCACAATATTCAACTGGAGCTAGTTCATAAAATTCTGTGCATAACAGCAGCACAGATCTTATTTTAACACCTGTTTACACTCCTGACAGTTTTGGGCATCAGCTTAAAGAAAGTAAGAGAGTTTTTATTATTTATTACCTCGTATCATATCACAGTTCACTGGTTTTCCAGCACCTTCCTTCTACCATTTGCTGACTAAAGTCCATGTTTTAGGTAATCACATTTACCAATTGTACCATTCTGTTTCAGTGATAATGTCCATTAATGTCAGTTACAATAATTCATTTGTTACATACATGCCCATCTATCTATGGTTATAATTTCAATGAAAACTAAACTTGCCACAATGTAAAACTGATGCTATAAACTTGTTCTTCCCTCGCTGTTATTACAATGGATTTTACACTAATATCCAAATACATATATGTTGCTTTTCTGCTATACATGCTGTTCCTCTGGCATGTGATTTGGTGATCCCTACAAATATTTATTTACAAGATATTCTTGTTGTGTTTCTTTTATTCGCACTCTTCATCTACATAAATTCCATTGGTGCATTAATATAACTTGGATTTCTATGCACAGGAGTTCATTTTTTGTGGAGTATTATGAGCAAAAGCCTTTTTTTATGTCCATTTTGATAACATAAACTTTCTTGAAACTGTCTCTACAAAAAGTAATTTTGCTTGCTACCTTAAGATACTTGTGACATTTTCTTCACTTCACAAAGCTACTATCTCTGTTTCTAAGTATTTGTGCATTTAGTATTCACATATCTAGTTCCTTTACAAATAAAGATTGTTTTGTATCACAGTCCAATAGTTGGATGTTTTTTTTTTATCTCACTCTCCATCTCTGTGCAGTGGCACCTGTCCCTACAATGTAAATACAGTTAATCAAGAATAGATAAAGAACAGATTTGATGGAATAAAAAAGAATATGGTATGATCATGCTAAATAAGAAATACTTGGTAAAGCTGCATTTTGAAAAGATGTCGGCATTAACTCCATTAACTCTGTCATGACATCATTAGATCTGGGTATCTCCCAAAAGTACAAGTCAGTCTACAACAATAATAACAGCACTACTAATCTATGCAATCGCCTGTCTTTCTAGGGGAAAAAATTCACAAACTCTGAGGCGATAATCTATGAAATTTATCACTTCTTTCCTTTCATTAGGTTCTTTTCTACTATAATTCTTACTATATGTACATAGATTTTTAGTTTTGCTTGCAAGTTAGTCCAAGACAGGTACGATGTTGTTTGCTTTTATGGTTCAAAGGTATGCAGTTATTAATTTAATTTTCATTTCATGAACATCAAGTTATTTAAACAATGAATCTCCCAGATTAACTTACAACCTTCCACACATCCTAATTACTGATTCTTGTTGTAATAATATTTGGCAACTTTCTGTTATTTCCATCTTTGTCTTCTGCAGTTAACATAGCCACCCATTTCATCTAAACTTTTGATTGACAGCTTGCATACACATGATTTTCCTTAGACCTAATCACACACTTTTGTCAATTCATCTGCAATTTGCTTTATTTAATAAAACTGAAGATCATCCAATTGTCTGCAGTTTTTATGGGTATGCTTTGATTGGACAAGACCGACTTACTCTGAACAGAGATCTCTATAACACAGATGTTATAGATGTCTCTGCTTTGAATATTATTATGATTTACATCCTTAAGAAAACACGGTCAGTCACAGCGTCTACTGTAACAAGACAGACTTTTGGACCTCTGGCAAAAATACAGGATGTAAACACATCACATCATAGACATCTTTTCCTAAGGTGGCCAGTGTTAAATTTATCTGATTAACCTACATTTAGGCTGCTCATTTTACCCGTGAACATTAGGACTGAACTCCTTATTAGTGGTTTTGTCTTGCTGAATGGAAAATGTTCACATACTGTATGGGTGGACTTTGAGAGTTTAGTGCCTGTCACATACTGTTCATATACTGTATGGGTGGACTTTATGAGTTTAGTGCTGGTCTCATACTGTTCACATACTGTATGGGTGGACTTTGAGAGTTTAGTGCCTGTCACATACTGTTTACATACTGTATGGGTGGAGCTAACTTGCATGTTCTTTTTTGCTATGTATTCATACAGTTTAAATCTACTGATAACTTTTATTTTGGTCTCCATCATTATCATTTCTTATTTTAATCCCTGCAAGGGAACACTTTCCATGTCCAATAGAAAATCTTCACAATGGTGTTGTACTACCTCAAATATATATGTTAACTTACTATAATGACCAAATAAATCTGAACTGTTATAAAATGTAATATGAAACCCAAACCTGAGCAGAGTCAATATCAGACAAGACTAACTAACAAAAATTAAAAACATGTATTCAAGACTTGCTTTTAAAAAACTATTAAAATGATTGAACCAAGAATAATTGGAACCTATACAATCACCAAGTTGTAAAATGCATCTGGTGAGAGTCAACAGTTTGTACCAAGAAAGTCCTGTGGACTTCAAGAGTTTAGTGCCTGTCAAAAGTAAGATTAACTTTAATGGTATATCATATGTCAGCAGCTATAGTATTACTTATTATGTGTATATACATGCAGGGATATCAATTTTAATTAGTTCCATTTACTCTTTCTATCTGCATCCATATAAAGGCCATTTTTTTCATAAATATCATCTTCTGTCATTTCAAATGTGAAAGACCATGCAATTATTTTGTTTCAAGATAGGCATGGTTCTCTGAGAGAGAAAGTAGTCCAAGTTAAATATCTGTATCACGTTTTGCTTTTTACAAATGTTACAAGCATGTATCAGAGGAGACTGACTTGTAAAAGTAACTGGAATGTAAGTCATATCCGGTGCCAATTCAAATTTCTGCACACTACTGCTGATACTGCTGCCCCTCAACCGCACACTGTTTAAATGGAATGTTTTCATACACTCCAGAAGTTCTGAAACAGGAGAACAAAATATAATTCTATGAGTGAAACATTAAGATATAACAATATTTTCCTATGATCATTATCTTGACCTAAAGTTGTGATACTCAGTTAGAATCACATCTCAATCCAGAAATTCACATAAAACTAACTGTTATGGCAAGTGCTAGTAAGTAATCACCTCTCATAATGAAAAAATATTTCTCTCATGCTTACCATGAAAGACGTAAGTGTAGATGTGATACAACAATAAAATGTGTGGCACTGATGATACTAAGTGAGAAGCCATTCTGACTAAATTCTACTGATCAGAAAGTAGATCTGATAGGCACCAACACAAATTCAAGTTCTGCTGAACTTGTGTTTCACCAATCAAATTACAGCTTTAATACTATTGAAAGCGAAAAACATAATTCAGAACATATGGTTGCTAATGATAATTTTCCCCAACATGAATGCAATCCTTTATCTGATAGGCTACTAAAAGTAGGAGAACAGGGAAGTATAAAGATCAGTAGAACTTTTATCACTGCCTTTCAGATCTCCATTATGTCAGAAATCTCAATTTTAATCTGAGTGAGAAGCATGTTTGCAATGGTTAAGTTTGGTCAAGAAATCTGAATGTAAGATTTACTGGATTTCTTACAAAACAATATTCTTAATATTTTATCCCCAAAAATCTTTGATGATATTCTCTTTCTAAAGAGACACTGTATAAATAGTTTGTTGCTTGGTTATGGGAAACTCAAATTGTTGCATGGAAACCACAACCTTTGACCCCAAACTCTTAGGAGTTTACCGATACCCAAACATGAGTACCTCGAAAGGACTGATGCTCTACTGGGCAAAAAGAATTTACAGGAATTCAAGATAAGACCATTTCTTCCTGTTAACTCTCAAGTTTTGAAACAATCTCTGATATTCTTCAGATTTTCAAATTAGCTGCTGTGGTGGCCATACCATATGTCAGATTGGCACCATTTTCATTTATGACAAAGAAGACATCATTAGAAGTCTTTTGCTGAAAACCCCATGTCATAATGATCATCCATTCAGAGGGAGTAGTGACAACAAGATTCTCAAGACAACCAATGTGGCAGCCATATTGGATGTACAACTGGCACCATTTTCATTTAGGATCAACTGTAGTGATAAAAAGATTTTCAGATGGCCACTGTAGCAGCCATATTAGAAATCAGATCTGCACCATTTTCATTTAGGACTAACTAGACATCAGAAGAAGTCTTCTGGTGAAAACACCATGTCAATATGACTTTCATTCAGGAGGAGTAATGACAACAAGATTTTCAAGATAGCCGCTGTGGTGGCCATATTGGACATCAGATCAGCACCATTTTCATTTAGGATCAACTAGACATCATAGAAGTCTTTTGGTGAAAACCCCATGTCAATTTGACTTTTTGTTCAGGAGGAGTAGCAATAACAAGATTTTTAAGATGGCCACTGTGGCAGCCATACTGGTCCTATATGAAAATGGTTCCAATCTGACATCCAATATGGCCACTGTGGCAGCCATATTGGATGTCAGATCAGCATCATTTTCATTTTAGACCAACTAGACATCATAAGAAGTCTTTCAGTGAAACCTCATGTTGATATGCCCATCTATTCTGCATGAAGAACGATAACAATAACAAGATTTTCAAAATTTGCTATATGGGGGCCATATTGGACATCAGATCATCACCATTTTCATTTAGGACCAAGTAGACATCATATGAAGTCTTTTAGTGAAAACCTCATGTTGATATTATTATCCATTCAGGAGGAGTAGCGATAACAAGATTTTCAAGATGACTGCTGTGTGGCAACCATATTGGACATCAGATTGGCACCATTTTCATTTAAGACCAACTGGACTTCATAAGATGTCTTTGGGTGAAACTCCATGTCAATATGACTTTTTGTTCAGGAGGAGTTGCAATAACAAGATTTTCAAGATGGCTGCCATGGCGATCATATTGGACATCATATCAGCACCATTTTTATTTTGGACCAACTAGACATCATAAGAATTCTTTTAGTTAAAATGCCATGTTGATATGACCATCCATGTAAGAGGAGTAGCGATAACAAGATTTTCAAGATGGCCACTGTGGTGGCCATTTTGAATGTCAGATCAGCTCCATTTACATTTAGGACCAAATAGACACCAAAAGAAGTCTTTTAGTGAAAAACCCCATGTTGATATGACCATCAATTCAGGAGGAATAGTGATAACAAGATTTTCAAGATGGCTGCTATGGGAGCCATATTGTACATCAAATTGGCACCATTTTCATTTAGGACCAACTAGATCAGTGGTTCCCAACCTTTTTTGGTTGTGACCCTAGATTGGCCACCAACAGGACCTCCCGACCCTCAGGCTTATGATATGATTTAAAAAATTTCTTCTGATAACCCTTCGTGACCCTACTGAGGACCTAGCAGGGTTGTGACCTGAGGTTGTGAACCGTTGAACTAGATCAGGGGATGAATGTGTGTGTGAAGTTTCATGGCAATCCTCCAAGTAGTTTAGGAGGAGTAGCGATAACAAGCTTGTGATAACAGATGGATGACAGACCATTACATAAGCTCTTCTGGTCCATGACCAGTAAAGCTAAAAACTGAAAAGAACTTAATAAGAAAATAACTATGTTCTGACCATGATCCTACATACCTATTGTAACCATCATTATCTTTATAGATTTGTTACATTTTGACTGAACTCAGACTCAAAATTCACCCTGATCTACCATTTCATTTTTGTTTACATAAAAATGTATGTTTATGTGACATTTAATATACTAAATGTTAAATAACATTGCAGTGTTTAAGTGCATTGAGAATATTACTTAAACTGCCTGTGACGGTACCAGGGCAACTTGCTATTTAAAAGTAAACAAAAAATGTGCATGAAATGGATGTCCCCACCAATCTGATGCAACTGACGGGCAAAGATAGAAGTTAATTAAACAGGAGTTGTAACTCAGTAAAAATTGGAGGAAAATGATACAAATCAAACTGGACCTAAATCTTCTTAGTAAAAGTCTTGTATCAAATCTAGTTTCAAAATCCTTGAAATCCTTGAAATGCTATTAAATCTAGTTTCAAAATCCTTGAAATCCTTGAAATGCTATTAAGTTGAAATTTTAGGGCAGGTTCAAAGCCAAACAAGGCTTTATCCAGTAACCAGCACAAGATGGTGTCTTGGGGTGTTGCAATGGCAGCTCCAACTTTGTCTCAATCTTTTGAACCACATAACTTCATAAAATTTTGCCAGAAAACAGTAAAAATCAAACATGATCCGGGCCTTCTGAAAGCAAAACCTCATTCCTACCATATATACTCACGTATAAACTGGGTCCAAATGCAAACAACATAGGCCCTGATCTGCCATTGCATAATGTGCTGGCAGATCAGGGTATATATTATTTGTTCTACTGATTAGTTCTTACAAACCACATAGACCCAGATCTGCCGGTGCATTATGCGACGGCAGATCTGGGTCTATGCAGTTTGCAGTTGGTATCGGCCTATACGCATGTATATATGGTAATAAGGCTTGAATCCTGTAGGTCCTTTAAAATTTATTGAGCAGAAATGTATGGAAAAATGTGATGTGAAGGGATGGACAAACAAGAGCAAACACTATATGCTCCCTCTATGGATATGGCAGGAGCATAAATATTAAGGCTAAATTGGCTATACCATAATTCAAGTTTTTCTAAGCACAATTTTCCTGTACTATATGAATTTAATAAAATCTCTTTCATCTGATCATACTCTAAAAATTGACTACAAATATGTAAATCAGCATCCAATGCTATAGCTCTCACCTGGAAAGGGTAAAATTTGATAATCTGGTATGTGCCTCTTCAGTGACCACCATTTTCCTCTCAACCACTGTGGAGACCGAGCACTGTAACAAGATTATTTAGTTTTGTAACAATTTATAACTGGTCATTGACAAATTATTTTGTTATCATGTGATATCACCATTACAATCATTTTATTACTCTACATCAGGTAAAGGTGTCACATGTGATACATACAATGATACCCAGAACTGAAAACAAATCTGTGATGTTGTATTTGGTCATCCAATGATCAATAACATGTTTTTGGTTTCCAAGCATTGCCATACATATAAATTATACATCTTTTTTCATTGATTTTTGTACCATACACTTGTGAACACAAAGTTGGGAAAAAAAATTAAATTAACAAGATCTGCTGAAAGACAGCATGTCATAGCTGCCCTTTACACCAATGTCAACAGGAAAAATTGAATGAAGAACCACTTCTTCCAGTTTCTAAGAAAATCCTAGCTTGTCAGGCAATTTTGTTTTATAACAAAAGTTTACCATGATACAACCTTGCTGACAGTATAGCTTACCTTTTGGGAACAATTAACTAAACATTCTGTATTGGGATTTCAGCAATTAGCAGAAGTAGGTGAATGGAATCATATAAACAAAAAGACACTCTGTTTGGAGTTTTAACCTCATTACTTCTCAACATGATTAATAAACAGACATAAACATCTAGTTGTTGAGCCAATAGTACATAACACATCGATCATAAATAAACAACTTTTAACGAAGTCAAGGAAGCCTGAAATAACCTATTTTTGGAATGGTGGTGTCATACATAGAACAAAGTATCCAAATCAAGGTACATAACCCTGCTAGCAACGTTGCTTGAGAAACTGACCTAAAAACATAGCTCAAAGTACTGGATGCACAATATGTAGGTCACAGTCACATGTTTTTTATGTGAACTAGTACTCAATATAATGGATCCACAGACAAAGTCACTTGACAGCACACTCACACTGACCATATGCCAAAGGTAAAAACATGAGTTGCAGGTCATATTGACCTACTTTTGGCATAACAGCTGAATTCTCTCGAAGTTGGATCATCACACTAACCTACAAGACTCTACAAGAGAGAGAGTGCATGAAAAATTCACCTAAAGCAAGGAATGATGGAGAGATGGTCAGACAGGCAAATGGGTAGGCAGATGAGGTTAGCACTAAATTCCCATTTCACATTTAATGCAGATCATTCAAATATGGTTCGTGTCCGCTGAAAGCAATCAAAATGTTGGCTCACGGTAACAAGAATGAGGATTTTAAAACCTGGACCTGAAAGAGCAACTAAAAACAAAAACTATAACCTCATACTTTTCCCTACAAATTGTGGTAAAAATATGTCTTTTTTTAAAATTAAAAACCAAAAACAAGGGCTGGAAAATACTTGCAAATACACAGGTATATAACCAAACCCATACAATCAAACTTTAACTTGCTCTCTATGTATAATAAACCTCATTGCAAGCTTTAATCTCAAACTTTTCCCCATAACTTACACAACCCATCTCCATAAGTAAAAATAACAGGGTAAGAAAAAGAGCATTAAATAAAGTCATGCACATACTACTTAACACAGAGAAGTGAAATTGAAATGCATATGCCCTTCCTAAAACCAATAAACAAAACCTTAAACAAAAACTATAACCTAAAACTTTTTCCAGTAAATTGCACAAAAATGAGTACATTAAGCTAAAAATGTATCGAGGTCATGCAACTGTTATTTAACACAAAGAACTGAAATCCAAATGCAAAGTTTCTTCCTACAAGCCATGAACTTTAAACACAAACTTCAACCTTCTGTTTACATATAACAAACTGCAAATGCAACTCTAACCTAAATCTTTTCCCTATAAATTGCAAAAGAATTTGTAAAATTGAATAAAAACCAATTAAATAAGGCCAGACACATGCTAATGAATATACAGCAGTGATATTTAAATGCACAGTTCCTTCATATTAGCCATAATCAAGACTTTAAAACGCAAACTGTAACCTGCTATCTACATCCAATGAAGATAGAACAGACATGGACACTGCTTTAACCTGTCTACATCCAATGAAGACAAAACAGACGTGGACACTGCTTTAACCTGCGATCTACATCCAATGAAGATAAAACACAGACACGGACACTGCTTTAACCTATCTACATCCAATGAAGACAAAACAGACATGGACACTGCTTTAACCTGCGATCTACATCCAATGAAGACAAAACAGACGTGGACACTGCTTTAACCTGCTATCTACATCCAATGAAGACAAAACAGACATGGACACTGCTTTAACCTGCGATCTACATCCAATGAAGACAAAACAGACGTGGACACTGCTTTAACCTGCTATCTACATCCAATGAAGACAAAACAGATGTGGACACTGCTTTAACCTGCGATCTACATCCAATGAAGATAAAACACAGACATGGACACTGCTTTAACCTATCTACATCCAATGAAGATAAAACAGACATGGACACTGCTTTAACCTGCTAACTACATCCAATGAAGATAAAACACAGACACTTACACTGCTTTAACCTATCTACATCCAATGAAGATAAAACACAGACATGGACACTGCTTTAACCTGCTATCTACATCCAATGAAGATAAAACAGACATGGACACTGCTTTAACCTGCTATCTACATCCAATGAAGATAAAAAAAACAGACATGTACACTGCTTTAACCTGCTATCTACATCCAATGAAAATAAAACACAGACACGGACACTGCTTTAACCTATCTACATCCAATGAAGATAAAACAGACATGGACACTGCTTTAATCTGCTATCTACATCCAATGATGATAAAACACAGACACAGACACTGCTTTCACCTATCTACATCCAATGAAGATAAAACAGATATGGACACTGCTTTAACCTATCTACATCCAATGAAGATAAAACACAGACACGGACACTGCTTTAACCTATCTACATCCAATGAAGATAAAACACTGACACTGACACTGCTTTAACCTATCTACATCCAATGAATATAAAACAGACATGGACACTGCTTTAACCTGCTATCTAAATCCAATGAAGATAAAACAGACATGGACACTGCCTGAAACTGCTATCTACATCCAATGAAGATAAAACACAGACACGGACACTGCTTTAACCTATCTACATCCAATGAAGATAAAACACAGACAACGACACTGCTTTAACCTGCGATCTACATCCAATGAAAATAAAACACAGACACGGACACTGCTTTAACCCATCTACATCCAATGAAGATAAAACAGACATGGACACTGCTTTAACCTGCTATCTACATCCAATGAAAATAAAACACAGACACGGACACTGCTTTAACCTATCTACATCCAATGAAGATAAAACAGACATGGACACTGCTTTAATCTGCTATCTACATCCAATGATGATAAAACACAGACACAGACACTGCTTTCACCTATCTACATCCAATGAAGATAAAACAGACATGGACACTGCTTTAACCTGCTATCTACATCCAATGAAGATAAAACACAGACATGGACACTGCTTTAACCTATCTACATCCAATGAAGATAAAACACTGACACTGACACTGCTTTAACCTATCTACATCCAATGAATATAAAACAGACATGGACACTGCTTTAACCTGCTATCTACATCCAATGAAGATAAAACAGACATGGACACTGTTTGAAACTGCTATCTACATCCAATGAAGATAAAACACAGACACAGACACTGCTTTAACCTATCTACATCCAATGAAGATAAAACAGACATGGACACTGCTTTAACCTGCTTTCTACATCCAGTGAAGATAAAACACAGACATGGACACTGCTTTAACCTGCTATCTACATCCAATGAAGATAAAACAGACACGGACACTGCTTTAACCAGCTATCTACATCCAATGAAGATAAAACAGAGACACAGACACTGCTTTAACCTATCTACATCCAAAGAAGATAAAACACAGACACAGACAATGCTTTAACCTGCTATCTACATCCAATGAAGATAAAACACAGACACAGCACTGCTTTAAACTATCTACATCCAATGAAGATAAAACACAGACACAGCACTGCTTTAAACTATCTACATCCAATGAAGATAAAACAGACATGGACACTGCTTTAACCTGCTATCTACATCCAATGAAGATAAAACACAGACAGTGGTCACTGATGACACTAGGGTCATAGCATAAGATCTCCTATAGATAAAAATTGTATACCTCAAAAACTTCAAAATGTAAAAAGAATGCAGGATATTTAAAGAGTTACAAAAATATAGCAAAATCTGTTTTAAGGTACAGTAGTCCAATCCCCTACTTCCTGTTGCAAAATTGTGATGAACATAAAAATTTGCCAATTTAGTAAAAATGTTTTAATCACAAAAATATTTCCACATCAAATATAAAAAAAAAAAATTCAAAATATGCTGTATTTACAAATTAGCAATTTTATTTAGTAAATCATGTTTCTCTGATAATACTTATCAAATCACATTAATGTTTGCAAGAATTTCTGCTGCCTCTGAAATCCAGCAATTGTGGAAAGATGAAAATGTTGTCTCGCAAATCTATATACCAAATAGACAAAGAAAAGAAACTCATACCAACCCTTCCCCTTACCTCCTCTTACCACCGCTAGGTTGCTATGATTGTTTACTCAGTTTTAGCTTCAGCAATACCTCAGCAAGGATGCTTGCATCTGTGGGGAGGTGTTGGAGAGTTTAATAGTAATGTAATCAGGTAAGTAATCTCAGAGAAACATAATTTATTAAAAAATTTGATTTCTTCTTTGAATACATTCCCTGATCACATTAATGTTAGGAGAATAGGTAACAGGAGGAAATACTGAGGATCCTACCCCTATCATGGTCACCCTTGAGGGAATAAGATTCTTCCCTGTATGAGGATAAACCACACTTGTAATATGAGACCAGCACAACTGAGGTCATATAAGCAATGATGACAGTACCCAAATAAGAGAAAAGGAACCAAAAGACTTTTTCTTACCAACTAAATCACTGGGCTAATCCAGCAAAAGCTATGAAGCCTGGTTGTGTCATCAGGACCAAAGAAACATCTACCATATATACTCACATATAAACTGATACCAACTGCAAACTGCATAGACCCAGAACTGCCACCGCAAAATGTGCCATCAGATCTGGGTCTATGCAGTTTGTAAGGACTAATCAGTAGAACAAACACAGACCCTGATCTGCCGGCACATTATGCGACGGCAGAATTGGTTCTATGTTGTTTACATTTGAACTAAGATTATACGCGAGTGTAGACAGTAATCTGAAGTGGAGATAGTTGGGGTCCACTGAAAAGGCATGCAACTCTCTCACCCTGCATGCCAAAGCTAGCGCTGTCAAGAAACATATTTTGTGTGTTTTCAGCTTCAAGGAGGTGCTGGCTTAGGGCTGAATTGAGCCATGTCATACCCATGACAAATTCCACTTGGGAAACTGGGTGATCTATTTTTGCCTATTAAAGTCAACATTGGCTAATAGGTCTGAAATTCTTATTGTAACCAATATCCACTCTACCATGATGCCTGAATGTATTCGAGATCCTGGACCGGTAGCCTTTGTACGTAGTGGGAGTTACATTTTTCTCCTTGAAAAGCCTGAGAAAAAAAAGTTAGCCAACTGTGGAAGTGAGGCACTCAATATGAGTAGCTTGTACAGGAAGAATTAAAAACCTGTGACTGTAGCTATCTGAGCAGGCTGGGTCTCCATGGAATTTTCCTGGGAATGTCTATCACTAGATCAAGCAGATAGTTCACCCAGGACTATTAGAATCACTTTGCATTTGTGACCACTCACTTTTTGAATTATTTTCAGTTCCAAGACTGTGGGGAGGAGGAAGGGGGGGATAGGCATAGCCCCAAAATCCCTCCCAACTGAGACTGAGAGTGCATCCACGGCCAATGCCTCTTGATCTGGGACTGACGAGACAAAAGTGGGCAGTTTGTAATTCAATTTCATTGTGAACAGATCTATCATCAGACAGTCCTGAAGAGCAAAAATCCACTAGAGATCGATGGCCAGGCAGACCACTGTGTGTGAAGGGTCAAAGGCACTTCTAGACAATGAATCAGCCAGGACAGTGAGCTTGCTTGGGATATGTCTGATCTGGGCTGTTATATTCACCTGTGCGCACCAGCAGAGAAAATCCCAAAATACATAGAATGGTGATATCATCGACTCCTGTTTCAAGAGGTAGGCCACCATCACAGAATTGTCGGAGTTAATGATGACTACCTTTCCATATAATTAGTCCTTCCAGAAATGAAACCCATTTACTATGGTCTTCATTTCTAGAATGTTGATGTGGCCAGGTAACTCTTCTGGACCCCAGTTGTGTAGTTGGGCAACAGATGGGCTCCCAAAACGTACAAGCTGACATCAGTGCAGATCACAAGTTCTGGTTGGTTTTTTTCCAGATGAATTCTGACTGGAAGAGAGTAACAACACAGCTGATGAACTTGATGAAAGCCCATGGGCTGATATTGAGGCTGAACAGAAGAGTGCGAACTTAGTAAATGGTTCCTTGCAAACGGAACCAAAGGAACTTGTGCAAGGATGTCTGTATAGGGACATAAGACTATGCATCAGTTAAGTCAAAACTGACCTCAAATTCATCCCTTTTTACTGAAAGTCTGAATGATTTTGCAGTCTCCATTTTGAACCTTGGTATGGCTATGTACTTGTTGAACTGGCTGAGGTCAATTACTGGTCTGAAATTCCCATTGTCATCAGGTACTAGGAACAGCCTAGAGTAAAATCCTGCAGAGTTCAGCTTGCAAACTATTTCCACCACCCACTTGTCAAATAATTGCCAGATCTTCTGTAAAATTCCCACCTTCTCCAGATCTGAGGGCATGTCCGTCATGGAAGGGGAAGTTGAAAGGGAAGGGGTTGTTAAAGTAAAATCCAAATCCCCTCCAAAACAACTTGGATTACCCATTCATTCTTGGGAAACAGGTCAATCCATGTTATTCACAAATGAAGGAGTCTAGTGCCATCTAGAAGGCTGTCTGTGGGCAGTTGGGGTGGCAAGTGTCAACATCGGCTGTTAGGAGGCTTGGGGAAGGATAAACCGTGTTTCCTTTTCCCTTTATTAAACTTTCTCCAGAATTGAGGGGCCAGCTGCTGCCTAAAGTTTGATGGCGAAACAGTTGCCTTTGAGTGGCATGCGGCCTTATATCCTTTTGCTGGTGATCTCTTCACTGCATCTGAGACTGGTTTGGCCTGAAAGACGGTATAAGTTGCAAGTTGAAAAGGCAGTTCTTCTGATGCCTGCTTGTGTACTTCCTAAATGTTTCCACCAAACAGCAATGGCATTCCAAAAGGTGCCAATCAAGGGACCAAGGTATGATGTGGTTTAAAGGCAGGCATCTCATCTCATGAGATCCAGGTAAGCCAAAGCTGTCAGGGCATTAGCCATCATGTGATGCACGGTCCTGTTAATCACCTTGGCCTTGACCTTTGCCAAGTGTGGAAAAAGATGGAAGGATGGCTGTACATTGTCATCTACCAAATCCAATGAAGCCTGGACCTTATAGGCCTGGTTTGCAGCCGATGGGGCTGGGAACTCGGAAACTGGCAGAACTCTGTATATTTCCTTCATGGCCACTTTAAAACTGTATTCCATCTGCTGCAATGTAGGATCAATGTACTGCAAGTCATTAAGGTTATGCCTGCACCCAATGTGGGTGCTGTCCTTGTCGGGCATTCTGTCAACATCAGAGTAAAACATTCTGTGCCGGGAAAATGCTGTTTCTTCATCCCTGTGTACAGTTTGGTATTTCCCAAAAGGATAAGCTGTAAAGATTTCAGTCAGCAATTGCATCCACAAGGCCGGGCAACTGCCACAGTTTGTCTTACCAGTAAGTGTGTTGGCCAGTTGATTTGGCTATCAGCTGGATGGATGGCCCAGTTATCAGCTGCCAATACCTTATTTTTCCATCTGTAGCTGACTCAATGTTCAGTTTCAATTTGGGGGGGGGGGGGGACATCATAGTTTCCCCCACTATGATTACCAGTGACCATGTCTTCAGATGCAAACTTAGTACATCAAAGTCTGTTTCTCTTGGACTTGCCAAGACTCTCTTTGGTTAAGTCCTTGTCGCAGTACTGTGGACCACATTGTTTCTGACCATGATGCACAAATACTGTATAATGAGTCTGATGAACACTTGGTACACACAAGGCAGGTCCCATGTGTATCCTCAGATGTCTTAAATCTCTTGTATTTGATGCACTTCTTTTGACATCGCCTATCAAGTTTCTGAAAGACAAGAATGACCAAAAATATGACAGAAATAACAAACCAAAAGTCTTCACCTATTCAAATAATCAATGCTTGGTACTTAATAAGCAAAGAAACACCTGCAGTGTCTGCAAAAACAACCAACAATGGGCATCAATAATACCATGTTGGTGCACAAAATCAGAAAAACTTCAAAGGGACTGATGCTCTACTGTCCAAAAAGAAGTCCAGGAATTCAAGATAAGACGATTTCTTCTTTTTAACTGCAGAGTGTTGGAACCATCTCTGATATTCTTGAGCAATATGATTTTCACTTCTGCCTCTGTGGCAGCCATTTTGGGTGTAAGATAGTACTGTTTTCATTCAGGACAAACTACACAGCATTAGAACACTTGTGGTGAAAACCCCATATTAATATGATTATCCATTCAAGAGAATCAGTGACAACATTTTCAATATGTTCATTGTGGCAGCCATATTTGAGTCAGATTGGTACCATTTTCATTCAGGACCAACTAGACATCATAATTAGTCTTTTGGTGAAAACCCAATGTCGATATGATTTTCAACTGAGGAGGAGTAGCAATAACAAGATTTTTAAGATGGCTGCTCTGGTGGCCATACTGGATGTTAGATCATCACCATTTTCATTTAGTACCAACTATGATATTATAAGAAGTCTTCTGGTGAAAACCCAATTATGATATGACTTTCTATTGTAGGAGTAGCAATAAAATGTTCAAGATGGCCACAAATTTTATTTAAGACCAACCTGACACCATAAGAAGTCTTCTGGTGAAAACCCCATGCTGATATGACTTCTGCTCAAGCTAGGTAGCAATAACAAGATTTTTAAGATGACTGCTTTGGTAGCCATATTGGATGTCAGATCAGCACCATTTTCATTTAGGATCAACAAGACATCATAAGAAGTCTTTCAATGAAAACCCCATGTTGATATGACCATCCATTCAGGTTGAGTAGCAATAATAAGATTTACAAGATGGCCACTTTGGTGGCCATATTTGGATGTCCGGGCAGCAGCATTTTCATTTAGGACCAACTAGGCATCATAAGAAGTCTTCTGGTGAAAAACCCATGCCAGTATCACTTTCCATTCAGGAAGAGTAGAGATAACAAGATTTTCAAGATGGCTGTTGTGGTGGTCATATTAGACATCACATCATCACCATTTTCATTTAGGACTGAGTAGATATCATAAGAAGTCTTTTACTGAAAACCCCATGTTGATAAAAACATCAATTCAGGAGATGCAGTGATAGCCACTGTGGTAGCAATATTGGATGCCTGAGTGGAACTATTTTTCATTTAGGACCAACTATACATTGGAAGAAGTTTTCTGGTGAAAATCCAATGTTGACATGACTTCCATCTAGGAGTTGAGATAAGGTTTTCATGATGGCTGCTGTGGTGGCCATATTGGATATCAGAGAAGTACCAATATCATATAGGATCAACTAGACATTACAAGAAGTCTTTTAAAAAAAACACCATGCTGATGTGACCATTCATTCAGAGGAGTAGTGATAACCAGATTTTCAAGATGGCTGCTGTGGTAGCTATATTGGATGTTTGAGCAGCACCATTTTCATTTAGGACCAACTAGACTTTGTGATGAATTTGTTCATGGTAATCCTCCAAGCAGTTTGGGAGGAGTAGCAATAATAAACTCATATAACGGATGGAAGGATGAGGGACGTCGAACAATGGACAACAGATCATTCCATAAGCTCTTCTGGTCTATGACCCACAGATCTAAAAACAAAGTCAACAACTGCGAGAAATTCACATTACTATCAACAAATTTCACAAAATAAATACAGCAACAGGTAGTAAATTCCTTTACACTCAATACTATTGGATTTTATGAGAGGTACAAGATATGATGTATATTATATCCATCGAAAGCTAAAACTGAGTCAACAACCATAACCACCTTGCAGTGGTAAGGGGAGGTATGGAGAAGTGTTAGAAAGATTTTCTTCCCTTCATCTATATGGTATATAGACAGGAAATATACAATTTTCATCTTTCCCGTGATAGCTGGATTCGAGAGCTAGTGGAGCTTCTTCCTAACATTAATATGATTGGGTAATGTATTCAAAGGGGAACCATGAAATTTTAGCAGATTAAAAAGTCATAATATGTCTTTAAGGCGTAATTGCAGGTTCTTCATTTACCTCTGCATCTTTATACCTATAAAAATGTAAAATATTTCAGACCTACATTACATCAATAATAATAGTGCTTTATACCTATAAAAATGTAAAAAATATTTCAGACCTACATTACATCAATAATAATAGTGCTTTATACCTATAAAAATGTCAAATATTTCAGACCCACATGACATCAATAACAATAGTGGCAAACAGGAAAGGATAACTTCACATTAGTTTAGTTTTTTTTAAATAATGGAAAAGAAGCATTTAAAAATAGTTACGCAAAATTGAACAAACTGCATGTTAAACTGATTTTTAAATATTAGAAATGAAATTGTGATTGCCTATAATCAAATTGATCATCAGTTTATGTCTGAACAGGTTGAAATAAAAATGGTGCAACAAACTCTTAATTACCTTAGCCAGTCTTGTGCAAGTTCTGTCCAGTCTATTTCTGTATCATTCTTTACTGGCAGAGTACTGATTCTAAAAATAAAAACATAAAGTTGCAGTTTTCTTGGTGAGAAATCTTTTCAAAGGCTTGAAACAAAAAAGGTTTGAATTCTGAAGAAAAAGAACCCAACAAAGACTATAAATATTCCATACAACATGGATGTCTTTGCCAATATAGTGCAACTAAAGAAAGCCTGATTCAATACGCAGGGGAAAATCTCAAATACAAATAGGCTTCATAACATGGTCAAATTTCATCAGAAAATGTTTAAAATCGAACTTGACCTAGTCTCATAACAAATTTGGATACTATCCATTAAGTCCTTGACATGATGTGATGAACATAGGCTGACAATTGATTCAAACAACTTTGTGAAATGCAAACCTCTGCGAGCCAAGTGGCTTGGATTTTGCTCATGGAACTTTTGTCTGGACTAAAACTTATTCTAAAATCCAGCAATCTGCCTAATATTTAAGTCTAACTGAAGTTAACCGTATATACTCATGTATATGCCGAGTCCAAATGCAAACAACATATATCCTGATCTGCCGTCGCATAATGCGCCGGCAGATCAGGGTCTATGTTGTTTGTTCTAGGGATTAGTCCTTACAAACTGCACAGACCCAGATCTGCCAGTGCATTATGCAACAGCAGATCTGGGTCTATGCAGTTTGCAGTTGGTATGAGCTTATACGCGAGTACATATGGTAAGTTGGCACTAAAAGGAATATTGGTAATGTTGGATCTCTAAATGAAAATACTGGTTTTGAAGACAATTTAAAAAAAAAATACACTTTTAATGGTTTAACCAGAGGCCTGAGTATGTAATATATTCATACTTACTTCAACACAAGATTGATGTCATCATCCCTGGTCCAATCAGCTCCAGATCTCTGTTTCCAGTTGAGATAGTTCAGCCATTTGGTGCGACACTGTTTCTCTGATCTTGTAATGACACGCTCAGCAACAAAAGCCCAGGACAGACCCTGAGTAACATTCTCCCCTGGAAATGGAAAGCATTGTAATGGAGTATTTGTAAAAATGTCCGACCAACTGTGGATAATGTATTTAGATTGATACTTTAAAACCACTGAACTTTCCTGAAGAGAACATTCAGAACTGTAAACCTGAGAAATGAGATTTCCAAAGGCAGAGGAAAATCACTCCTTAAGAACAACAACTCTGAGAGCAATAACTATGAGTTTAAACTGATTGTCTCCCCATATTTTGCCTGTTTTATATAGCCATGCCATCACTCTTGTTGGCTAAATCCAATCTAATCCTGCAGCAGAGGCATACACATCATCATGAAAACTTCTTAATGCATGTGCCATTGATTCTTTTTTAGCAATGACTCAATATTTATGATACGCATTGCATTTTTTATCAGGGTTAATGTTCTTTCTGTGCATATGAAGGTAACATCCAACAATCTCCCTGAAGCAATGTCTGAAACAAATATTCAAACACCTCTATCTATCATTTACATATATATATTCTACAGTGTATATTAAATAAGTACAACATTTCATTCCATGGCTCATTTTTCATTCTACTCTTGTCAGATGTTTTTGCTATGAAATTCACCATCACAATGAGCATACAAAGTGCTAAATACCTGGCTTTGCACCAGACAAATCATATACAGCAGCAGCCAACCTCCTCTCTTCCTCTGGCAACCATTTTCCTTCAAAAGACAGAAGAACATCTACAATCTTAATCTTGCATTCAAAGAAAGGAGAGAAGGAAAAGGAAGTGAGAAAAGTGTAGTATGGAAGTTTACCACGGTGCTCAGCAAATTTGTTGCAAGTTGCTTGTCTGCCGGCATATTTGACATGTCCATGGGAAAAATGTACCAGAATGTGCAATTCAAAATAGAGCAACCAACCGTTAGTTTTCACTATTATGTTACAGGATATTCTTTTGAGTTATAATTGTAGCACTACAACAGTAGACTGAGAAGAGATGAAACTCTTACAAACATTTCCTTTCCATAAGTATAACCCTTTATATACTGAAGCTCAATCATACAGGTAGTTGTGTAGAACTGGAAATTTGCTCAGTCAGTAGTGTATCAGTATGAGAGAATGCAGTGACATTGGTCAATCTGGCTTTACAGGACAAGTTGTTCAAATAATTTTTCAAACTTTTACACCAATTTAAAAAACAAAACATTTTCTTTACGTCAATCTTCAGATGTAAAAAAATCAGTTGAAAGTAAAGTTAAGTAAACTTATTTTTTTTAATAACTTACTTTCAATGCAATTTTTCTATCAGCAATATTAATTTTAACTCCTATATGTAAGTCTATGAAATGTGGAGAATTTTACACCATTTAAGATGGTGGAAAAAAATAATAAAAATCCATCAAGCATGTCAAAGGTTATCACAATTTTATTAAATTTACTTGCATGAGAATTGAAAAGCAAGCAGAACAGATCATTACTGGAAAGATGACAAAGCTGTTTTGTTTCAGTATTTTTATTCCATAATAAATTCTAATGGAAAAATATCTGAGTTTTGTTGGGTTTATTATGGTCCATTTCCAGGAATGCAGTAAAATTTCATAATATTATTCACACATCCAACCTCGGTATATGGACGAACTTTATGAGCAGTGAAGTTCCCAAAATGGCCAGTTAGCTTGAAAACCATTGAAGTCTTCATCATCTTCAATATCCAAGCCAAAAATACCAATTATCTAGTTATCATCTGCCAGTTGATTTTGATGTAGTCAAGATCACAATGCTCACTGCCTAAAATATCAATTTCCAAAACAAAATTGTCCATATTTTCATCAAAATTGGCATCCACATCACCGCCATCACTTGGCGTTTCAGTACTGTCTGCCATTTTGATCTCTTTTGAAATCAAATTTTCTACTAACCAGTTATCATCATCTCTGTTCATTCTGTCAAAGTCAAGATCACGATCTGCACTGCCTAAAATGTCAATTTTCCACACGAAATTGTCTATATTTTCAACTACATCAGCAAGCACATCACTGCCACCACTTGCCTCTTCAGTACTGACTGTCATTTTCATATCTTCACGTTAAAACTCAACTTTTAAATCGAATTTTGACCAGTTTTTTTTTTTTTAAACTCATGCTGTCACTGCATGATATAGTATTTGTGTACCTTCTACCTTTATTTCCTTCTTTTCAAAAGAGCACAAGTAAAATAATGATGTATTACACGGTTAAATGCACACTTGTGCAAAGTGGTAGACGGAATGTAGTGAACATACAACCGGAATTGTATCCCATATGAAAAGGTAAAGTATGACTGGAATCCTATCTCATCTGAAATAGGTTAATGAACAAAGCTGACATACAAGTCCACAATTTTGCAATGATACACAAAATCCTCATTCCTCCATGTATTGGCAATATCTTAGTTCTTGTTTATGCAACTTTATTTTAGTAATGGAGTTCCTCTGCACTTCTGCCAAGTCTGATTTTCTTAATCAAAATCAAACCAATCCTTTACAAATAAGATTAAACTAGCCTGATGAATTTACACATTTCATTAACTTCCATGAAACCGTTCCAACTTAAGTGGTCTAATTAAAGCAACAGTCTGATGAAGAAATTAAGATAAATTATTCCAATATGTCATATGATGTAATGAGTATTCATAATATGTATTGAAAAAAAGCATCCATAAAAACTTAATGTAAAAAATTTTCTACATTCATTAATTTTACAAAAATGTATGCAATGGAAGTATTATGATTTAGAGTAGAAGAAACTTACCTGAATTACATGTGTCTCTCATCAACCGACATTTGTCCTTTACTGAGGAGGAGCTTCTACCAAGTGCAGTTCCAATGGCTGCCCAGTCATTTCCATGCTTCATACGCAGCCTAATGAGAGAAAAAAAATGCATCAATACAGACAAGTGAAACAATTATGGCATGTATTTCTAATACAGATAAAAAAGAATTGTTTCCCCTATCCTGCACATCAATAGGCAGAAAACAATATTCTCATTGTTTCAGTTTGCAAATGGTCATAACTGAATGGTATATGATCTCATTTGATTATGATGATGATGGTCAATGCAGTTCTTAATGCAGTCTCATTACTGTTAAGATATGGAAAAAGGCATAATTTGAGTTATAATCTGTTTGACTGAAAACCTACTTTATAAAAATATCCTTTGTCACTGACTAAGGTACAGTAAGATCTAACAAACCTGCTCAAAAGGCTGGGAAAATATTAGCTATAATTAGAGTTATAATATGTTTCATCAAAAACAATCCTTTGAAAAATATCCTTTGTCATTGACTGAGGTGCAGTAACATCTGATGAATCAGCATTTATCAGGGAAAAGAGTTTTGTCAAGATTATTTGTTATCTGAGGACAGTGATCTTCCACGTTATTTGTCTACTTTATTTCCCTCAGAATTTCCTCCATTTTGGTGTGCAAACTTCATGTGTATTGGAGTGTAAGAAACATACAGCTATTTACTCCAGCATCTTTGGTCTCATGATGGGGATATAAAAATTACCCAAGTGATCCAGTAAGATTGTTGAATACAATAAATTTAGTGATGGTCTTAAGAGTGTCATTTTTGGGGGAACACGAGGGCTCACAGGACAACCAGACTGACAAATCTGGTTGCCCAGCAAAAACATCTGGCTGTCCAAATAATAATAATCTCCATGGTAATTATAAACAGTGATTAATCAATTATTCAAAATGAAGCATTGAATTTCTTGTAAAATTATGAGAAAATGAAGGCCAAAGTTCCAATTTTCAATTTTCATTGCATATAGACAGTTCATTTTACTGATTTTGAGTCTAGGCAGTCATACTTATTTTAAACCCTTAGCATATCAAAAGCTGGTTGCCCATCTGGACTTTGCTTTAAGTCAAATGGTTGTCCAGCTTTGATTTTTAGTTATTTCAAGCAACAAGGCAAGGTATTTTTTCTACCCCTGTGTCATTCTGCTATGCATATAGTCTTGGCTACAATATGACCTAGCATAAGGAAACTTTGCCTATAAGGTAAACCACGTTTATGGTATCTTTGAACAGAGTTATGTATCTTTGAACAGAGTTATGTATCTTTGAACAGAGTTATAAAAAGGAAGAACTGATCTTCTTCTCCATTATAGAAGTAACTAGATTTGTCTTAGTTAAACATGCATGCTCCAAATGCAGACGAAAAAGTGCAAAAAGTAAAAAAAAAACTTGTAAAAATTGAATGGCATGAAAATCTAATCATGTTATCTATATATGCGTAAAAATATGCATATCATATTTCATTTGTCTACCATAATTGGTTTTTGCTGAGGTTTTTGTGATAAAAAAAAGAGCACAGGTCCCAAAAAAGTTAAGAAATGTGTAAAAATTGAAAAATTGCTGTAATAGACAGAAAATATAACCTGGTTATCTACATATGCATACATATATCTCTGCCAAATTGCATTTGTTTCAGTTGCATAGCTTTTGTGTAACCACGCTAACAAGCTTCTTGGAATAGATAGCTGTATGGACATGACATACATGCCAATTCATGTGTCACATGAAAAATGCTATTTTTGACTCCCAAACCCCCAACACAGTTGTGACAAAAACCTGCTTTGGTAAATTGGGGATGCTGTTTGAAAAAACAAAAGTTATTACACTTTGTTACCTGAATTGAAAATGTTTCACCCATCTTAATTAAAGATTATTGGCTAGTTCGTAATCAGCAGCTACATTTCTTTTAAGCAGGATTTTACTCCAACATAAATGCAAAACATGATTCTTTCTTTAGTTGGAATGGTAAAGCTAGCATTGTGGAAGAGTGTGTGATTAATTTTTTAAGGCAAATGTCAAAATACAGCTGAAATTCAGGGAAGGATGAGACATCTATGAAGCATGCAAAACCCAGCAAAACTATATTTCACAACTCTTGGTTGTCAGATTTTGCTTTGTGAAGCTCATTAGCAATGGGGTAATTTTATACTTTTCAAATACTGCAAACAGCATATTATCAACATTAGTCATTGACAGTAGTGTATCGATATAAGTCAACATAGAAACACCTCCATGCATAAGGGCAGATGCAGAATGAGCAACAAGATCTTTGGGAAAGTCTGAACAACAGTACCATCCAATCTCTAATAAGTGCAAAGATGAACAGTAATGACACTTGTATCACATTCAAATCCTACCAATGAACTACTGAGAGCAGCAAAGTCAGCAACTACATGTTAATATGGTGGTACTCTACAGTCCAAGACAGAAACTGTGTTTTTTTTATTATTTACTGTCTGAGTGGTTGTGATTATGTGAGTGTGTGCATGAAGTTTGGGAATGTACAATCTTCAATATTTAAAATCTGTTTATCAGTTCAGATAAAAATGAATGCAATTCCAACCTCATTAAGGTCATGAAGCCTATACTGAATCTACCAAAGCGGGCATATAATGTTGGAGCAATAGCTGAACTTGGACTTCTTCTTGTGAATACTGACGTCACTATCATTATACTAAAATTGTACACCAAGAGTTTCTTATAGTGTCTGTCCATGGGTAACCCACAAGGCATATGAGCAAGATGTTATCTTACACAACATTAGGTCAGAGTTTTGGATTAATTTCAATACTATTACATGTTCTCTCTAGAATTGACCTACAGTATATACTCGCGTATAAGCCAGGTCCAAATGCAAACAACACAGACCCTGATCTGCCGTTGCATAATGTGCCAGCAGATCAGGGTATAAATGTTGTTTGTTCTACTGATTAGTCCTTACAAACTGCATAGACCCAGATCTGCCAGCGCATAATGCGCCGGCAGATCTGGGTCTATACAGTTTGCAGTTGGTATGAGCTTATACGCGAGTATATATGGTAAGCGTTGAAACTGAAAATATAAATGTAGTAAACATTAATACTCTTAAAGAGTCCTTGGTTCATAAGTTTCACATTGTTTTGCTAAACTATGTAACTCCTTTAGATACTGGGAAATCAAATAAGCTAAGAATATATGGTATCTTCAAAAAGCAAATTAGCTTCGCAAAGTACCTGCCTGTTGTAAAAACCAAAATCACAAAAAATTACCATGTAGTCTTCACCTTAGCAGCCATGCTCTAGGGACTGAAATAGGCTGACATAAGAAAATTGAACCAAATCAACATCTAAGAAAAAACTTTCTGATATGCTACTCTAAAAAGGTTTTCATATCCAATCAAATACTGATCCAAATAATAGTCTTATTTTTCAAAAGGACCCTAACATAAGTTTTGCAAATATTGTGGCTAAATTTATACATTAATCTTTTGAGATTTGCAAAAGCGGACTGCCCTCTACAGCTATAGTATTCACTTACCCTTTACTATATCCTTGATGCTTTTCGTTTTTAAAATCAGTAGTGGGGTACAAACAAACGGGAGGGTAAGTGAATACTATAGATAGTTGCACTCTATATACTTGCCACCATCATTTCTTTTGTTCATTTGTTCTTTAACTGTTACATTGTACACTGTCTGTAATACATGTTCGGTACAATAATCAAACTGAACTGAACTGAATTTAATTAATTTTTTTAAATTTGAATTTCCAGTCAGTTCCTATAGCCTTATACATGTAGATAACATATTCTCAATTGTACAACATGACTTATTTGGGTCATGCACACTGACACCCTTGGAACCACAAAACTCAATTTTCGAGTCTCAACCAGTCTCAACCCCACCCAACTAAATTTTCAATTGTACAACATTGCTTATTTGGGTCATGCACTCTGACCCCCTTGGGACCACAAAACAACATGTTTGAGTCTCAACCCTGCTACCCCCTCCCCAATAAAACTGCCTGCAAGGTTGGCAGGTATGACATTACCAAATCAAGTTGCCCTGCTGCAAGAAGTGGGGGCATAATCAAATGAATAGCTCACTCTCTCAGCCTCTGCATCTCCTCTGGAGTGTACCGCCCTATATGGTTCTTTTGATCATACATTCTGGTCACCCTTCTGTAGACTGAGAACAGGGGGCGCTGTAATCCTTGAGCTATTGTGCGGTAGAAGTCTTTCCTCTCATCCTTAGACATCTCAAATATAATCTCAGTTGGGTCAGAAATGTTGCTGTCCTGTAGAAAAAGTTTTTGTCAGACATGCAATGAAGATGGTAACTTCATAAGTAACTTGAAAAGTCTCTGAAAAACCTGTTATCACTCAATCAGATCTTGCACAACAACTATGCAAGAGAACACTTTTTTGTTAAGTATACCTTTTATTTAAATAAAAATTTTAAAAACTGAGCTTAATCGAAAAAAAACTTTAACACTGACCCTAATCCAGAGTGTGGATGGACATATATATGAACGGACATGCACACAGTTATCAAAGTGATCACTATGCACTTGGCTCTTTTTGCTTTCTGGTTACATAATAATTATAGCTAATCCAAGGATATTTCTGTATAATATTCCAGAATATTTGCGTATGTCAAAATGTGCTCAATTTTGTATAGTAAAACCTTATTTGAGCAACCTCTGCAATAAGTGATCACCTTTCACTTACAACCAAAATCGTTGTGCATGGATCGATTTTACTATATAAGTGCACTGGCATGAGCATCCACCTGCTACACGCAGCCAGTGACTGATTTGTTTGCAAAATATATGTTTAAACAGCTATGAATGACTGTATCATAAAACACTACAGACCTTTATTCAATCGTATGTAACCACAATTGCTGAGTAAAGTCTGCAGGTGGAGTGCCAATTGTTCCAAACCAAGATGCATAAAAAATGAGGGAAAAGTTTATTATGGCTATAGGTTTCATATAAGGTAAAGCTGTATTTTCAAGACTGTAAACCAGACTTATGTTCTTTTCACACACTGCCATTGCAATACCATAGACATCAAAATCCATATTACCATTAACCATTCCATCTTCAAAAGATTGGCAATCATCAACACACAGTCAGTTCAAAGGTTCGTATTTGTTGTTTATCTGTTGTGAAAACCCAAACAATGCTGATAATATCATAATAAGAGATCTTCTCACCTGCTTTCACTGTAGTGCGATGGATACTGCCTTAAATCATCTATCTGTGGAGTTACAATATGTGATGACCGCGATGAATGAGGTAATTGTCTGTTTCTCTTATTAAGTTATTTCCCTTTTCCAGGTGAGTTAATTTCTCTAGTTATTGTAAAGGTCTGTATTCTTTGTAGTTTTTTTATATATATTACTGTTATTAAAAACCTAATAAGAGATCTTCTCACCTGCTTTCACTGTAGCATGATGGATACTGCCTTAAATCATCTATCTGTGCAGTTTCAATACGTGATGACCGAGATGAATGAGGTAATTGTCTGTTTCACGTATTAAGTTATTTCCTTTTTCCAGGTGAGCTAATTTCTATAGTTATTGTAAAGGTCTGTATTCTTTGTAGCTTTTTTTGATATTACTGTTATTAAAAACATGTACATGAGGCTGAATGTGCCATGGTTAGATATATAGTCATCTGTTTACCATTGCATGTCTGTTACATCCATTTGTTTGTTGACTTGATCCTTTATTATAATTTATGTCATGGACTTAGGTTTTGGCTTTGGCTGTAAATACATTTATTAAGTGTTATCATAGCTAAGTGTACAATTTATGGACATGATAAGTAAGTGTTACCTCATATTTACCTTTGCAATTCATATGCCACAGTGCCAACAGACTACACGCGAACTTCAAATAATAATTATAATGTTTTCACGATCAATGTATTTTTAGTGGTATATCATTTTCTTTTTATGAATGCATGTAATATTTTAACAAGAACTATGAATAAAGAACAAAATATATGTACAGTCATTATGATTATTTTACCTTCTTAAACCCAGTTGAATTTTGACCTTGAAAACTGGCTCTCCTGAACAGACCTGTTATGAGAGACCACCTGTCTTAACCACATTTTATTGGCAGACAGAGTGGTCTCTCAAGACAGGTTTCACTGTATTAGTAAATTTCATAAGACAGTCTATTAGTTAACAAGAGGCCCAAGTGGACCTGATATTACTCCCCTTGGTTACATAACTTACCAGTTGACTGTTTCAATAAGTAGGCTTATGTAGTACTGTAAGAACACAACCTTTGTTAATAATCTCACAAACTTTATAACATATTGATTTTGCCTATTTTACTATATCCTACTAAAAATTCTTTCTAAAGATAAACTCATAATTAATATGCATAGTCTCTTGCTCTCATAATGGAACTCATCCAAGATCTTGATAATATAAACCCATTTACCAAGTCTGGTAGAAACTAGATAAAAAATATAGTCTCCAGATCTAGAGAGGCAACAAGCTCAGCCAATCAGATGCAAGGTATCTCATTAACATGCGTATATATTACTTACTACATAACCTGTCTCCAACAATGGGTAATAGAAGCTTATTTACCAAGGTGGAGCAAAATCCAATTGGAATTCAGTCTCCAGAGTGGTAAAATGCTAAACCAATCAGATAAAAGATTATCTCATTAATATGCACAGATCTTGCTCACAATCAAACTCATTCAACAACTTGATAATATAAGACTATTTGACAATTTTGACCATATAGTTAGTTGTTAAAGTGCTGAAAAGCTCAGCCAATCAGATACAAGGTGACATCATTAATATACATGAATTTTGTTCATAATCATACTCAATCACAATCTTGATGACATAGGTCTATTTACCAAGTTTGACCAAAATCCTATCAAAATACAGTCTCTAGAGTGATAAAAAAAACTCCAGCCAATCAGACGCAACATCACTTCATAAACAAGCACAGGTATTGCCCATAAAAAAAATCATCCAACATCTTGATGGCATTAGTCTATTTATCAAGTCTGATTAAATCAGGTTAGAACACTGTCTCTCACGTTGTAAGAACCTCGGCCACTCGTATGCAAGATTACCTCATTAATATGCATAGATCTTGCACATAATAAAACATGTCATATATCTTGATTATAATTTACAGAGTTTGATAAAAATATGATTAGAAATAGAGTCACATACGTATTGACAAGCTCAGCCAAAGATATGCAAAATCACCTCATTAATATGCATGGATCTTGCTCATAATTGTACTTGTTGAAGATCTTGATGATTTAAGCCTATTTACCAAGTTTGATCAAAAATAGAGTCTTTAGAGTGGTAACAAACTCAGCCAATGACATCCAAGATCACCTCATTAATATATGTGGATCTCAAGCTTTACTGAACTCGTGTAAGATCTTGATCATATAAGTCCATACAATTGAAGTTTGATCAAGATCAGATAAACAATATGACTTCCAGAGTGGTAACAAACTCAGCCAATCACATCCAAGATCACCTCATTAATATATGTGGATCTCAAGCTTTACTGAACTCGTGTAAGATCTTGATCATATAAGTCTATACATTTGAAGTTTGATCAAGATCAGATAAACAATATGACTTCCAGAGTGGTAACAAACTCAGTCAATCAGATGCAAGACCACCTCATTATTATGCATGGATCTTGCTTATTGTTGAAATTGTCCAGGATCTTGACGATATAAAAATATATTCCAAGTTTGATCAAAATTGGAGCAAAAAAATGGCTTTCAGAGTGGCAACAAGCTCAAGCCAATCAGATGTAAGATCACATTAATATGCGTGGCTCTCACTCATTATAGAACCATCCAAGATCTTGATGATATAAGCCCATATTTCAAGTTTCATTAAAATTGGATAAAAAATGTGGCTTCAATAGTGGTGATAAACTCAGTAAATCAGATGTAAGATCACCTCATTAATATCCGTGCACCTTGCTCATTATAGAACCTGTTCAAGATTTTGATGGCATAAGCATATATTCCACGATCCAAATCGGATCAGAAACACGACCTACAGAGCGATAAAAATATCAGGCAATCAGTTGTGAGATCATCTAATTTGACTAGTATAGTCAATATATGTTCTAGGCCATACCATACATTTTGTTTTTTTCAAAAACCAACAACTCACCCCCACCTATAACGATAAAAATAATTGTTTTGAAAAAAAATCTTGACCCCACAACAAAACATTTTTTTAAAAATCCTAGGCAAGCATACTACTACCCACCCATACTGGATGGATAATTCCATTTGCCACACCCCCAATCTTTGTTTATTGTTTTTTTTTTCAAACACCAAAACTCAACCCCCACAATATAAAAATAATTTAGAAAATAAAAAAATCTAAGGCCACACCTCCAATCTTTTTTTTTCAAACACCATTGCTAGGCAATCATACCATGATTTTGGGGGGAGAACTCCTAAGCCACCCTACCAAGATTTTGAAGGGGAAAATCCTAGGCCACCCTACCAAGATTTTTGGGGGGAAAATCCTAGGCCACCCTACCAAAAAATTATGATTTTAGAAAGGCAATTTTTTTTTACTTTAGAAAGTAAATAACATTTGCAAAGAATTAACAAATGAAATTATGAAAAATGCAAAGAAAAAGTTGTACTCTAACTGCCTATCACTTTTCACTTCATATTTTTGTAAGTATTTGAAATAACATTCAGCATTATTAGTCAGTGCATATAGCTATGATAAAAATAGCATTAGTCTGTTTTTTTCTTTGATATTTTATAAATGGTATTTAATATACTTTATCTACATGAAATTACACAAAATATAGAGTGACAGACGGGAACTGTGCTTGCCCAGCAGTTAGGGTAAGACTTTTTCTTTACATTTTCATAATTTCATTAGTCAATTATTTACAATTGTTATTTAGTTTCTAAAGTATACAAATTATCCTTAAGAAATCTAGGTTTTTTTAACATTTATAATGACTTACTTTATCTGGATGAAATTACTAGTATACATGGATGACATCTGTTATGCTTGAGAAAAAAGTACTTCAGATAATTACTTAAGTACTTCATCTAATTAATACAGAAAAAGTTTTGTTTTTGAATAATAAATTCAGTGTAGAATTGGGTATTATGATTTTAGAAATTTTTATTTCCTACTGATGACCTAGGACTTTTCCTTCCAAATGTTCATAGGATGGCCATAGATCCCCTGCCCCCCCCCCCAAAAAAAAAATTTGGTTATGTGGCCTAGGATGTTTGCAACAACAAAAAATTGGTAGGGTGGCCTAGGATTTTTCCCCAAAATGTTTTAATTTTGTGGCTGAGGATTTTTTTTTTAATTGGTGGAGAGTAGGGTGGCCAAGGATTTTTTTTAAAAAACTTGGTGGGAGTTGGGTGGCCAGGATGTTAAAAAAATTATTTTTATCATGCAGGGTTAAGATGTTGGTGTTTGAAAAAAATAAATAAAAGATTGGTGGTGTGGTCCAGGAAAATATGATTAAAAAACTTTTTTATATTATGGGTGGGGTGGGGGAAGGGTGTTTTTTTTTTTTAATTAAAAAAGACTGGAGGTGTGGCCTAGGGAATTCTCTGTCCAATACGGGTGTGTACTATTGTGCTGGCCTAGGATTTACCCCCAAAAATTTGTTGTGGATAGTAGGGTCATGGTAGCCTGATAATTTTTCAAAAAAATTATTTTTATTGTGTGTGGGATGGGGTGTTGGTTTTTGAAAAATTAAAATTTATGTTGTGACCAAGGTCATATATGGTCTATACTAGTCATCAGTATGCATGGATCTCACCCATTGTCAGACTCATCTGAGATCTTGATGACATAAGCGTATATTTCAAGATTTATCAAATCAGATTACAACTGTAGTCCCTAGAGTCGTAACAAGTTCAGTCAGTCAGATGAAGATTACCTCATTCATATGTGTGGATCTTGCTCATTATCGAACTCATCCAAGGTCATCATAATACAAGCCCATATTTCAAGTTTTACCAATTCAGAAATTATGGCCTCTAGAGTGGTAACAAGGTCAGCCAATCTGATGCAAGATCACCTTATTAATATGTGTGGATCTCACTCAATATTGAAATCATCTGAGATTTTTATAATATAAGCCTATATTCCAAGCCTCATTGAAATCAGATCAGAAATATGGACTATAGAGTGGTAACAAGTATATGTTGATGGACAGATAACTGATGACAGACGATGCAGGCAAGGTCACACCATAAACTCATTAAGCATTATTAGCATACATCCAGGTGAGCTAAAAATCACCAAAACAAATAATATAAGTTGGCTTAAGTTTTTGTGTATGACCATTTGCTAATGATAAACTACCTTGGCATCACGGCACTCCAGTACTTAATCAAATAGTTACAAAACGTAAAACTCACACTACAGTACTTCATAATATTGGTTTGTAGGATCTCAACTTCTTCCTTGCTCCATTGACCCTGCTTCCAACTGGCCCCTACAAATGAAAAGAAAAGAGAGGATTAAGGTTGATTGCATGTGAAATGTTGGAGTATTTAACTTTGTGAAATTTTAATATTTTTACACCACTATGGGTTCAAGATATCCAAAATCACTTAAAAATGTATTGGTTAGTTTGCATTTTCTTGTGCTACTCTTAGCCGAGTAACTATCCCCCCAAAACGGTCATTACATAGAAAAAAGAAAGTCACTAATTGTCCATAAAACTATGGCTGAATGAGCATTTAAAATGCATCAAATTTGAACATGTTGAAGATAACAGACCAGTCTTATTAAATATATAAAGACATGGGTATGTTGGTGAATTAATTCTTTCAATATGACACAATTATTGAGATCACATTGTTTTTCAACAACAGAAAGCCTGCGAAACTTATTTACAGCAGGAAATAAATTTATACAAATTTCTTAAGGTCTAAGATACTTTTTGTTGACTTTATCAAGATTAAAATTGTACAGTCAAACCTGTCAATAGCGGTCACCCATGGAAAAAGGTCAAACTGACCTTTGTACACAGGTGACCCCTGTATGCAGGTTCACCTTTCAAACTTAGCTTATGAACAAATACCGTGCACTGAATACCATTATTATTATTGTTATTATTAACCTGTATTCACATTATTATTATGTTATCAACAGATTTAGTTTAGTGTACAATTCAAAAAAATGTAAAATACATATATATGTTGTTCTCTCACAAACTTCTGTTCCAATATGACTGTATTCTGCTCACTTTAATCCACTACTTTCACTACTAACTGATAGCATAAATATGACTATGAAATAGAGGACTGACTTTTTTTAACAGCTAACTTGCATAATTAGGCTTAGAAACAGCATTTATACTTCAAACAATATCTGGATTAACCAGTTGCTCAACTCACAAAGATAAAATGACAGTCAGCTTATGTGATGGCCTGGCTATTGTTAGTAACACATGACAAGTTTTTTAAGTATTGAATGACCTCTGACCCTAATGAAAAGGGATCTAACTCATATCCCTCATAAAAGATGAACTTTTTTCATCGTAGCTAACTTTAATTTACTGGCAAAAAGATGAAGATATCGAACTATACTTGTCACACTGGCACAAAAAGAGACTACCATTTCTGCTGCAACAACACAACTGCTTTTCCCACCATCCAGCAAACAAATTGCTTCAACCTTCTCCCAATATGATAAAAACTGTCTTGTTTTCGAATTTGACATTTTGACACCTTGGAATTCACTTACAATGTGACTGGAGTATATCTGGATCAAGATCGTGGGCAAGTTTGATAATGAGTGAGATCCACACATATTAATAAGGTGATCTTGCATCTGATTGACTGACCTTGTTACCACTCTAAAGGCCATAATTTCTGATTGGGTAAAAATTGAAATATGGGCTTATATTATGATGATCTTGGACAAGTTCGATAATGAGCAACAATAGCCAGTCCTTCACATAAACCAACTGTCATTTGATCTTGGTGAGTTGAGCAACTGATCAATTCCAATGTTCAAAATGAGATAAGAAATGTTTACACCTCAATTCACATGATATGCCTTGATCTCAACAATGCCATCCTCATGAAGCAAAAGTTTAGTTTGCATACACATAGCGGTAACTGTCAATACACTCCAGTGACAGCTAAAGGCATTGAGAAACCGTTTTTTTGTTAGGAACACCAGGCTGCTGACCACAGAAGGCTGGTGACTTTTATATACATTACTTTTATGTAGGAAATTTGGCAGGGAAGGGTGGCTGTTGAGATCAGGTGACTGTTATATAAAGGCGACCATTTGGACATGTTTGATTGGATAAGCATTTTTCTTTTTCATTATCTAATAAGAGACCAAAGTTGCAACCACATCATTTTATGTACAGTCTCTCAAAGGGTTCAAAGTGCAATGAGACATATATGTAAAAACTGATGTCATATCAATTACATCATAATGTAATGATTACATCATGTCAACCTGTACAGTAAGAGGTGATTTGTCAAAAGAAGACAATCTTAAGATGCAAGGAAAATTTATATTACTATATAATGCATGCTTAAATTTCAATGTTCCTTTCTACATACTCTTAAATGAAAACAGTTTAACATTAATTTTTATGTAAGCAATAAGTGTGCATGTGCCAAAGATAATAACAAACTGAATGACAATTCTCATATTTCTTTTAAATGGTTGGCTGGAGCCATATATAGAGATAAGTATGTATGTTTATGTTGCTGCATATATTCCACATTTAAAGCAGTTTTGATGGCTCATCTCTATAAATACCCAAACACATTACTGTATTTATCCAATAATAAACTCCTGCTTAATGATAAGCCCCCCTCCTTTACAAAACTTTGGCAAATATTTATTACCGTATATACTTGTGTCTAAGTCGAAACCAACTGCAAACGGCATTGACCCAGATCTGCCATCGCATAATGCGCTGGCAGATCTGGGTCTATGCAGTTTGTAAGGACTAGTCAATAGAAAAAACAACATAGACCCTGATCTGCCGGCGTATTATGCGACAACAGATCAGGGTCTATGCTGTTTGCATTTGGACCTGAATTATACACGAGTATATATGGTAAGAATATTTGTCTTACAATAAGTCCACTCTCCACTTTCTTTCAAATTTATTGGCTGGCCCAACTGGTCTTATCATGAAATACTGCACATGAGTAATATTTTTATACCCTTTTCTCTCTCTCACTATTGCTGTAGAATCCACTATTGAAAGCTGGGTATGGAATATACAAAGACAAGTAGGAAGAATGCTACAAAGATTCATTTAAATACTTATGTCAGAGGACAAAAATGCTTTCTTGAAATTGATGTTGAAGAGGACAGTGTATTTGTTACAGAGCAAGGGTACAAATTATGGAGGGAATACAATCCTGTGTAAACCATCTCCCAACATTTTTATATTACTTCCATTTTGCCTATTTTACTATAATAGTCTGAGAAAAATTCTTTCCAAGATAAAAACATAATTAATATGCATAGGCCTCACCCACAAATGAACTTATCCAACCCATTTACCAAGTTTTAAAGAATCAGATGAGAAACATAGTCCTTAGAGAGGTAACAAGCTCAGCCAATCAGATGCAAATCAATTCATCAATACATGCAGATCTCACTTATTATAGAATTCACTTACCAAGCTGGAGCAAAATTAAATTGGAATTCAGTCTCCAGAGTGATAACAAGTTCAGTCAGTCAGATACAAGATTATCTCATAGATATGTAAAGATCTTTCTCGTAATCAACTTCATCCAGCATCTTGATGACATAAGCATATCTATCAAATGTGAACAAAACTGTGCCAGGAATAGTCTCTCGAGTGTTAAGAAGCTCAGCCAATTGAATGCAAGATCATCTCATTAATATGTGTAGATCTCGCTCACAATTATTATCATTTGATATCATGATGATATAAGCCTATTTACCAAATTTGATCAAAATCAGAGCAGAAACAAAGTTGCTAGAATATTGACAAGCTCAGTCAATCTGATTATAAACCTTATTAACATGCATGGATCTTGCTCATGATTGTTCTCATCCAAATATTTAGTAAGTTTGAGCAAAATCTATTAAGAAATAAAGTCTCTAGATTGGTAACAAGCACAGCCAATCATATGAAAGATCACCATATTATTTTGCATGGGTCTTGCTCATTATCACTCATGTATGAGATCTTGCCGATACTCCAAGTGTGATCAATATCAGATCAGAAACATGGCTCACAAGTGGTAACAAACAGCCAATGAGATTCTTGATTTCCTCATTAATATTCATGGATCTCATTCATATTTTAAAACATGAGATCTTTTTAATATAAGCATATATTCCAAGTTTTATCAAATCGGATTTGAAATGTGTCCTCCAGTAGTAATAAGCTCAGCCACTCGGATGTAAGATCACCTCATTCATATGCACTGATCTGGCTCATTATCAAACTCATCCAAGATTTTGATGATATAAACTTATACTCCAAGTCTGATAAAAACTGAATCAGAAATAAGAACTCCAGACAGGTAACAAACTCAGTCAATCAGATGCAAGATCAACTCATTAATACAAGTGGATCTTGCTCATTATCAATCTAATCGAAGATCTGAATTATACAAATATATATTCCCAGTCAGATCAAAATCTGATATGAAAAATATGGCCTCAAGATTTGTAATAAGGTCAGCCGATCTGATAGAAGTTCACCTAATTAATATGCATGGATCTCGCTCAGTATCGAACACTGCCAAGATCTTCTTAATATATGCATATATTCCAAGTTGGATAAAAATCAGATATGAAATATGGCCTCCAGAATGGTAACAAGCAATGTTGACAGATAACCTATGATGGATTCTGGAGAAAGATAGCCTTATAAAAGGTGTGGCCTCTCATGGGGGGAGGGGAACCACTGTACCTGCTGAATACATGTAAAGATTTTCCCACATTATACAGATTTTTTGTCTAAGTTGCAGATATATGAACAATTATTGCAAAAGTGCAGATTTTTTTATGGTTGAAATTTATATGTACAAATAACATTTCCATCAAACACCCACACCTACTGCTTAATTTTCCTTCCAAAATGTCTCTGATATTTGAAAATATTCCAAGCTTGTGGGATGAATTACTAAAAATACCAATGAATACCTCAATTTTGTTGCAACTTTTACTTACTGGTTTCCTTCTAATACAGAGTTATTCCTTAAGTAATAGAAGTAAGGATTTTTTTGGCAAATTCGATATGGTCAGCCTTAAATCTCTTCTATATTCCATACTAGTTGATGCATTCGTCCTTACAGAATGAACATAATCTCAATATCTTGCAGCAAACTACATTGATATTTCCTTAACTGCATTCACTTGTCCTCACCACTAAATAGTAAACAAGAGTTCCATGTACAGCACATGATATGCCTGCTCCATGTTTAATAATCCTCTATGTAGGCAGTAGTAGGCCAATTTGACTCTGGAAATTATTGACCAATGGGTCTCAATGACCTGGACCTTTAATCAAAATATGTAGTCTTAAATTAAACTTCCTGTGCATAAACCATTGCTTTCTTATTAGATTTACCATCATGACCATGAGCTCTGACCTTTAGACCAAAGAATCTAAGGGTTTCTTCATTACCCTAAAAGCAGACCATCCACAAAGTTTGGTTAAGAAACTTAATCTAGAATAAAAGTAATTGTGCAAAACACATTATTCTTTTAGTCCCAGTGACTTGACCTTTGACTTTTTTCACACCAAAATCAATTGGCCTCTTACATGCCTTAAGTGCTAGCCCTCCATAAGCATTTGTCAAGTTATTACACAAAACCCATTTTCTTTTGATCCGTGACCTTGACCTTTGACCTTTAAAGCCCCAAATCAATAGGCTTCTTTCTTACCCAATGTGAAAGTCATCCGCAAACTTTGGCGAAGGTGCATTGTTGTGAACTGATTTTTTTGTTGCAGAAACCAATTTTCTTCTTTCAGTAAATGACTTTGACCCCTGACCTTTTGACCCCAAACTCAATACACTTCTTCTTCACCCCATGTGCAAGCCATCCACAATGTTTGGTCCAGGTCTGTTATGTAGAACTAATGTTATTGTGCAGAAACCATTTTTCTTCTTCTATATATGCTGACCTCAAACTCTGACCTTTTGAACCCAAGATCAATTGACTTCTTCCTTACCCCAATTAAAAACCATCCAAAAAGTTTTATATCTGTAGTAGATGATGGAGAACTCAAATTACTGTGTGGAAACAAGATTGGTAACAGATGGATGGACAATCTCATAATATAATATTCTCTTCCTTATGGCAGGCATATACAGACATGATTTCGTTCTTGAGAGAAAAAACTTAAATTGTGAACGAGGGTCTTGGGGTCCTCCCCCAGCGGGGTCTCAAGGGGTGGTGCCACTGATCAGGGGGTCCTGAGAGCACACAGAACTGCTCCTGGTGGCCGTTATTATCATAATATTTTCCAAAGCTGTTACTTCATTCCAACAAAAAAAAATAATTTGAAAAATAACTAACTTACCCAACTTCAAACAATACTTGAAGAATTTCACAATGTTCACTGTCACATCAACTTGTTCTCCAAAAATATTAGTGCTTAAGTTATTATATGTGCATGTCAATGTTCACATAATAATTCAGTCACAATAATTTGTTCATTTTAGCAGTACATATTACATGTAAATCAAACTTTTCTCATAACAAATGTGTTTTTTTCTTTCATAGCAAAAGTTTATAATTATATATATCTACTATATAAAAATATTCACATAAATTCAGTTGTTTTTTCTCCCATTGGACACAACCTGTTGATACTGATGTGCTAATCTTGCTTTTTTTGCAGACTTGGCAAAGATTTCTATTGGTTTCCTTTTCGAATATTCGAACACAGAGTTGCTGCAGCACTCTGATGTAAGGTAAGAAATCTTTCTTAAAATACTGTATTGCACTTTTTCCTGATGCCTTCAGACCATATTTGATGTTCTGTACCGAGTTGTAGGTTTCTATGTTTATCCTCCCTGATTTGGAATCAATAATATCATTCATTGAAGGATGATTCTACTTGTGGACCATGAAAACAACTTAGTAAAGACATGACCATCTTTGATAGACACAGGTATCTGGCAACAATATCATTCCTTCCCCACCAGTGATCTATACATTGACCCTCCTTAACTTCTGGAAGGGAATCAGTATGGAATTTTCTAACTTCCAAATCATACTGGTCCAATTCCTTCTCATTTAGCATGTTAGATGCTACTGTAGAGCTGGTAATAGTAGTTCAAATCTTTCTGTCAAAGATCGCAAAATGCTGGTCTTCTGGCATTCAGTTTCTTACAAATTGACCAACTATGTTCCCATAGACTTTGTGTTCAAGCCATTCCCATTTCCACACATTTTTCAAATTGTTGTGTCCGTGTCTCTATCGATATTTCGCGACACCATGTTTGGCAAGCATGCTTATTTCCATCAGTTTCCATGACGCAAAGATTCATTGGACAAGTACAAACTTTTAAACAATCAGAAAGCTCCTTACAGCGATCGTCTGTTAAATAATATACAGAACGAATACTATTATAAGAATCGTTGCGGAATGGGACTGGACAGACCATTATTTGAAAACCAGATCAGAGATGATATAAAAAAATGGACCATATCAAGGAAAATATGATGCAGGTCAGGAGAAAAGCGGAATTCTGCTTTAAAACGAAAAAAAAATCATGTCTGCACATAAAAAGATGTCCTCAAAAATGGTTACTATTCAAAATCAAATACTTTCTTCCAATTTCCCAGAGTTTGGTTTTACAAAAGGTAGACTCAATCCGACTTTGAATACTGTAACTATTCAGACTTCAGAAACAAACATTTAGGATTATCTTTGGTGAAAAAATTATACTGATGCAAATTCAAGTAATGGAACAACTTGGATCAAACTAAATTAAGGAAAGGATATGTCTGAGAAAATCTAAACTTATGTACAAGATTTCAAGTCAAGAAGGTCCTCAGTATCTCCAAAATTTTAATTTAGGACCAATAAGGCATTATAAGAAGTCTTCTGGTGGAAACCACATGTTGATATGACTTTCCAATTTGGACAAGCAACGATGAAAATATTTTCAAGATGGATGCCATGATGGCCTTATTCGATATCAGATTGGCACCACTTCTATTTAGTACCAACTAGACATCATAAGAAGTCTTTGGTGAAAGCACAATGTCAATATGAATAGCCATCTAGGAGAAGTAGTGATAACAAGATTTTTAAGATAGCCATTGTGGCAGTCATATTAGAAATTGGATCAGCACCATTTTCATTTAGGACCAACTAGACATCACAAGAAGTCTTTCAGTGAAAACCCCATGCTTATATGACCATTCATTCATGAGAAAAACTTAAGATTTTCAAGATGGCCACTGTGGCTGGCACCATGAATGTCTGAACGGCACCATTAGGACGAAGTAAACACCACAAAAAGTTGTTTAGCAAAAACTCTATGTTGATACAACCATCCATTCAGGAGGAGTAGTGATAATAATTTCAAGATGGACACTGTTGTGGCCATATTGGACATCAGATCAACACCAATTTCATTTTGGAGAAACTATACATTATAGGAAGTCTTCTGGTGAAAACCCCATGGCAATATTACTTTTCATCCTGGAGGATTAGCAAAAACAAGATTTTTAAGATGGCCACTGTGGTGCCCATATTCAACATCAGATTGGCACCATTTTAATTTAGGACCAACTAGACATCATAAGAAGTCTTTTAGTGAAAACCCCATGCTGATATGACCATCCGCTCAGGAGGAGTAGTGATAACAAGATTTTCAAGATGGCCACTCTGGTGACCATATTGGCCATCAGATCAGTACTATTTTCATTTCAGACCAACTAGACATCATAAGAAGTCTTCAGGTGAAAACAACATGTCAATATGACTTTCCATTCTGGAGTAGTAGTAGATTAACATGGCCACTGTGGCAGCCATATTGGACATCAGATCAGCCCCATTTTCATTTAGGACCAACTAGACATTCTAAGAAGTCTTATAGTGAATACCCAATGTTGATAAGACCATCCATTCAGGAGGAGTAGTGACAACAAGATTTTCAAGATGGCCACTGTGGCAGCCATATTGGATGTCTGAGAGGCACCATTTTTATTTATGACCAACTACACCATGGGATGAATGTGTATGCAAAGTTTCATGACAATCCTCGAAGTAGTTTAGGAGGAGTAGCGATAATACTTTTGTTAATTGTAGCATTGTTATTAAGGTCAAGGCTCCTTAACTATATTGTCGTGACTGAATTTGCTGGCTTTGATCAATTAATACTGGTGTCATTTGCTCGATTAAAATTAATAACTGTGTAATACTGAGTGATAATGTTCAGTGGAACTCTTAACTCACCAGCAAATGCAGGGAGTGAAGCCAAACATGTCATGTGTGACTATGTTCATGGACATTAATACTGGTACATTAAGCAAATGAATGGTTTGAATAGCTGTTCATATACAGTATACAGGTTGTGTACATGCAAGTGGTCTGAGGTTAATGGATAAAAGAACATGTTTGTCAAACTGGAAACAAAAATATAATAATTCCTTTTTTTAACCATTTCATTTCCAACACACCCACACAAACACTCAATTCCTGCCTTTTGCATGCATCATTCAGGGGTGAAAAATAACAATGACTTTTCAAAGTCTGTTCTGTTTTGTCTTAGCATTACTTACAGTGAGTATTTATCAATACAATGAATTAAAATATTTAACCTTTGCTGTGCAGACTGTTTTTATCATCTCGAGATGTGAACCAGGCTTGTGTGACATCAGCTTCCAGAAGATTTCTCTTGTTTGAGTCTTGCCTACCAGACAGCAAACCCTAAAATCAACAGGAAAAACTTGCCTGCATCATTCAGTGTAATTAACAAGAGACCCAAGTGGGCTGCTCATTAATTGGTCACTGACTGACATTTACCTAAAAGACAAAAGAAAGTCCAAGAAATCTGGATCAGTATGATGCTTTCTGACATTTAAAGTTTTTTTTAAATAAATATTTATCTTTAGTAATGTCAGCCATATTAGATAACAGTTTGTTTTTGTGGTTTTGACAGTACTTTTAACACAATATTGGCTATATCATGATGAGGAAATGAGAGCTAAGTGTCTTTCAAATCAGCATCACTTGAAAGACAGCATGCCAGGATGCTTTCTGCCAAATTTGGTCAACTTCTGCTGACCAGTTTTTGAGAAGAATTCATTTAAAGGTTTTCTCTTTTTAGTAACATTGGCCATATAGTGAATCAACATTATATGCACAAACTTAAAAAGCCATCATGCCAAAAATGCTGTCTGTCAAATTTGGTGAAATTCTGTGGAGCAGCTTTTGAGAAGTCATTTTAAGTTTTTTTCTTTTACTAATCTAAGGGCAGAAATATGGGCAAGGTGTGCTGAGTTGGGGTCTGGGCACCACAAACCTCTGTGCCTGCCTAGCTGGAACACTGAATTGGCATCATTTGTACAAATTTAGAAAGACTTTTATGCATGGTTGGTTATTTGTAAAAATTTTCAAATTCTGTTCAGTATATTTTTCAGAAGTATTCATTAAACAAATTGTATTTGTTAGTAATGGCAGCCATATTTGATCGTGGATCAGTGCAATTTGTACAAATTTGAAAGGCCTTTATGCAAGGATGCTCTCTGCCAAGTTTGGTTGATACTGGTCAAGCAGTTTTTGAGATGCTGAAAATAGCAATTATTGGGGAATGACAGATGATTCATGCCATATGTGGGACTATACTATAAAGTCACTTGGCTTTATGGCCATTTTGTGGCAAATCTGTCGAAAATGGAGTAGGTGAGACAAAACCCACATATCTAGGACTATGGAACTGCATCTGAATGGTTCTTGAGCTGCTTACAAACAACATCCTATGTAAAAGGTAGGACGTTGATTGACAAGAGCAATAAATCTGTCCAAAACAGAATAGGTCAGACAAATCCCAAAAATGACACATTTAAGTCAAAGAGGCAATGTCATCACCAAATTCCATCCGATTATGTGGAAGGTCCTTGAGGTATGCTGACTGCAAGCAACATTCCATATTTCCATGGGAAAAAAATAATTTGCTCAACAAAGGCCATAACCCTGTCCAAAATGGAGTAGGCAAGACTAAACCTATCAAAGGCACATGTAAGTCTATGAGACAATGTTCATACCAAATTGCATTAGAATATATTCAATGGCTTCTCAGCTATGCCATTACAAACAACATCCATTGTGAAAATATGAGGGTAATTATCAAGGGTTATAGCGTTATCCAAACTTGAGTTGATAAAACAAAATACATAAAAAACATATCTAGGTCTTTCTACATATGAAATTGAAACTGGATCTGAAAAGACAAAACCATTAAAAGGCACATCTACATGTAATAGGCAAGTCACCTACCAAATGGCATCCAGTTATGTGTACAGGTTGCAGAACTATGGTGGTTACAAGAAGTGTGAACAGATGGACAGATTAATGGATGGAAAAGGTGATTACCATAGCCCTTTCCCAAAATTAAGTTACTTCCCTTTTCCACTAGTGGCACTTTAAGTGGTCCCCACTACTGGGAAGTATTACCATATATACTCATGTATACTTGTGACGATACAAACTGCAAACTGCATAGACCCAGATCTGAGTCTATGCAGTTTGCAAGGACTAATCAGTAGAACAAACAACATAGACCCAGATCTGCCGGCGCATTATGCACTGGCAGATCAGGGTCAATGTTGTTTGCATTTGGACCCAGCTTATATGCAAGTATATACAGTACACGGACTCAGTACACAATTATTTCCTTATATAGTCTCTACATATGTTTCCCAGTAATGAACTTCCAGTGTGTCAAAATCCAAATAAATCCTGTTAAAAATACTCTACAAATATATATCAACTACAATTGTAATATCTGTGAGCTAAGCCAAATTATTACCAGAATAGAAAAGGATTTCATCTGTGATGAAACAAATTTGTCTAAAATATTGCTGCAAAGTTTCAACAAATTTATAGTTACAGGCTTTTTTCTAACATCATTTGTTTTAAAACAACATGGAAGATCAAAATGGCAGACTGTCAAAAATTCGAGAAAATTTAAAGTTTAACTGTGAATTTGTTATTCAAGATAAACTCTTCAAATAAACTGTAATTAGTCAGTAGTAACAAAATTTACAAATTACCAAAATAAGGCCTGTGAAAGTACCAAAAATTCATGTACCTCATGCAAAAATTAAATTTAGGTAGATTTCCCTGGCTGAACAAGGTTTTTTTTTGTTTGTGTGTTGTAGAGGAAGAACCCCGGAACCACCACCAACCCATGGGAAGGTACTGGCAAGCTTTTGGCAGTCAGTATATCTGGTAGAGGAAGAACCCGGGAAGACCCTGGGAAGAACCACTGACCGACAGGAAGCTACTAGCAAGCTTTTTTTTCTTTCAATCAAGTATTCCAGTGTGGAAGATTTATATTCATGTTTCAGATAAACCAATAATCTGGATGCACAAGGTTTGCATAAAAGAGCATTAACTGTAAAAACATCAACTCATTTATTCATTTACACACCATACATACATACACGCATGTGTGGAGAGAAAGAGAGAAAGATTCAAATTACATGTTTTTCTGGTGAAAACCTATGGAGTTTCTACATCCCTAGTTGTATTTTAAAAGTCCATTTTAACAGGTAACACATACACACACACACACGCTAAAGGAGAAAAATCTATATGCTCTGATTGCACTGATGCTTGCTTTATTCATACCTAACTACAGAGAGTTAGATAGAATGCTTGTTTAGATACAGCCTTGTTTTTTCAAAAGTATTGCTGCATATATCTGTCACATATGTTTATTATAGAATTCATCAGGTTACTCCAGAGAGCATCTATATGGCTTTAAATTTGTGTATTTAATTTTATAGTTGGGGCCCAGGGTGGCAGAGTGGTCTAAGGTGGTCACCTTTACAGATCACTGACATCTCACCTCTGCCCGCATGGGTTCGAGTCTCGACTCGGCCAACATGGGTATGTGAGAAAGCTTGCTAATAGCTTCCTGTGGGTTGGTGGTTCTTCCCGGGTTCTGCCTCCACCAAATATACTGGCTGCCATATATAGCCTATCATGTGCTGAAAAATAGTATTAAACCCATAAAATCCAACAACAACAAAAAATCATTTGTTGTTACTACCATTATTATTATTGTGATGAAAATGAAGCAATATCTCTACTTGGTCAGCACGGATGATTTCATCAGAGTTCTTTTTCACTTTCCTCACTAGTGTGTCATCACAAGGATACTTCCCAGAAGTAGATAATCATTTATGCTCATGTGAAATTTTCTAGTTATGGATCACGGAAAGAAGGTAACTCATCTTTCAGGAAAAGTCTATATGGTCCCTCATCTCAATGCGAGGCCCCAATAAGTCAAAGGTCCATAAGGATCCTAATGTTACAATGTTGTAAAAGTAGATGGTTACAATTTCACAATGTGTAAAAGCAGAGAATTTATTTGCAGGGTGTTAATAAAAATAGTGTGATGATGATAAAGAAAGTGTACATAATGAGAATCTGAAATGGCAAGTAATAATACATTGATAGATAACAAGTTTTATTTTGTAAAAATTTAAAAAATATTATTTATAATAATTAAGTGACAAGAGTGAGCAATCAACTCAACCATGTATCTTGCAGCAGTTAATACTTAGCACAGTTAAGTAAATACACTTTTTGTTGCTCTATTCTATAATTCACTGTAAACAGAACAACATATTACCATTTCACACAATCTTATTACAGGTCTCTGGGAAAAACATTGTCTGATTTTATATTTAAATTCAGTTTCTTTCTTTTTGGTTGTATCTTTTATTGTTATTTTTAACTGACATCAAAATATTGTGTTTCTGGATATCTTAACATTTATGCATGAATTCTCATACAGTATTGCTTTCTAAATGCAAAATTTTTAAACTCCTGCATGATGTGCATGCTCACATGACCTGGCAGCATCTCTGAAAAATGTCATTGCAATATACATTATATATTTCAGTATTTAATCAGATTGTTGTCATCACATCAGAATAAAGTTTGTATCAAATTCAAGGACAAAAGTTTTTCACAAAACATTTATTGTTCAAATGTTTACCACGATGGGTAGCAAAAGTGACAACTGCCACAAAACCAGGAATACTGTAGACAAATGTGCATCTGTACAAAGAGAATGCAACATGCTTTGGTTTGGTGCTTTATGGTACAGCAACACAAGCAGGTTATTTAGTGCCGAGGCAATTGGAGTAAAGTGTCTTGCCCAAAGACATCCCATGGTAGCTGACCCATGCTGGTCTGATGGTAGGATTCAAACCAGCACCCTTTCGGTCGCGAGTCTGGCATGCTAACCACTGAGCCACCCCAGAATGCAACATAATAATACAAAAATATCAAATAGCTCTTACAAAACATACCTTGTTGCTTTCTGACTCTTTGTGAATGTCTGACCATGTACTCTCAGAGTCATCTGCAAGATAAATACAAACCGATTTTAAAATCCAATGAGCTTACTGGATATTAGGCTTCATGACTGACTCTAGATCATAGCAACCTCAATTCAATTTATTTTATTTCTCTTCTTTTTCTTTTCTTTTTAAAAAAAAATAATGACAAGTGAGAATTTCAGTGCTCAATATATGGGGTGTATTAGCATAAACTGCATGTAAAAAAGATGATTAATAAGAATGTGATTTAATCTGGAAAAGAGCAAAACATACCTCTCACATATGTTTTAAGCCCAATCATGCACATATGTCTAAAAAACTGCAAACTGCTACTTAAGCCACAATAACCTACTTAATATATGTCTGGACAAGTAGAAACTATCTGAATTGATGGCTAGTCATATAATCAATGTTGCTAAACTGAATAAACCACAAGTGAAATGATGAACAGAGAATCATGTGCTACAATTTTGGACATGACAAAAAAAGCAAGAGTCAAATCATGTTTATGACCAGAGATGTAAAGGAAAAGGGTATTCCAAAATGCAGTTTTGTAAAACAACATTTGGAACTGTATCACGTAGAAAGGTACCTTATTATATTATTGAGTTTGATATGTAACTGTTCTACTATATCCCATCTTTCTTCATCAATATATCTAAGAGGACAAGTACATAAGTAAAATAATAAGACAGCCATGTTTGAGTCTGCAAATATTCATGCTTTAGTCAGAAAATAAACAATCGACTCAGTCAAAACTAAAATGTTGTCGCTCTTTTCTACATAGACTGTCACTCCCGAGGCCAGGAGTAGCATGTAAAACTATCTGGAAAACTTAATTTTCTGAGAACCAAAAATGCAGCTTTAATCACAATTTTTTTTCGGCCTAATGTTTAAAAACCGATCATTACCATCATGTCTGATGTAGTCTTTAATTTTCAAAATCTATTTCGTCATCAGCAGCTGAATCATTGCCATCATCTTTTTCATTTTTGTTTACTTCTTCTTCTCCTCCTCATCATTACTTTAACTTTACCATTTGCACATTAAATAAGATGTAATGTTACTCATAACTAGGAACTTTGTGTCATGTATAGATTCTCATATAGTGCAGTCTGCTTCCTGATCATAACATAGTCACAATATGTAAATAAATGATTTGAGAAGAATACATCTCACAGCTATCAAATAGTTAAATTTAAAAGTCACATTACTGCACCTGCAACTGTAAGAAAATATGAGTGCCCATCTTCCCCTTGAATCTTGAATCTTTTAGTGCCAGGTGCACAGGAGTTGCTAGAGCTGTCATCTGGCTGGAGTGTGCCAATACCTATTGGAGCTGCAAAACAAATAAAGTACTCAGCTATTAGGATTATTTGAGGCAAAGCATCTTTTGAGGTTCAAGAAATAGTGATGCATTTAAGAATTACCTCCCTTTATTTGTTAATTAGTGAAAAGTGGTCTCCCGTACCATGATAATCAAGTGTTGTGCATGTAATGTAAAGCATGAGGTGATTGTTTATTATGGGATGTGCTGGTGTTACTGATTTTGTTATCAACTGTAATTCTATATAAAAAAACAGCATATTATATAGAAATACAACCATGTATAAAACAAATGTGAATTTCAGCTAGAAGTATAATTTAAAGCAGATAATGGTTGACATGGTCATAAGTCAAAATCAAAGCTTTATGGGTAAAACTGACAGTGTTATACTTATACTAGTTCACTCCCTATAGCAATGAAAATTCTTCTAAATGAGAACCAAGTGCCAGTTATACCCATAATATCTTGCAAAAAATCACCTTCAAAGACTTGCAAAAATGGCCAATTTGTAATTTGGAAATTTCTGCACCTGCCATGGTCTGCTATAACTTATACTTCTAACTGAAATTGATATTCATTTACCTGCTCAAAATAATGGAGCTCTCATGTTGCTAAGGTTTGACATTATCATTTTTAATTTGGCCAAGTATTTTAATCTGAAAACTGGAAGGATTTACCTATTGAACCGCATTGAAATAGACTATAACAATGTAATTTTTCCTACATACTCTAGTTTCCTATACATCAAAGACCACTTTGTCCTGACTAGTAATCTGCTTATATATCTACATAAGACTATAACAATGTTATGTAAGATACTGACATTTGTTAATTCAAAACAAAATGAGTATGGTTTATGCAAAATCATGTAGTCTGAATTGTCTCCCCTAATCTAAACAGATCTGTTGCCTTATTACACCTCTCCCAGTGTCTATCAAGGGGTTTATGAAATACATGGTAATGAAAAACTTTAACACAAAAATTGTAACAAACTGTTGATGGAACAGTGACTGCTATGTCTTGCTTCCTGTTAATGTGGACTTGACAAAAACAAAATACTGTTATGGAATAGTGCTGACCGATAACTTGGTAACCACTCAATGACTCACTGTACTCTTTGTGGCTGATAAAACTCTCCTGAAAAATAAAGACCCAGTTAAACTTAGAAGAAAAAGCTGCCTGAAGGAAAGTGGAGGCATTCCCTCCCATTTGCTGGTGTGTTCTAGTCACCCCCAGTCCCAGACCGGTTTTGTTATCCTAGCAATCTCATCAGAGGGAAAAATTCTGGTTGATACAATGGTTCAACTGATCACTATGTCTTGTCGGTGTAAGGTTTATATACCCCTAGTAGCTGGTGCAACCGCCTTTCGGGCCATGCGATATAACCAGTTGGTAGTAGGCAAAGATATCACAAACCAAAGATTTAATAGGTCAATAAAGAAGCAATAGCCATGACTTCATGGGCTTTAATTCTCATGAAGGAAAGGTCAGTGGGGGATCGATAAGCTCTCTTGATAGTGAGGACAATCCACCTGGAAATGGTGGATGCCAAAATATCAGTGGAACCTTTAACAGGTAGGAAGAGACACTCCCTACCATTTCTTCTACCTTTTGATGCAGTCAAATAGAACTGTAACACCCTAACTCTGCATATAAGTCAATCATGATCATCTCCAGCATAAATATGACTGAGACTGGGGATCTCTATAGGGAGTGGAGTTACCAAAGCTCTTTTTTTTTGCAAAAAAAACATGGCTGACAAAGGAGAGAAACAGACCCATAATTGCTGTTGAACCATAAACAACCTTTTCTTTAGACAAGGCATGAAGCTCACTCACATGTGCTAAGGTGAGCAGGAAAACAATCTTAAGGGTAAGGTTCTCACAGGAAGCTTCATACTGGTTCATAAGAGGGGTTTGACAAAGCCCACAACATGCATGAGGCATTTCATTTAGGCATTAGTGACTGAGATGCCAGTCTCTGCATACTGGTTCATAAGAGTGGTTTGACAAAGCCCACAACATGCATGAGGCATTTCATTTAGGCATTAGTGACTGAGATACCAGTCTCTGCAGCTCAAAAACCTTGATAAGATCTGAAAGATGAGGGTCCAAACCAATGGCCAGACCCTTCAAGAACTTAAGCGTGTTGGACAGGGCACCCTATAGCCCTTAATAGTAGAATCTCAACATTCTGTCTTCAAACAGGAAGGCAAGAAAGTCTGCCACTGCACTCATAGAGGGACAGCTAGGATTAACGCATTTCCTAGTGCACCAATTGCAAAAGATTCTCCACTGTGCACTGTAGACCTTGGACATAGATTGCCTCCTAGACTAGACAATGTAGTTGGCAACCTTGCTAAAAAAAAACATGTCCAAGTGGATAAATCGCTTGAGATGTTCCAAGCGTGATGGTGGAAAATGTGTGGTCTGTTGTGGAGGAGGGACCCACTGTGCTGCGACAGCAGGTCCCTCCTCTGAGGTAATGTCCTGGGCTGGTTGACCAACAGACTGAGTAGCTCACTGGACCATGATCATTGAGGTCACAGAGGGGCTATCAGAATGAGCTGAGCAGTGGAGGTCCTGACTTTGTGGAGCACTTGTGGAATCATTCTGAAAGGTGGGAAGGCATAAGCAAACAGATAATCCCACCTTATGCTAAAGACATCCACTGCCCAGGCACTCTGATCTGATCTGGGGAGATGTAAAAGGGAGCCTGTTGTTCAGTTTTGTCACAAACAGGTCCACCAAGGGTTTCCCCCACAGTCTGAACAGGGACTTTGCTATGGATTGGTGCAGCAACCAACCATGAGGACTACTTTGCCTCACCTGGGCAGACTGTGCGCCAGAATATGTTTCGTTCCCAAAATATGTCAAACACAGAGGGTAACCCCCTTCAAGGCTGCCCAGCAAAGGATTTTCCAAATCTCCATGCAAAAAGAAGGAGCATTTGTACCTCCTTGTCACCTGAGATACACTACTACCAACGTATTGTCATTGGAGACCATCACACAATAACTCATTATTTGGTTGACACAACCTTGTATGGCTAAAAATACTACCCTCATTTCCAAATTGTTAGTGTGAAAGGTAGCTTCTTCCCAGGACCACAAATCCTGAAAAACTACCCCTTCTGGCTCCAAATGAACACCATAACCTGAATCTGATGCATCTGTGTAAAGTTAGGAGTGGGGTTTTGGGACATGCATTGGGACTCTGGCCAGAAACCAGTCCCAATTGCCCACGAACTCAAGTGGTGATGAAATTCTGACCCCAGAGGAATCTGAGCTGACAGGGGATCCTAGTTTGTCAGAAGGAGAAACAGGAGAGGGTGCAAGTACAGTCTTCCTAGAGGAACCAGGTCTGCCATGTAGTTTAAGGTCACCAGAAGAGATGGATATTGGTGAGCCAACGAGGTCTTGGCCTGAAGTGGCCATCAAAAGAGCCAGGATTCTGTATATCCTGTCCAGTAGAGCATGAACTCACCCAAGATTGGTGAGGAATTCTTCCCTATGTAAATGAAATCCCGAGAAGGGATTAACTCCAATTTCTCTAGGCTTGGAATGAGTCCTAGCTGGGTCACTATAGACCAGCAGCAGGGTTGATCTTGCAAAAGTGACTCTTTGAGCCATTGTGCACCAACCAGTCATCGAACTATGAGTGAGAGGGAGGCCTGAATTGATGTTGCTTCCTGGACTGTTGAGGCTGCATCCTTTTAAAGAGCTTTGAGGAAGGCCCCAAGAGGTGGTCAAGATGAGGATGCTTCTTGACCAGGTAAATCATTTGCAAATAAAGTACTGGACTGCAATATAAGTTGTACTATTTGCACGCCAATGGAAAAATCCTGAATCATTAAAGCACTTATACAAATTTAAAATATATTTCAAATCAACAGGTCATAATACCACATCTAACATTTATTAACTTTCCTGCTACATATGTGGCAAATAATATGTAAGAGAAACCAAAAGGAATTTCAAGTGAGAATAAGGAAGAAGGATACCCCATTTTCTAAACAAATATTGTTCAATATCAGATGATAGAAATTATTTTGTCCGACTCAGATTTTTCAGTAGCAACATTAAGCGTAAAAATAGAGAATATTTTTGAATACACCAATAACACACTCTGCAATCTGGAGAGAGATTAACATCCATGTTTAAATGGAAGTCCAGGTATTATATTTTATTTGCTAAGGAAAACTTTGACATAAACTCCAAGACGTCTCTGTCATTCCCTGATGAAGTAGGTAATCCTACCTCTAAGGATGGGACTAGGGTTAAAACTCAAACTCAAATTTAAGTTTCATCTGGTCTATTATCAGTCATAAAATTAAATGGTAGTTAAAATTCAAGACTCAAATATCTGGTGCATCACTTTTATATTGACTCATTGACTTGATATCACAGTGGTAGTGTGCATTGGGACAAACATATGTAATTTAAATAACTGTTTATTACGATAAAATCTGATATACACATGTGAAGTTTTAATGTTCAGATTTTAATATTTATTATTTAGTCATAGACTTAGAAACAATGGCTAAAATTTAATCATATTCATATGGGTTATCTTAACAGAGTCTTGAGAAACACTCAATAGCTATGACAATAATAACTGAGAAATCATGTCCAAAGCCTTGAGAAACACTCTATAGCTATGACAATAATAACTGAGAAATCATGTCCAAAGCCTTGAGAAACACTCAATAGCTATGACAATAATAACTGAGAAATCATGTCCAAAGCCTTGAGAAACACTCTATAGCTTTACAATATAATTAATAACTTCACAATGCCTTGAGAGACACTCATTGGCTTCACAATCAAAACTGCTGTTAATATTATTATTATTATTATTATTATTTCATGATTTCTTATTTCTATTTAACTGTAATAATTATAAATACTTGTATAAGGCCTGCAAGAAACACTTGACTTGACCTCACAAGATCATGAAAAATAATGTATGCACACAACTATTCTGTTTGAGCAAATGTTTACACTAAAATTGCTGATTCTGAAACATTAAAATGAATTAATAAATATCCGGACAATTTTAAATTATATAGATGCAAGAATTTAGAACTTACTTTTAGACCTGTCCAAAATTTACTATCAAAACATTATTTTGCCCAAGCAAATATTTATAAATATACTGTGAAAATAACTGTAAATTCCTGATTCAAGGAAAAATCATAAATAAAAGAGTTATCTTTTCTTTGAGCACTGCCTTGTTTGTAGTAAACTAGTGAAAAAACTTTCCCACAGACTGTCTGAACACACAGAACTCTAAGTATGACCCTCAGAAACCAAACCAAGTCCTGGCACAGACGCTAATAATCACTGATATACTATACTCCCTGCAGAATTCTGTGCTTTGCAGGGAGAATTCTGCTGTTAGCTGGGTAACAACCACAGGGAAAAATTCTGCAAGTGCATGCTCACAGGGGCAACTATATTTTTCTACTGATAACAACAAAACTACACATTAATTATTAAATGTAACTAAAAACCTATACTACTTAGTGTATTAGCTAAGTGTACACACATTAAAATGCCTGTCTAAATGGTCAAAATTTGAAATATACAAAAATGTTTAGTTTTAATATAGGTGATACCAAAAGTGAATGCTAAGCAAGATAACTAAGGAAGTGTTCCAAATGTGAGAAACCTGGAAACGAGACTGATACCAAGGATAGATTTACACATCGATTCATGGCATTACATCATGAATTTAAACAGTTCCAAGGATTAATTATGATCAATTTATATGTGAATATGAAATATAAACAGGGATCATACCAACCATCATTTGGCATTGGATAACAGTAGATATTAATGAAGAAATGAATATTGTCCATAAATGTTGACAACACCAACTCACTACTTTAACACTGACAGCTCCGCAATTAATAAACTTAATTTACAAAATATTTTTAGTCTCGATTTCCTGCCCATTATAATACTATCACTTTCTGTCTGGTGATGAAACAATGCAAGCAGACTGTATCAGAGGGCTATGATTGCTAATCTTGATAGAAAAAATAGCCAAGTTTAGACCTGCTTATCCATTTGGCAAATGTTTATTGCCACATAAGGGATCAACTAAAGCATGATCAGAAAGACTAATATGTGATTGGTATGAATGCATAGCTCCATAGGGTGACCTGGCACATTTGATTGGTGCCGACTGTAATTTCAGGCTTCCTATAGCTTGTTACCAAACATAATCACTTATAATGGATGCATACAATAGCAGCTTATTTGAGACAAATGCAGATTGTAGCAAGAAGGTTCAGTGATGTACAAAGTAAATAAAATCGTTTTATGACTCATCCAGTTAAAATTAATGTTGGAAAATATACACTTATTTGTTTAATTGGGGTCCAAGGCGTGACTATGTTATATCCAGAATCTCACTCTAATGAAGAGTGCTATAATAAAGGAGAGCTGCATCTCAATTAGCACAATTTACTGTAAAATATTTAAAATGTAAACTTACTATCCCCATTAGCAGTGACTATAATGTACTGTTTTCCAGGTGAGTTAATGAGCTCCTGCTCTTTGTTGTCCACTTGTACAGGTGACTGGGCCACCACCTCAGTGGCCGAGATTGGTATCTCCAGGGTTTGACTGGCTGTCTCAATCACCTCCACTTTGCTCTCACTGCCTTCCACCACCTCTGAGGAATCATTACTGTGTCCCACTAACTCGGAATCATTACTATCTGTTGACTGGCTCATTCCTGAGGAAAAGAGTGAAAGAATCATAAAGCTGACTTATTTCTCATAAAAGAAGGTTGTACACATTGCATTCATTTTATCATCTTAAAGCCAAAGCCCGAAGCTGCTAGCTTTGGTCAATTACATATAACAACTGACCAGAAACTGCTTTTATAATGTGTCTGATGACTAGATCTAGATGCTAATTTACAGAGTTTTATGTTGCTTGATGATACTATTAGCTGAAAATCATGATTTTATATAACCAAGCTTCTCTCATCAGATAATGTATATACTCACTTATAAGTTGTGTCCAGCTGCAAACAACACACTCCCTGCTCTGCTGTCACATAATGTACCAGTAGATACGAGTCTATGTTGTTTGTTCTACTGATTACTCCTTACAAACCACAGAGACCTAGATCTGCCGGTGCATTATGTGATGGCAGATCTGGGTCTGTGCAGTTTGCAGTTGGACTCAACTTATGAGTATATACAGTACTTCCCCATGCTGAGATGCTGCACTTTTTTTTTTTTTTTACAGATAATGACTGAATATGACATTTTTTTTAAAAGTTGTCTATACAATTTATTCAAACTTACACAAATGTCGCTGAATATAACTTCATGAAACACATACGAAAAAATACAAGAAGATTTTATTTCCCATTACTTTGTGCAAAGAGACAATAAGCATATTAAATGTTTGAATTACAAACTTCTTTGTACATGTATGATCATATCCACACTGTACAATTCTAAATAAAATTCTTGATTTCCATGCTTGCTTATGTATAACAATAAACAATACTTCTTTTCCATGTCTTAATAAGTCTATAACAAAATATAAAAAAAAACAATCAAGTATACCAATATCAAGCCATCATTAGTAACGTTTATCCTTTGTGTATTTCTGATTACATGTGGCAAATGCTTTGTTGTTTACAATAAACAGAACCTCTAACATGCCTAAGTGTCTGAGTAATAATTTTGGACACTAACCCACCATTAACGACTTGTACAGGTAAACACAGATCTGATAGCACACTGATTCTGAACAAATGTAAATATTACTGTAAAACAAAATATAGACTGGCCAAGGTAGTCAGCTCGACTTGACACATTTGCTAACCCCCGATAGTGCAGCAATTCTAAGCTGTGCATGTGTACACTGCTCAGATCGATTTTAATCTTCAACATTTTCCATGAAAAAGTTGTAATGCACAGTGATCTCCCCAGAAATTTTCGATAGCATCGAAGTAAGTGTGTTAGGGTCATATAATGTTTTAAAAAGCTCACGTCAATGTCATAAAAGTGAAATAAATTAATATCAATGAAATAAAAAAGAAGTGTATATATTTACATAGTATTCTTTATTTACCTAGGTTATAACAAGGCTTAATGTCTATCTCATTTGTTTCTTAATTTAAATAATGATATACGTCTTTTGTTTTTTTCGCCATATATACTGACTGCCACATCAAAATTAAAGCCTTTTAAGGATTGTGTTCAGTACTGACTGTCATCATGTATGTTCATTACCCTCTGTGTCTACCTGTTCCTTAAAACACTCTTAATTTTATTCATTGAGGAGAATAACCTTTTACAATCTGAAAAAAATGAAACATAAAATTTATTAATGGTATACAAAAAAAAGAGACAAGCTACATGAATCCTAATCAAGTGAATTACCTAGGACAAATTCTTCAATAGTCAAGACAGTGATGTGTTTTCAAATAATCATCACAGAATAAGATAATACATATTCCTTTCCATTAAGAACAATATATCAAAGTGTTTGTTGTTATTTAATTTCTTCACTGAATCAATGTCAGAGAGCTTAAATATTGTTCAAAAGTTTAAATTGAATTAAAAATGACTTTACTGAATAATTAGTAAGCATACGGATGAAACTATTTAAGTTATATTAATGAAGGAATACTTTTTATTCATATCTTTTTAAAAGAGGTAAAACTGGAAGACAAAGATTGTTCCGTTTATTACTTGGATAGACAGAAAAGAAAAATGAGAAATTAATAGGGCACCCACTTAAGTTAAGGTTTACTGACCAAACTATATTTCTCTTGCTCAGAGTAAACTATGTAAACATAATAACAACTCGTGAATAAAATGTAACTTTCAGTCCTCGTCACAACTTGATAAGAACAACAAAAATTGCAACTACAACTACTGAGTACTGGTTACTACTATAAAAAAAATATATTACACCCCCCCCCCCCAGTAGATCTGAACCAAAATTTAGCAATATGGAAAACTTACCATCCGATCCAGCAATATCCCCCCAGGGGTATAACGTCTTCCATTCATTGTTAAAATCCCATCCTTCGTTACTTGATCTCTTTATTTGTGGAAAAGTATGCAGACGCTGTTGGAATCGGAACCAATGCCACTATTGGTGATGCCAATTTGTGATTTTCGTAATGAGGCCAACATGGGGCTAGCCGGACAATGGGTAATTTTACATTTCTTGGAAGGTGGTGTGTTCATTTTTCACAAGAATTTTTAACATAATATGTGTGACTGCTTTGGCTGGTAGTGAAAATGACTGAAATATATATATATAACACTACCAGTAGACTCCATCATCGCTGGACAACCACGTGACTATCTCTGTGCAGATGAAACCCAACCAAAGGTCGCTCACCGGCAGTCGCGCAAGCCAGGTACAAAGATAATGGTTAAACGAGTGAGTAATTATCCTGGATTATCTTAATAAAATACCCAAGAAGAGGTAAGAACAGGTGTCATTTGAGTAATAGGGCTTTGAATAAGGTGACAGGATGTTTGTTTAACAGATTAATTTATAAGGGTAGTGGGAAACATTGAAGCATAGAGGCACAAGAGCATAGCATAGCGGCAGGTTCTAAAGCATCGGGGGTTATTGGGGTTTGAAACGATAGCGTAGTGGGCCCACTACGGTAAAAGGCCCTGGGGAGAACACTGATGCAAATGTGTTGTTTGTGATTGAATTAAATTTTCTGTTCATATCTGCTGATCAACCCAGGCCCCCTGTTGATAAATACTTCGATTTGCCCATGTTATTAAACAGTGTGCCATTAGATCTGTGTACGATTGTAGGAAGTCATTATTTCATCACACAGACATGAATGTTGTGATGTCAGATATGTCTTCATTCTGCCACTTGTCCTTAATTCCCCTTTTTATATTATATTACTGTTTCCATTTTCTTTATTATATTACTGACCAGATGATGATATATACCAGGTGTCGGCAACCTATGGCATGCATGCCAACTGTGGCATGCTAGACTCTTTGGAAAATGCCAAGTCTTTGGAAAATTACTTGCCTCATGGCACGCAGCACTCTACACAGCACTATACAATTGAGCAGACCTGGCACAGTAGTTCTAAAAGGCTGCCGATGCCTGATATATACTATCAATTAACAAATACCTATGCATACCAATTTATCAGTATTAGTTGAATTAGGAAAATAAATAAGGACATGAAAAGTTCAAAACCTACATATGCATCACAACTGCAAAGGCATCCACATGTCACATAAGAAAGAACTTATGGGAATCACAATTAAGCTTCTTAAAAACGCTTTCTACTTTTATTTTATTTTTCAGGAACAGAATTTTTCTCAAAATACAAGAAGCAGCAACAAGAATTCCATGTGCAATGCAGGTATATGAAGCAAAGTTTTGTCAGGAGTTACTGTTCAATACAAACGGTATAGAGTGAACCTAAGCTAACCAATGTGTCAAATCATCAGGGATTCTGTGATGTGTACATACCAGTGATAAATTTTCTATCTATGTTACAGTGGAACATTTGACAAATGGAATAATTAAAAAAACAGAGTTATATACTGATTATGCTGATTATATTACATTAGAAATATTTTCTAAAGGTCTAACATGATTAGCTTATGCCTGCATTTTTCTATTTTTATAATAAATTTGTAACTCCAGTTTGGAAACAATTGCACAAACCTTCAATTTTAGTATTTTCCTATATAATAACTGCTATTAAATATTGTATCCATGGTTAGAATATGTCCATCTAAGAAATGATTACACAGATCTTCTTTGGGTCCTGGCACAAAATGACAGCCTGTTCATAAAGTAACTTCTTATTGTCTCTCTAGTTGGTGAGACCAAGAACATGTCACAGTATGTCATGTGATGCAACCAAACACACCTTGCAGTCCAACATATACGTTATATTCCATCATTTTTTTCTCAGAGACTATAAGAAGCTTGGTGTCATCCTATGAGCCTAGCTTTTCCGAGTTATTAATTTATGAATAAATTGTATAACTGATGCTATTCAGGTATGTTGTTTCTATTAATAAAAAAATTAAACTCAGACATAATTATCTCAGAAAAATTCCAGTACCAGATTATTTACCACTAGACCAAAAATTGTTCTCTGCCTTTTTTTATTTATATGACATTACTTTTGGTGGTTTAATGTACCACTAACTATAGTTATTGATGGTTCATAGTACAAGAAATCCTGTTGCATGAGGTCAGGCTATGAATGTTCTTTGATAATACTGTCCTCATGCAGATAATGAAAATATGCACATAAATACACACACACAAATAGTTACTGTAACATTACTTGGCTTGACATAGGGATGGCCGTTTGAGTTCATTTGTGTGCTTCCCCCCACCCCCTGAATAAAAACTTTATATATTTACAAGCAAATTCTTCAATTTTTGAACTATTTTTTTCTTATCACCAATATGCTCTTCGACTATTCATAACCCCATGCATTGATCGACATCCTGCTTACAATACACATTGCTTATAAACAGTGACGAAGTATTTTGCCGTCAAATGAATAAAACAATCAAATAAGCTTTTAAACTAACTCTAAAACCCTTCAACATCGAAAGCTCATCATTTCTAACTACTATCATGATTTCTGCAATACTCTGAGAAATATTACAATAAATAGTTTGATATAGCGACATTTGCTGCAAGCGCGATAGAAAACGAGGAAACTGTCTTCAAACAATATGCTATAAGTCTCCACCATTATACGTCTGTCAGAATCTAGATTTAGCTACAATTTCAATTTTGTTGTAACATTCACCAATCAAGTGTACAACACGTGGACATTTCACCTTTCTATGTTTTCGTACGGGTGCTTCGTGGAGAACCAGGATGAAAAAGGACCAGGATGGACTCTCAAAAATTATGCGCATTGATATCATGAGTAACCATCGAAACTGAATGTTTCTAAATTTGAGACAATTTGTCAAATTTACAAAATCATATTATTTCAATATAGTTTTTGGTAATTTTTTTAATCAAATATCATCAAAATACCTTCTTGAAATAGGTAAATTTATCATTCAAATAAGAATTATTTCTTTTTATTTTCCTTAAAGTAGTCCTACATCCGCATTTCTTTTTTTCATCGCGAGGTTTGACGTTGAACGAGATTTCAAATATGGCCGCGCCCATGAACATGTGGCTGAGGTCAACATTAAGATGCTCTCGTCTAGCCAACCGTATAAAATCGAAGGTATTCTAATTTCAGATACGCTTGAATATGTATTCATGTCTCAAGAAAAGATAAAATAAGCGTTAGATAATATAGGGGATTCATACAATTGGGGGTGTGTACAAAACTCGACTAGTCTCCTTTGCTACCATAATACCATTGGTCGACATAAGGGCATTGCATAAACATCCAGCCCAGGCATAATATCCAGTCCAGTAACTAGATTATTTCAAACAGCATCATATAGTTTCGTGAGTTGTTAACTGAACATGTACACAAATGACTTAATGCCCTTCAAGCCTATTACCCATGCAAGTAAGATCGCTAGCAGACGATTTTAAGTATCTGGCGCCATAAACAGCTGTGTAGAGTACACGTTATTACAAATACTAGAAGGTAAAACCAGTATTGTCTGCATCCAGTATTTCCAATGTCTAGTTTTAATATTTCTCAAAAAAATTGAACAAATAATTTTAAAGTGGTTTAACTCTTATGTACACTGGTTCAAAAGGATGTAGCTCCCAAAGTTATATAATTATTTGGAGCATATCAAAGAGTACAAACTACATCACTCCTTTTGTCTTAAAAATATAGACTCGCCCACACAAATAAGGCTGCCATGTTAGTAAAGATATTCCAGTTTGATCTGTCATGCGAACAACATGAGTGTGTTTTGTGCATTTTTTGTCATTGAGACATTTCATTTATAAAATCAGTAGGGGGTACAAACTACCGGGGAGTAAGAGAATACTATAATAACCTGCCTGAAGATTGTGACAAAAATGATACAGATCAGTGTCTTGTATTAACAGTTTGATTAGCTTTGAGAAGGATTTTGACCAACTGTCCATGTGATCAGTGTTCAGAAAGTGTCTAACAGTGCTGTAGGTCAGATTTAAGACCCTAAGCTGTAGCACCTTCATGGCAAGATGTAGTTTGAACCATTCAAGTGGGAAAAAAAAGAGAAAATACATAGTAAAAAATTCATTCCATTGCTTCTGCGGCCTCAAAATAGGTAAATATCCTCAGGGGTCACGCTACCAGACGAAGTGGGCAACTAAGTCACGAAAAAAATGTAAACTTCGCCTTCTTATATTAGGAAAGTGAAAACGACTTTGGCCTGTCATTTATTTTTTTTTTAGATCTACATGAGTGCCTGTAGTTTATGGCTTTTGAGATGCTCCCTCAACCCAGCCCAGTAGTATTAAGCCCCAGGCGAAATGGATGGCATGTTGCTTTAGCATGTGTTCATATCAATTGCACCGACAAAACAAACTCTTGCACATTCACATGCATGTGCTTTACTCTCCCCCCCCCCCCCCCCCCCCCCCCCCCCCCCCGAAAAAAAATATCGCTGCCTGATTTCCGGAAGTTATCATTTGTTGATGAAAGCTTAATAACTTGTGTTTTGAAACTAAATCATCTATATGTAAAAAACAATTTGTGTTTTAAGAATAGAATCGGTGAAAGCACTTTCTAAATATATCTTTTGAAGATTTTAACAGCCGTGCTTGCATTCTATTGTTCATAAAATCAGTTTGACACCATAAGTGAACCTGCTATGGGGTAATAATGGTGGACATCGCTGTGTCTTGGAATTACATCTTCATTAGACTGTCTGTTTTCGTAATTCATTGGGAACATACATTACGGAAATTATACAATTCGTAGAAGGCAAAGTGTAACTATTAAAACTATTAAAAGATTTAGCCTAAAAATAAAAATTTGTTGGTCAGAAACGTATGGGACAATTCTATGTTGTTGAATTTGATAAGCGCTGTAACTTAAGGTCAGGGTTGTTAGCTTACATCACACATATTTGTGCAAATACGAGAAAGAGTAAGAAAGAAAAAAATATCCAACCAATACACATTATTATGAGCACGTAGACAAATATTAAAACCATTAATTTTCAATCCTATACTGGGATTGATGCAACGAAGCTAGAAAGAGAATGGTCATATGAAAAAAAATCCCTGTTTCTAAAAATAGATGCATCTACTTTTAAAAACAATACCAAAAAAATGACAGTCAAAAGATTAACATTTAATTTACAATCAACTCCCTCTAAATGCAGTTATAAAGATGAGATTACTCATCAGTGACCACTGGTTTGAATGGATGAACACTATGATCTTGAAGACGCATTTACATGTGCTCTCATGTGTGTGTTATAGCCTAATATAAGGGTTGTTTCCAACTAATTTGGAAATGTTTTCAACTGACATTTTCTAATGAAGAAACTAAAAATAATTAAATTTGTTCTTTAGCTGGCAGTTCCTTAAGTATTTTTACCTATTTGTAATTACAATACTGTAATCTAGGTACTCTTGTCAGTTGAAATTAATTACAATGTATACTTTCTGCTATGCTTTTTTGAAGTAAAATGACTAAAATACATTGCATATTTCTCTCCATCTAAACATACACACTTTCAAGTATGAATACACTGCATATCAGTATAATACATTCATACACTTACAAAATGTATTTATAATATACATACAACATAGAGAATTTTCTACTTGAAGATGAAATATTGCTTAAAACTAATGTTAAATGCAAATATGCAAAATGAGAAATACAGGACACAATTCAAATAAGAGAACCATAGCACACAAACACACACACTTATATATATATATATTTGTGTTTTTTGCATCGCTGCCACTTCTCCATGTTCTGCTCTCGCTTCTACCTATTCTGTCCAAAAGGAGAAGTCACTTCTCCCTAAATTTCAAGTCTAGCTTGACCCCTGTATCCTTATTGTTATAATCATCATCATCATCAGAAAATACTTAGTTTGACAATACAGAATCCCTGTCAGTGTCTGCTGCATGACAGACATTCCAGTTTCCTGTGCCACTACCTCAGCAAAATATTTACCTGGTGACTTATGGACAGTTATCTTTATTTTCATGTACAGTGTTTTTAGGACATTTTGTTACTTTAGAAAATGAGCCAGTCTTTTACATGTTTTTTGTATACCGTATTCACGGCATATTTTGGGACACGGTTTGTTTTTGGACGCCATATTTTTGGGGAGAAAATAATATTTAAATGCCTTGTAATTTTCGGACATCGCTTGACTATAGTTTTTTTCTATAACTTATGTTTTCGGACACAAATCTAAGAATATCTGCTGCGTTGTTTTCAAGTAAAATTATCATTGTGTTTGTCGGTAATTTAACAAAGTTCGCTTTATTTGGTCTCCAATTATATAATGTGATCATGAACTTCCATGAACTAAAATAATTTAAAATTCTTAATGGTATGTATGTATGCAGATAGACAGACAGATTGATAGATAGATAAGCATTTTTTTATTAAGCCATACACAATAAATGACAATATCAAAAAATGAAAAGAAATATGATTTAATGCTGTAATATATTAAAATATATTATTCAATTTAAAGTAGCTTGTCCATAGCCTCTTTTAGGTCCTCGGGCAAAAAGCCCTCAAATTCTGTATCACTGTCATCATCCATATCGTTTAATTGTTCGGTGTTTCTGATCAGTGCATTTTCACTTCCGCTCACATTGACACTGATGCCGCACACCTTGAAAGATTTCATTATCATTGTGCGTTTTTCCTTCAATGTGTCCATGGCTTTGACAACCCAGTCCAATACAGTCTGTTTGCTGGCTGATTTGATTCGTCCGTTACTGCTTTCATCAGATGATTTTAACGCATTCGTAGCATCTCTGATGTATTCTGTCCTCCTGCGGCGGAGGTAGCTCTTGACAGGTTTATTGATGCTCACATCAAGAGGTTGCAACTTGGATGTGCAGCCTCCAGGTATTATTGCTGATACAACATTTCCGCACCGCAACTGTTTCTTCACGTCATCAGTGATGTGAGCCCGGGTTCAAGATGATCAGACTCGTCATCCATAGCAGCTTTCTTCGAGGGCAGTTCTTTTTGTGATGTATCCTTAGAGTCATTACTTCGAGGTCGCTTCTGTGGACGGCCTACTGGCCTCTTTGGAGACGATTTTGGCAAGGGCGAGTCCCTCCACGAACTCGGCAGTGCCTCCTCACTTGTTGCATAACGCACGATAAACTTATCCATCAAAATTATTACCAGTACTAACAATATTATGTTTCACAATGACAGTTATCCAGTATATGAACTTAAATAACTTTTGATAGTGGTGGGTATCCTATTTATACTTTATCATGTAATTTTTCCATGGGTGGCTGGTTATCAAAATGTATTGGATAATTATTTATCATTGTTTCTTTTTTTACAAGCTTGATTCAGCTAACAAAAATATGATTGGTTGTCAGTGTAGACATCGTTACACCTGAAACCACTTCAGGCAGGTGTGACAGTTATGATTTTGATTAGAAACCATGACCCCTGCTTTATCTCATTAAACAATACATCAGAGAGTCTGTGTGGATTAGTGAATTCATTGGCATCGTGCAACAAAACAAACACATTATCCCTGAGGCATTATGTACCACGGATTAAACATAGTTATTGTTCTACAGGTAATAAACATTGATTGTGGGTGCTAAATTTCCGGTACATCGAGTGCGCTTTTAACGAAATCCAGATGGCTGCCTTTTATTTCCAAACACACCTATCAAAGAAATCCCACAAGTTATATTATTAAAAATTATCACCCAGACACCTTGAAATCTCCGACACGCATCAAAACAATCTTTGACAAGCCGATTGTTTTGTTTGAGTCGGCAAGCTCTGCTCCTTTGAAGCTACCCGCGGCTAGATTACGAGGGAAAAAAAAAAAAAAAGAACAGAAGAGAACATGAAATAGATCACCTTTTTTTTAGAATATCAACACATTAATCACGCTGACTCGTATATTGCAACTTGCTTTTTATTTACACTTCCTACACGTGCGTACAACACAAACCCCTGCGGAGCCGGAGCCTCTCACTCTTGTTACTTTAAGACTAGCCATCATACACGTATTTCTACTCTCGATACTAAAATGTTTCTGTCAAATTCCTTCAGAACCATAATTCCTAAATCTTTTAATTTACTTTGTTTTCATATCTTAATTACACAGAAATAAAGCTTGCATGCGTTTGTAAGGTAGATTTTAATGATCACTGATTAGTCAAGGGTTAAACAGTGGATTAGGAGATTACTAATATGGCCGTTCTTTTGGAAAATACACAAACAGTCGTGGCTCTAATACATGTATGGCTGTGTTTTCTGGTGGATGGACATGTATCAGATAGACAAATAATAGGCAAGTAATGCCTGTTTTTCATTCATTATCCTTCCCGTGGTGTTAGAAAAAATACTTGTTTTACTTAATGGCCGCACATCGTCATATGAGCTAACGGTAACCCTCATTATGATGGGGGGGGGGAGGGAGGGCGAAAAATGTATATTCCACTGTTTGTTTTCAGACACAAAATTAAAGAATTTAATATGTTTTCGGACGACAAAAAAAAGTAATTATTTTTTTCCGTCCGAAAACATGCCGTAAATACGGTACATAAATTGTCAAGTCTTTCACTTGTAAACAACATATTTGTCTTTGATCACCAGCACAGGGTTTGAGCTAGGATGCTGCAATATTGTACAATTTGTGTAAAATAGACACTATGTCCTGCAAAAAAGGAAGAGATTTAATGGACCAAAAGTGATGCAAACAAAATGAACAAGATGTGGTTTTGCACTTTAATTTTATACAGGCACCCAAACCAGTTATGAAATGTCAGAATTGCTCGATGTTTGTTTTTTTTCAAAACAAAATCCATCAAGTGATCTTTTCTGTTTATACTAGCTATGATTCACCTATCTATGTTCTCCCATTTTTTAAATCCTATATATCTGAAAATAATCATGTACTTGGTATATCCCATAATATTTCATGGTTGAAAAAAGCTCAGCATGCCACCGAATTGTGATAGCTTGAATGAAAATATAAAATAAATTCAAGCAATGTATTTAGGTAATTTCCACATCTTTTATTAACATATTTGACTAAAAGAAAAATGTGTAGTCCCTGCAATTTTTAAAAGTATTGTGTCTCTATTAATATTGTATGACCTTGACATCGAGCAATTTGCATGACAGAGGTCTTAGCAAGAAAAAATAAAACAACAGATTTTATTTAATTTACATGTTTGTTTTTTTTATTTACATGTTCCAGTGATACATTTTTAGAAGTATTAGATAATAGTTTAACAAGATGCCATTCCTTGAAACTAAAGAAATATCAGTCGAACTGAGAAAAGAAAAGAAAATAGTTTCAGTTCAAGAATTACCAGTACTTGGAATAGTTTACCAGCAGATGCTGTATCAGTGAATAATGTAAATAGCTTTAAGTCAGATCTGAATAACCGCTGGAAAAATGATGTAATTGGGTAATTTCATTTCATTGCTACTAAATACGAAAACAAACTGATCATGCACACAGATATGTGAAGTATGACACATGAAAAATAATTATTTTTTTGTGCATGAAAAATTGCATGAATTACAGTAAGCTAGTAAATGTTTTGACACTATTGTATAAAGGATTTCCATGATTTGCTATGGAGATGTTTTCAGAAGAAAATGTATATTTAACAACAATGTATTTAATGTGAAGAGTAAAAATATAAATGTTTCCTACGACATTTCAACTTATAATGTAGTTGCGATATTTATTGATAATAACAATTAACTGCAGTGGCAAGCCATTGTCAATCTCCATGATTATTACAGCATATTCATACCCAACCCCCAGCTGCCCAGTGCTCACACTCACCTTACACTGATCCAGGGTTCATAATGCAAAATCCATCTGATAGGATGTGCCTTCCTACTACGTTCGTATATACAGTCAGACTTGTCCAAATGGTCACCTTTATATAGTGGTCACCTGGTCTCAATTGCCATTCTAACTACCCCCACCCCCAATTACCTATATAACATGTGGATAATGGTCACCTGCTTTTCCGCAGTCAGTGGTCAGGTGTTTCCTAACCAAATAATGGTTTTTCCTTGCATTTAGCCATCAGTGGAGCACAAACGAAGATTTTGCTTGATGAGGAAGAAATTGTTAGATCAAGGCTTGTCATGTGAATCAATGTCTAAACATTTCTTATTTCAATTTTACTCACTGCACTGTAGTCACACTGTCAGTGTAAATCAAAGATGTCAATATGTCCAATTCAAAATCAAGGAGATTTTTATCATTAGGGGAGAGTGTCAGAGCAGTTCATTTGCTGGATGGTGGGGAAAAGCAATTGTTTTGTCACAGCAGAAATGGAAGTTGCCTTTTGTGCCATTGTGACAGGTATAATTCGATATCTTCTCTATTTGCCTATGAATTAAAGCTACCTTTGATGAAAAAAGTTCATCTTTGAGAAGAGATACAAGTAACATTCCTTTACATTAGGGTCAGAAGAAGAAGACTCCTTGATCCCAGGAGTATATGGGATCTCCCTCTTCATTAGAGAGTAATTGTAAGGTCCAAGAATCCCAGATGGTCGTATTGATACAGTCAATGCCTGATAGGGTTCAATCCAGGGACCCTCCCAAGTGAGGTAAAACTAGGAGCAGCACTTTCTCAAGAGCAAGTCACACCCCCACCCCATATAGGGAGGAGCAGCACCCTCTCAAGGTCAGTGAGGGAGAGTCCCCCCCCCCCCCCCCCCCGAGGCAGAGATGTTCTTCAGAGGTCTCATTCCCTCCATGGTATATCAGGACCTGAGGGAACAACAACACTGGTCCCTCACAGCTGCCCCTGACCTGTTGAAACCGTCCAGGATGTGTGCTCATCCTGACTGTCCCTTGGGGCATTCCTCAAAGTTCTTCAAAGTGATGCAGCCTCAACAGTCCAAGAAGCAACAACAATTGAAGCCTCCCTCTCGTCTGTCTCAAATCAGATGAGGCGTCTGAAAGGGTCAAGAGAGGAAGTCAGTGGTCTTGTTCCCCTTTCCTAAGGAAGGATTGGGGAGGCCCTAGGGACTCAAAACCCTCTCCTGTCATGCATCCCTCTTCCCGTGGGTGCTCGGATAGCCCTCTGAAAAGAGGTTTGGTCAATCATAATGGAAGATACATGGGTCCTTTCTTATATTTCACCTTTGACTACCTCCCATTAATACCAGGAGTGAGAGACAAGGATGACATCCCTCTCACAGATGGTTACCATAGGAACATAACTACAAAGTGTCATGAAATTTCACCCAGTGTTTGGAGAGGTACTTTAGTATTGGAAAGATGGCTGGACAAACAGAGGGTATCACAATATCCCTGAGACTTTTCAAAAAATTGAGGGGATAATAAATACTTCTTGCAACTCTGGAACAATTTCATTGCACTGGCAATGATGCTCTTGCTGCAGTGTCTCCTATCTCCATGATGTCATGCATTCCCAATCAAGCACTCACATGGCAAGCTGCACTTGCTCTTATTAGCACTATGTCCATTACTGTGTTTAACATAACAGATGACTTGAACTGAATGGGTTAATTTTTTACCAGAACTCATCCAACCTACATGTTTAACATTAGAAATGTACTGTGGGTACTATTCCCAGTTTATCTTAGTACCCAGGCTCACTTATTTCCATATTTATTTGAAATTTTTGTACCCTTTAATTTTTTTTACACAGTTGATCCAATAAAGTCTTAATATTTTTTTGTTTTAATACTAAAAATTTTTATCTATATAACTTAGTTTCATAATTGAACATTTTGAATTTTTTGTGCAAATAAGGACTAAAATCTTAAGATCTATGTGTTTGAGAATTAAAGTAAACAAATGAATATTGTAATTTTTAAAAAATGGAAAAAATAAAGATCTGTACTGAAAACCTGTTCTAGTCAATGTTATTATAAGTCTGTTAGTGTCTTTTGAAGTGGAGTTTATCAGGAGATAAGTATTGTGAATAGGTAAATATATATTATATATCTTTGAAATTGAAGGAGTATGGTATGTATTTGGTACAATTTCCATTTAGTGTTTTATTACTGATTTCTCTTTGACAAAAGCTTAAGCTAAACAGGATTGAACAAAATAGAATCAAGAAGGGCTGAAATCTCTCTCTCTGTCATATCAGGGCATATTTTATTTGGATCACGAGGTGTAAGAATAACAAATATGAGGACCTACTGTATGTCTGTGTTATACATGTACATGAACTTGTCTATTCAAACGCACACACAAATTCAAGCAACGTATTGTACAAGTGCATGCTTTAACGCAATTACGTCAGATGCACATGAATTTAATATTGATGATCATATATATACATGTATTTTGAAATCCTCCATGTTAGGTCCTTTATTTTTTCAAACACAATCTCTTCTCCAAAATGATAATTAATTTTTTTACATTATTTTTCGTACTTTGAAGCAAATATTTATTTTTCATGCCGGAAAAATTAAAAGAAATTCGGTAATACCAGTGGTTGTAGGTTCAAAGGTTTCTGATGTACTGTTCTCTTTCCATCTGTAATGGTATTTCATGCACAGGTTGCTTAATTTATAATTTTTATAGAATTGCTGTCTCAAATTGTTTTTTAAGAGTGCAGATATTACTGGTATCCATATTACTGGTATCCAAAAAGGTGTTGCAATTTATTACTTAATTAAGCATATTTTATATTATCATTGTCAGTGTTCTCACTTTTTTCATCAAAATTGAACAAAAGAATGATGTTGTTGACAACCTAATGTGGTTTGTGCGGACAGTAGAGTTGTCAACAGATGCAGGTATGAAGATAGCAGTAGGGTCTATTTTACAACTGAAAATTAGGCTGGACCCCCCCCCCCCCCTTCTTTGAAAAAGTGGGAGAATTTTAAGAAAATATTTGGGGTTCAATGAAGAAATAAAGGCAGGACTTGAAATATAATGCACACACATTTATTTGATTTTCAGCATGATTTGTTTAGAAATTATTGAGAATTCTGCAATCATGCATCCTAGAATAAACAGTGGACAACAAAAATAATGCAAGTTTAATGTAAAATGTAAAAACAAGAAATAAAAGAATCGTGCAGTTAGATAATTTCAAGACTAGACCCTTCTGCTTTTATAACAAAGTGAAATGCATCTCATTTTCATTCTTTATCGATTGCAAAGATTTGAAATAAGCAGGACTTCCTGATTGTCAAATTCACAAAATCTATTGAAATTGTTCTACTTAGGTAGTATTATTCTCTGAGGAAGTGTACCTTGGTACAGAGATTGCATATCATAATTAGGGTACATTTGTAAGATTCAACAGTATCCTTGGTCTGAAGGTATGGTACCCTGGTCGACAGTAACCCCATAAGTACAATGGAGTAGTTTTTAATAACAAGGGTTTAAATCATTAAATTTAATGCAGAATGTTTAGCAGCTTTTAACTACAGAGTTTTAGACCTTTCATGTACTTGGCCTTTCACATACAAGAATCAAGCCAGTTACTAGAAGGATCTAAAGCTTGCTTGTTACAGGGTTGCATTAAATATTTTTCATGAATTTAACCGTTTGTACATGTTAAGCTTTTTTTTCTTTCTTGTAATAACAAAATTTATTATTTAAGTCTTTGTAAGAAGTACAAGTGCTTCAGCTAGGAATTTCTTACAGAGGTGCAAGCAAGAGGGGAACTAGCGAAAGAGACACTTTTGATGAAGGAATGGCCTTTATTGTTTCAAAGGGCATTTTTTTTGCATTAAAAAGACAATGTCAGTAATGAACTTTAGAATTAAATTCTTTGGGGAATAGAAACAGACAGAAGAACGTCCATATGTTTATCCTACATTAAATAAACAGAAAAAAAGTAATAGCTTTAAGAACATGTTTGAGTGATCTGGAGAGAAGCAGAGGGGAGAGACTAGAGGGGCATTGATGGCAGATGGGGTTGGCGGGGTGATCCTCTATTTTTGTCTACCCGAGGTATCGATATACCCCATCATCCATACCCTTATTAAAGAGAGAACATTTCTTGAGAATTCTGAATGAAGCATTGGTTTATGATACACATATAGTTTGGAATATAGATTCACATATTCTCATTTTAACTGGAAAAGGTTATTTCAAATTCGTTATGCCTGTTCGATACAGCACTCAAGATTGGAATAGATACTTTACTTATCTTCGGCCCCTCCTGCAAACAAAGTCTGGGGTTGGGGTATAATGAAGTCAGCTTGTCCGTTTGTCAGTCACATTTTTGTTTACTAAACATCTCCTGAACCCTTTGAAACATCTTCGTGAAGCTTGGTATGCTTTTGTATCATGACTAGTTTTTTTCTTTCTTGTTGTTGGTTTTAAAGGCACTTTTAACACAGCATTGGCTATATCATGCCAAGAAAAAGGAAGCTAAGTGCCTTTCCCAAGGACACACCAGTGCAGCTGAACTGGGCAGGTATCGAATCCGCAACCATTGGATTACAAGTCTGATGCTCTACCAACTGAGTTATTGCAACTCCCATATCATGACTGGATATTGTATCTTGTCAAAAATGGAGTCTGTCTGTTTAGCATTTTAAAAGATATCTCAATTTTTATTACAAATTGTGTCCATAAGTCTTACTGATTAATATCTCCAGAAAGTATTTGAGATATCTTCATGAAACTTGGTATGCTTTTGTACCATGACAAGAGTTTGTGTTCCATATTACATTGCGTTTTATCAGATTAGTACTTTTAGAGTTATTTCCCCACTTTTTGAAAACTATTTGCTTTTCATATTTTGTGTTGTATATTCAGTAAGCACTCACTGACAGATCTAGTTTGAAATAGTGTTCATAACTGAAATGCTATGTGGGATAAATGTTGTATGTCAGAAATTTGCAAGGGATGATTTATTGGCTCTGATAGAAAACCCAGCTAGAGTAAATGATAAGGAGGTTTGGATGCAGTTCTTTCGCTGTTTGTGAATTATCCACCTATTATGGGATCTGTTGAATCATGCATATTTACCAGTCATACTTGTCAAGAATGTGAAGTTCATTCTTATTGGGTCTGTGTGGTCATGGTTGATGGAGATACAGGAATGTACAGTGGTTGCCCTGCTTGTGAGATCCTTTTCTGGGATAAAAGGGTTGTAGAAGGGGTAGCCTCTAGTGGTGGGATAAAATGGTTAAAATGCAGTATCTCAGTGCAAGGTACAGTGGTGTTTCATCAGGGAGTATTGGGAATCAGATAAAATTAGATGACAGATTAATAATCATTAAATTTGCCAACAAACCAGGGCTATTTTTCAAATAGCCTGAAATCCAAAGCTGCAGAAATGAAACAGAAGTGTGATTCATCCAAAATCGGTCACAGAAATAGTTATCGATTAATTAGTCATTTCACTGAATGTAACTGATGCTTGACCAAATCGATTAACTGGAACAGCATTAGGTAATAGTCTTTCTTGATATAAGAGGAGGATCACTGCATCTCAAAAGCAGAGAGAAATGTATGCTGCAGGAAATGTCTGGGAATGTTGGCTCAGATAGCGCAGATGATCGAGCAACCAAATCAAGTTTTGTAGCACTAAACAGTTTTTGTTTATGTCCATGGTCATGGGTGTACCCTCTCATCTTTGAAGTCACCCACTATCAAAATGAACCTCAATAAACATCAACATGTATACATTTCAAACTGATCAGAGAATGGAGAAACTGAATCAGTACCTTAAACTGCTACCACTGCTGCATATCACCACAAAAATTTGTGACAAAAATTGTGAAACATGACAATAAAGCCCACTAAATACAAGTTGCTTACTTTAAGATTTAAAAAAATATAACAATATTTCATAAAGTTTACAGGAATAAGCTGGTATATCTAAAATTGTGACCCAAAATAGTGATATATCATGCTTTTTTGCACTTTATGACCTTTGACCATGGTGACCTTGAGATTAGTTTCCAATGGGAACACTATAAAATGAATCTTAGACATCAGAGGGATAAGTGGTGAAAGTTTCCAATTCCTATCTGTTACCATTCCTCACATCGCTAGGGACACAAGTATAGTGCATGTACTGAAAATTGCATTCAGCTGTCAATCCATAATATAGGAGTATGGAGAAACTGAATCTGTGAAAAGATTGGGACATAAATAACTGATCCTTTAAAGTTACACCAACCCCCTTTCCACAACATGTGAAAATTCTTAAAACTCACTATTTTCAACCCATTAAAGAACATATTGAACAAAATTGGAGATATTTCATATACAAGAAGGTGATAGTTGCATCCCAGATATTACTTGAATGAAGAGAAAAGTGGACCATGAATGAACCAAATTCCCACAAAATCAGTCACTATGAAAATATTTTTATTATTGACACCACTGTAAATAGCTAATATTAAACTTAGAGATCATGTTTGCATGTCTCTTCAATCAAATTATCCAAGGCCAGTTACATGGAACTGTTTAGAGCTGCCCGATAGCTCAGATGATCAAGCACCCAGATCGAGTTTGGGAAGCCCAGGGTTCAGGTAATATTCTTGCCACTTTCATTTCTTCCAATAGAAAGTTAAATACAAAGTACGAAATTAAAATCAGAAAATCCCCTTTAAATATCTTACATGTGTGTTTACTTTTTTGTAGTTTCTGATTATATAACTAACCTCAACAATATTTGTAATAGTCTCCAGCAGCGAATGTAAACATTAATTATCATGCAGAAAATAAATTCATACTAAAGTGACCTTGACCTTTAACATGTTGACCCAATGACAAGGCATACAAGTAATAAAACAATAATATAGAACATTCTTATCAACAATAACAGTGAGTTCATACAAAATGAAGATAGATTTTTTTCTTCATTTTCAAATTATTGTTTATAAAATGTGCATCAGCAGCTATTGTCATTCTCCACCCTAAGACTTTAAACGGTAAAACTAATAGGCTTAGAGTAATCTTGGAGTCACAGCCAGTAATATGACCACTTTACAAGCATGGTGCCCTTCTTGCTCTTGCTCTCCCCTCTGTAAGAAAATTCTTGCTGGAGCTCTGCATAAATGATTGTAGTCCATACTTCTGCTGCCTACTCATTCACATGTACAATAAACAGTAAACCTGTGGTGAGTAACCTATCACAATATATAAATACTTAACTAAAGCCAGTAAAATTTTGTATATAGGTTACAGGAACCTTCTTTTGATGTAAGAGTGTGGTGCTAATAGGGATGCATACAGTCATCGAGTTTCATGATTTAACATGAACTGTGCCCATAAAATGCATTTAAAACAACATTTAACCAAAGTCAGTAAGGTGTGAAATATAGGTCATTGAGACATACTTGTGTGATAAAGGTCTAGTAGTTGTCAAGATGCATCCCCTCAAGTTTCATGACTCTAGATACAACAGTATGCATACAGGGTGCAAAAACATAACAAAGAATGTATCATATCTGTACAAAGTTATCCCCTTGGCCCCCTCCAAAGGGGGTAGGGGACACAAACCCCACTCAAAACATGGAAGCAAGCTAAAAGTACAGATTCAGTGTGTTTTTATCATGTTCAACTTTTTTCTTGCATCTCAAGTTTGTGATTAGTTTTCTGTTGAGATACCCAAAGCCTGACACTTTCTATATCACTCTTCATTGTTTATTGATTTGCTGTCATTTATTTTTGTTCCAGGGATGTGTATGCACAGCTCCAGTGCGCAGTCTGCACTTGCAGGAATATCAGAGCAAAAAGCTGATGCAGGACCATAACATAGATGTACAACATTTTGAGGTTGTGGAAAACGCGGAGGAGGCAGCCTCGGTTTCAGGTCGACTTAGTGAGTCTTTAAGACTTAGAAAATCAATGTTGTAGCAAGGTTCTTAGATGGCCTTATAAGAAGGATGACTTAAAATGTGGTGGACAAAATAGTGAAAAATGCAATACCTGGCCTGGGGATCACAAAACTCGGAGCTTGAGTTTGAAATTGAGTTTCCATCATCCAATCAGAAACAGATCTCAACCTCAAGGGTTTTGATTTCCAGACCAGGTTATCCTGTATATGCACTATCAAGCACGCAAATGACCAATGAATGTTTAATTCCATATGTGATACAAAGCTTACAATAAGCAATTAAGCTTATCATTTGATTATGATTCTGCTTGAAAAGGATAGTCTGGTAAAGTATCCTTGCATTTGTAATTGTCATTCATCCACATGAGTGAAAATATCAAGCTGTTGATCTCAGCTGAAATCAGTGTTGCTGTTTAGTTCAGTGCATATGCAATTGCAAAATGCCCAGGCAGTTTGAAAATTGGACAAACAGTTTTGACATTTTCTCATATAAGTGGCTATGGACAGTGTTACAACTGTCATAGCAGGGAAGGATTGATTGGTGTTCAGGCTTATGCTTGATTGGTGTGCTTTAAAATTTGAGGGAGATTGTGCTGAAGATTTTGGGAATCACAAAATCCTGTGTTTAGGGTACAACACTTGGTAAATTGCTCATGCCAGTATTTCAACATGGCTGAGACAGATTTGTATTAGCTTACCTTGCTATAAGACCAAGTGAGATTATGGTTTGGTCCTGCACCCTACTGATTCAGATTTTTTCACTAACTGCTTAACATTGGCCATCAGGCAGATGTCATCCAAATGATCAATCTTTTCCCACTTGTGTCTTTTGTTTGTTTTAGAGGCTGCCGAGTATGTTATAAAGGCACAGATTTTAGCCGGTGGTAGAGGCAGAGGGACATTCTCCAATGGTTTCAAAGGTGGTGTTCACTTGACAAAGAAGTAAGTAGTTAAATTTGCAAAGCTTTTTGAAAGCCCCACCATAAATATGAAAGGACAGTATGGTTTTACTCTTGTCCTTCTTTCTCTTTGTCTTTTTGTTCATCCATCCATCCATCCAGCACACATTGTTTAAGTTTTGCATTTAGACAAGTTTTTCATGCAGTTTTGGCTGTTGAGTCATACAACTTTGTGGATGCCTCCTGTTGAGTGCAATACCCTTTCACCAAATGTAGGTCATTGTGACCTATGTTTCATGTTTGAGTGACTTTGGTGGGGTTTTTCATTTGAATGATGTCACATGCACTTTTGGCTTCAGTTGCATGTAATTATGTGTGAATGTGTACTGGTGTGTACAACAACATCCTTTGACCTATATTTTATGCATCATTGACTTACAAGTTCAAGTTATTTTATCATTGGGATTAGCATATTGCAGGGGGATCCATGTTATATGAACACATTTCCAGTTCACTTTTTTTTTATACACCATACATAAGGCAAAGTGTAGCATGTTATGATGTTGTCTGTTGATCCATCTGTTTCCTATTTTGTTAATAACTCGTTCTTATTATCTACCATTACCAAACTTTGTAAGTAGCTTGCATCTGGGGCAAGGAAAAACCCTATCATTTTTGGGCTCCAAAGGATAAAAAGTCAAGATCATATGGATTGAAAGCTGGAAAACTGTTTCCACACAATAGCTTGACTTGTATACCAGATACCTTGACCAAACTTTGTAAATGGTTTCCATTTGAGATGAGAAAGATGCCAAAAAAGAAATGGATTGATTTGGGGGTCTAAAGGTCAAAGGTTAAAGTTTACAATGACTCAGAAAATTGAATTGGTTTCAGCACAGTATCTTGAGTTCTTTATCGCTTATATTTACTCAACTTTGTAGATGGCTTACGTTTGAGATGAGGAAGATGCCTAGTCATTTTGGGTCAGAAGGTCCAAGATCAAGATCACAGAGACTGAAAGAAGGAAAACAATTTCCACAAAACTACTTAAGTTTTGTACCATATGCCTTGACTAAACTGTGTTGATGACTTACATTTAAGACAGAGATGACACTTATTGATGTTGGGATTGAAAGGTCAGAGGTCAAGATCAGACAGACTCCAAGAAGTAAAATGGTTTCCACAAAATAGTTTAAGTCCTATGCCACAAACCCATGACTAAACTTTGTGGATTGCATGTATTTGAGACAAGCAAGGCACCTATTGATTTTGGGGTCATTAGGTCACATGTCAAGATAACTGAGACTGAAAGAAGAAAAATTGTTTCTGCAGAAAAACTTGAGTTCTGTGTCTTTTGATTGCTGATTTGTGGAAGTGTTGGTTGCATTGTTACTATCAGTTAAAAGTAGACCTGCTTTGTATTTTCATGTTAATTACATCTTTTATGTCAAATCAAGTAAAGAGGGTAGAATAACAAACGTTAAAAGGCATGCAAATCCTACCTGCATCAGATCTAGCAGTCAAGTCGTGTGTCAAGTCAAATAATGTCAACTGAGCAATCAAACGCTCCATTAAATATTATGTTTGTAACATAATTAAACCTAACATTAATCAGTGGTTTATCCTACTCATTCGCACATGTAATCAAGGATAGCAGTGGAACCAAGTGAAAGGCATACTTGGTGCATGAAAAGCTGTTTCACAGATAGGGTTCATTATGTAAAAGCAAGTTCCAAAGTTTGTAGTAACCTTAAAATTCCCGAATTAGCACTCAGGTTTGCCCAAGGATGAGCAGATATTTTGCTATTACTCACAAAGAAATCACAGCACCAATATTTTACTCATAGAACAATAAAAAAATTCGACTTTTGACATTGTTTTTTCTTGAAATAAATGTGAGCTATTTTTTAAAATAAGAATCTTGTTGGTTCTGAATCAACATTAGCACTAGAATATATCCACATTTACATGCAAAAAGCAGTGATGTAATACTGTTTTCGCTGGTACACTTGTGATGTGTGCTGAAACGTCATGGTGTGGTGTTTTGAATGATCTTTCAGAGATTGGTTATCATGAAAATAAAGGTATTTAAACCAAAAAAGCAAACAACTTAATTAGAAACAGCTATTTATTGACAGTTGTTCTCTATGTGATTATATAAAGAATATTCAACCATTTAATTGCACACACACACCCTCACAATCAATGTCCATCCCTTACTTAATTTTTCAGAGGTCCCTTGGTAACTCACGCCTTCTCTTTTGCTGCGGTGTATGTTTTTGGATCCCATTGTGCGTGGGTTATCGAGGGAGAGGTATACCTGGTTCACACAACTTTGAAAAATCTTTGATTTTGATGGGTTGCCTTGACAATTCCTTCAATTTTAAAAAAGTTGGCTTTATCCTTGAAAAATCCATGAATTTGTTGAAATACTCTTTGAATTTTGCCCAAAAATGCGTTGAATTTAAATAAGGGAATACAAAATGTTAAAACATAAAATTAAGAACTTTTTTATTTACCTATTGTCTAAAAAAAAAAGAACAAATAAATAGAAGATATTTTCTTTTCCTATGTCAATACTGGATATATTCATAGTGTGGTACAAACAATTTTGATATTTTAATGAGTGGCTAAGCCATGTTACAAAAATCTTAAAATGTTATTTTTTGTACCACAAGATGAAATATATCCGGTATTTAAGCAGGAAAAGAAAATTTTCTTTTTATTTTATATCAAACTTGCTTTGAATTGAAGCTTTGAAGGTTGAATTCACTCTTCAGGATGCAACCCTCACCCCCATTTCATAAATTCTCCTCAATATTTCAATCACATTTATTGACTGATTATTAAAAAAAAGATCAGCGATTTGAGAGAACAGTAGGTCTGGGATGACCTAATCTGTTGCAATAAATGTACTATTTGAAAATATTATAAGCTATTTTACCGCATCTGACCTCAAAACCAATTGAGCAATGTAGCACACCGGATTTTTTACATTGTTGTTAAGGTAGTTAATGGGACATAACTTCTTAAAGAAGCAAATGGTGGCGAGTCAGATCTTTTGGGCAAAAAATAATTTCCTTGCCTGAAAGGTAATGAAGTTTCTGTTTAGTGCTCAAGCTCACAAAATGCTTGTTTTTCTTGGTGCAAGTATAACTTCCATGGGCACACACAATCAAACATTGCACTGCATAATGGGAAATCTTGTATTTTCACATGCGAAAACATAAGGATATTTTTTTTTTACATGTGAAAATATAGGAATGAAAAAAATATGAAAAATATATCACCAATAATTTTCTTTATTTCATAGGTATATAATAAATCAAATGGAATCAATTTTGGTGGATCAAATGACACATCACTGGTAGTTAGCAAAGTACATGTTGCAGCTGTGGAAGGTTCATTTTCTGTAAGACAAATACTCCTTGAAACTGTTGGAACCATGTCATAACTCCTTGAAATGTCCTTGAAAAAAATCTACAGGGTTGTATGAACCTTGCATTATTTACCACATTGAATGCATGTATTATTTATGATACTCTTGTTTTCAAACACTCATCATTTTGGTAGAGTGTATTGTGCTACAAACTTGTCTGTCAAATTTTCCTTATCCACAAGATAACTAAAGTTCTACAGCACATACCTTCAAAAAACTTTGAGGATTGAACTAAAGAATCCTATCATTTTTGGGGTACAAAGATTGGAGGTCAAAGTCACTGAGTGAAAGAAGAAAAAGGGTTTCTGCACAATAACAGTAGTTCAATATAACATACTTGAACCAAACATTGTGGATAGCTTGCACTTGGAGTAAGGAAGAAGTCTATTGAATTGGGGGTCAGAAGTCATTGTCACTGTGAGTGAAAGAAGAACACTGGTTTCTTCACATCATGTATTGGACCTATGAGTGAAAGAAGAACACTGGTTTCTTCACATCATGTATTGGACCAAACATTGTGAATAGCTTGCACTTGTGGTGAGGAACAGGTATATCGATTTTAAGGTCAGAGGTCAAGGTCACTAACTGAAAGAAGAAAAATGGTTTATGCACATTAGCACGAGTTCTACATCACAGACCTGGACCACACTTTGTGTATATTGTGCACATGGGGTAAGGAATATGTTTATCGATTTTGGGGTCAAAATTCAAGATCACTGTGATTGAAGGAAGGGAAATGGTCTCAGCACACAATATTAGTTCTACATCACATACTTGGGCCAAACTTCATGGATAGCTTTCATGTTGTTTAAGAATTGAGGCTATTGATTTTGAGGTCAAAGGTCAAGATGATTGAAGACGAATTATTTCTACACAATAACTTGAGTTCTACGTGACAGACCTGGATGAAACTTTGTTGATGTATTACACTTGAGTAAGAAACTAGCCTATTTATTTTGTGGTCCAAAGGTCAAGGTTACTGTGACTGCATAATAACTTTAGCTCTAGACCAGGTACCTTGTCCAATGTTTGTGGAGGGCTTTAACTTAAGTATGGAAGAGGTCTATTGATTTGGGGGTCAAATATCAAGGTCATTGTGTTTCAAAGAAATATGGGTGTAGATCTGACATCCAATATGGTTGTCATGGCAACCCTCTTGAAATATTGTTATTGCTACTCCTTCTGAACGGAAAGTCATTGACATGGGGTTTTCACCATAATTCTTATGTCCAGTTGATCCAAAATTAAAATGGTCTTGCTTGGAGATCCAATATGAATATATTGTTATCTCAACTTCCCCTGAATGGATGGTGATATCAGCATAGGACTTTCACCAAAAGACTGTCTGGTTGGTCCTAAATGAAAATGGTGCTTATCTGACATTGAGTATGGGCACCACAGCAGCCATCTTGAATATTTTGTTATTGCTACTCATCCTGAACAGAAAGTTATATTAACATGGGGTGTTCACCAGAATACTTCTTTTTGTGTAGATCTTCAATAAAAATTGTGTCAATCTGACTTCCAACATGGCCACCACAGTGGCCTTCTTAAAAATCTTGTAACCGTTATTGCTAGATGGAAAGTCATATAGACATTGGGTTTTCACCAGAAGACTTCTCACAATGTCTAGTTGGTCTTGAATGAAAATGAGGCCAATCGGACATCCAGTCTGGACAGCAAGGTGGCCATCTTGAAAATCTTGTTAATGCTTCACTAGAATTTATGGTTATATCAACATGGAGTTTTCACAAAAAGACTTCGTATGATATCTAGTTGGTCCTAAATGCAAATTGTGCCAATCTTATATCAAAATATGGCTGTCATGACAATCATCTTGAAAAACTTGTTATCACTACTCCACCTGAATGGATAGTCATATTGGCATGGTGTTTTCACCAAAAGTCTTCTAATGATGTTTAGTTTCTTCTAAATGAAAATGGTGAGGATCTTAAAATTAAGACTGCCACCACAGCAGCTGATTTGAAAATGTTATTGCTCAAGAATATCAGAGATGGTTTCAACACTTGGCAGTTAAAAGAAGAAATGGTCTTATCTTGAATTCCTGGAAATTCTTTTCAGAAGTAGAGCGTCAGTTCCTTCAAGGGGCTCTTGTTTAATTTGGCATGTCGTCTTTAATTGAGATGCTTCTTGTTAGGTGCTGATAATTATGATCACAATATTTTATTTGAAAAAACTGTTATTTGGATTGGGCAGCAGGCTTAGCCTATTATTTCTCTTTCCCGTTGTTTGTTATTACTGTTATTAATTACAGTTTAATGTCTTTTCTGAATCATTTAACTCCCAGTTATGTAGCTAAAACATTTAGTGTAACTTTAAAGGTAAATATTTCTTTTCACATCTTTCAAAGCCATGTTTTAGGAAACTTGATCCACACATTTTTTAAGTTTGCACATTGCAGTTAAATGGAAATATATATATTTTAGATCATGTTGTTAAATTTTGAATGAAAACTATGAATTGATATTCTCAAATTATGCATAAAGTTGCTTATTCCCAATAATGAATATAATCCGATATATACTATTTGATCTTGCAGCCCCAAGAAAATCCCAGAGATTGTGAAGAACATGGTTGGGTTTAATTTAGTCACGAAACAAACTCATGCTGAAGGGGTTGAAGTGAAAAAGGTGGGTAATTAAAGATACTGTTTTTCAGAGACTTATTCATTATTTACTTAGTCATTATTTCAGAGATGCCAACCTTTACGAATTTTACATAATCGTAATTTTAACTAATTTTTTACCTTTTCTACAGATACATTACAGATCAAGTCAAAATTATGAATTTTGAGAAAAGGTTACCTGTAATTAAGCTTTGGATATATGACATCCTCTGAATCAGAACACAGCTCACCCCTTTCCCTCAAACATCTGTTGAGTGTAAACGCAACCAGTTTAAATATTTTATAAAATTTTAATAGTATCTCATCAGTATTTTAATCATCTGACATGAAAATATGCAAAAGCAACTCTAAAGTGACTATTTTTAATATTAGAAATTTTGGACTTTCTACATGCACTTCACCTATTTTTGACAACTTCACCCAATTCTGGCTAGAGAGAAAAGTCATTTGACCGAAATATTAGAGTCCAGTATTGACCCTGTTTGTCCCAGTTTTTTTCAACAGAAATAAGGGAATAGTATGATCCTTCCTCATACACTATTTGAGACTTTCTCAAATCTTGAGACATGTCTACTTTGAATGATATATAGAAGTTTTTTCTTGATGATCATTTTGATGGCATGACTGTCCAGTATAATGTATATACTCCCGTATAAGACAATACCAACTGCACACTGCGCCGGCAGATCTGGGTCTATGCAGTTTGTAAGGACTAATCAGTAGAACAAACAACATAGACCCTGATCTGCTGGTGCATTATGCGACGGCAGATCAGGGTCTATGTTGTTTGCATTTGGACCCGGCTTATACGCGAGTATAGACAGTGATTTTTCTCTAAAACCACCCAGGTTATGGTAGCTGAGGCCCTTGACATTGTGCGAGAGACATATTTTGCGATCGTAATGGACCGCAGCTATATGGGCCCTGTCATTGTGGGTAGCAGACATGGAGGAATGGATATAGAGGAAACAGCTCATAAGGACCCAGAGTCTATATTCAAGGTAAACAGCTTGTTTGTCATGCGTATGATAGATGATAGAAAGACTAGTAGGATCTATGATGGATTTGGCATAGGGACATGGAAATCCCAGTAGAAAAACAAGCAGTGTAATCCCAACTAGGATTTTGTTGAGTTTGTGCCTATTTTTTTTTTTTTTTCATTGTATTCACATTTCCATCCATGTCATATTTTAATTTCTGCTCTTTAATTTTAAAGCCATTTGTAATTAAGAAATGAAGCATGGTATACATCTTCATTAGAAGGTGTGTCATTTACCACATTAGGAGGTCCTATCTTCAAGTTCAAGGTCATAGCTCAGTATTTTAAGTTCTCCATCACCCATTCCCTTCTGCTCTATGACTTTAAAAACTGTTTCAGATTAAGGGACGAAACTTGGCATGTACCACACTGGGGATCATATCTTCAAAATCAAGGTCACAGCTCAATATTGTATGCTTTCATTGCCCTTTCCCTTCTGTTCCATAACTTTAAAACTGTTTCAGATTAAGGGATGAAACTTCGTATACTTATACATCATCACTAGAAGGTGTGTTGTGTTTCAGATATTTAAAGTGCAGTGTGATTAAATCCAACACAAAGTAACAATAGTGGCTTTTTCAGATATTTAAAGTGCAGTGTGATTAAATCCAACACAAAGTAACAACAGTGGCTTTTTCAGATATTTAAAGTGCAGTGTGATTAAATCCAACACAAAGTAACAATAGTGGCTTTTTCAGATATTTAAAGTGCAGTGTGATTAAATCCAACACAAAGTAACAATAGTGGCTTTTTCAGATATTTAAAGTGCAGTGTGATTAAATCCAACAAAAAGTAACAATAGTGGCTTTTTCAGTGTGATTAAATCCAACACAAAGTAACAATAGTGTGATTAAATCCAACACAAAGTAACAGTAGTGTGATTAAATCCAACACAAAGTGACAATAGTGTGATTAAATCCAACACAAAGTAATAATAGTGGCTTTTTCAGATATTTAAACCCATTTATTTACATTATCGTAATGTGCTGTCACAATCTTCTTAATTCACAAAGATGGTTGTAATTTGATTGGATCTTTCTAATTTTACCTGCCAATCCATTAAATCATTCAAAATTGATAGACCATGAGATACTATTGGCTTTTCCTCGGACTGATTATCCAATTAAACAACTGGTAACAAACTATTACAATTACTTAAAACAACAACCCTTATGATAGAAGGTGTGGGGAAATATGGTGTAGGCATAACACCTGTCAGCTACCTACTCGAGAATGGGTATTAGCAGTAAACCAGTAGTGCAATTATTCATTGATTGAAGGACTTGTCGGGGCCATGCAACGGATTAAATAATTGAGAAATAAAGCTTACTGACATGCATCACATGCTATTTTACTGATTGCTAATCACTGAATTTTTGCATTTCAAATGAATTATGTGGTGTCAAATCATTTCAAATAATTAGCCACTTGCTATATTGACAAAAAGAATGCTTGCCCAGTCAGGCATGACCATGAGAGTAAGCACTTGCCTAGCAGTATGAACAACTTGTCCCAGGTGTCTGAGGTATGGAATATTCTACTGCTGATCATCACTAGAAGATGTGTCGTTTGCCACATTGGGCTTCTGTCAAGGTTATGGCTCTATTTTAAGTTTTTGTCTTTCCCTTCCACTTTATAATTTTAGAATCTTTTCATATTAATGTTTGAAACTTGTATATCTTTTGGTATATCATCTTTAGAAGCTGTGTTGTGAACCATTTTGTGGTTCCTATCTTCAAGGTCGGGGTCACAGTTCAATTTTTAGCTCAACCAGTCATAGACCCGATTGAGCTTATGGGATGGCCTGTTGTCTGTCATCTGATGAATGTCCATTAGCATGAGTTTGTTATCACTACTCTTTCTTAACTACTTGCAGGATTGCCATGAAACTTTACACACACATTCATCCCCAGGGATGCTGCCAGGGCATGCGAATCTCGCAAAAATTTGTACAAAATCGCGCACTTGGAAAGCAGTGAAGCGCGGGAACTCACACAAATTAGTTTGAAGTCGCGCATAAAAAAATGTACTCTGCGCAGTATACAATTTTTATTTAACTGTTACCCCTTAAAGTGTTTGTTGGGGCATAAGTCGTGCCGCCAGTAAAAATCTCGTAGTACTTGTCTCATTATCAGTCTTTTTTCTGGTAGGCAACTGTTTACACATCATTCGACTTGATATGAACGGTTGTTAAGCTAAATTTGATTAGCACATTAGGCCCTTGAACAAGCATTGTCGAGTTTTAACCTTGCATTCATGAAGAAGTTTTACAAATGCTTGTTTAAAGTAAGGGCCCCTTGAAAATCCAAAATGGCTGACTCGCAATATGGTTCATCTTCAGATGACGATTTTGTTCGGCAAATACTGGCCGATGATAGCGATGATGACAATGATTTTCAAAGTTTTTATGGTATATGAGCTTACTGGAACCCGGAAAATTTTACTGGAAATACCAGTGAGTAATTTTGAACCTGAAAATGATGTTGAATACTAGTCCAATGTACATGCTGGATGGACAAAAACAGATGGCATGGTGGTCAACCCCCTATTAAGCGGTCCTTCGAAATTAAATGTAAAAAAAGGCAGAATAATAAGCCTAATTAAAGTACATGAAATTTAAAAGTAGAGTGCAATTTTTCATTTCTTTTCTCAAACAATTCTGCCTAGAGGGATCTTGTGCTACAAAATGATATAGTACTCTAAGGGTTAAGATAAAATGTATAAATAAAAATCTAAAAAGAAATTAAAAAGTAAGGATATTTACTTTTAATGAGAATACCTCTGTCTGAACAAGCTGACTATGGCAATGATGGACTTAAGATCCTAATACAAAATTGTGAAACAGATCAGAAATCTGGCATACATGTAGTAGTCAGCAAAGCACTGATTCAGGAAAGTGAAACTATGGCAGAACTCTTGTCAGTGAAAAATATTATTTTGGAGCAGAGATATCCAAGAGACAATACCTGTGAGTGGCTGAAAACTGTACATAACAATCATAAAGATCATTTTTCCAACTTGTTCAAGCTGGCTTAGCTAGCTATGCAGATGTGAAAGAGGGTTCTCAGCACAGAACAATATTCATACACAGATAAGGAACAAATTAAACTCAAAAATGATCAACAGATTAATGCTTATACAACTAGAGGAGACATCTTTTGAGGATTTTGATTTCAAGAGAGCACGAAGAAAGAAAGAGACAGATAATTATGTGTTAGGTAAATATTGAACTATGGCCATTTCCTCCTTCCCCCCTTATTTTGGTGATAAGGGGGGAGCTCCCCCCTTTAGATGAAATCCTGGCAGCATCTCTGCATCCCAAAATCTTGTTGGTCCTAAATGAAAATGGTGCTTCTAAGACATCCAATATGGCACCACAGCAGCCATCTTGAAAATCTTGTTATTGCTACTTCTCCAGAATGGATGGTTATATCAGCATGGGGGGTTTTGGTGAAAGACTTCTAATAATGTTTAGTTGGTCCTAAATGAAAATGGTGCCGAACTAACATCCAATATGGCCACCATGGCAGCCATCTTGAAAATCTTATTGTTTCTTCTCCTGAACAGAAGTCATATGGACATGGGGTTTTCACTCGAAGACTTCTTTTGATGTATAGTTGATCTGTAATGAAAATGGTGCTGCCTGGACATCCATTATGGCCAGCAAAGTGGTCATCTTTAAAATCTTGTTATCACTGCTCCATCTAAATGGATGGTCATATCAACATGGGGGTTTCACTAAAAGACTTCTTATGATGTCTAGTTGGTTCTAAATGAAAATGGTGCTAATCTGACAGTCAATATGGCCACCACAGCATCCATCTTGAAAGTCTCGTTATTGCTACTCCTCCTGAACAGAAAGTCAAATCAGCATGGAATTTTCACCAGAAGACTTCTTATGGTGTCTCATTGGTCATGAATAAAAATTGTGTTTATCTGATATCCGATATGGCCACCACAGTGGCCATCTTGAAAATCTTGTCACTACTCCGCCTAGATAGAAAGTCATATCAACTTGGGGTTTTCACCAGAAGAGTTCTTATGATGTCTAATTTGTACTAAATGAAAATGGTGCTGCTCTGACAATCCAGTATAGCCACCATGGCAGCCATCTTGAAAATTCTGTTATTGCTACTTGTACTAAATTGAAAGTCATATTGACATGAGGTTTTCACCAGAAGACTAATTATGATATCTATTTGATTCTGAATGAAAATGGTGCCCATCTGACCTCAAATATGGCTGCCACAATGAACATATTGAAAATCATGTCACTAAGTCTCCTGAATGGATGGTCATATCAACATAGGGTTTTCACCAAAAGTCTTCTAATGGTGTCTAGCTTGTCCTAAATGAAAATTATGCCATCTTACATCCACTATATCTACCACAATGGCTAATTAGAAAATCTTACTGCTCAAGAATATCCAAGATGGTTTCAACACTCACCAGTTAAAAAAAGAAATGGTCTTATCTTGAATTCCTGGAAATTCTTATTGGACGGTAGAAGTGTCAGTCCCTTCAAGGGACTCTTGCTTAAGTTTACCATCACACTCTTTTCCCCTGTTTAACTTTAGAACTGTTTGAGATTGTGGGATGTAACTTGCTATACACATGTCATTAGCTGGTAGGTTATATACCACATTGTGGGTCTTTTAATCAATGTCATTGTCATGGTGTTATATGTTGAATTTTTCCATTACACTTTCCCTTTCCACTCGATAATGTTAGAGCCATTTAAGATTGTGGGATGAAACTTGGTATAACTATTATGTCATCACTATGAGGTGTGTCACACTTCACATTGGGGGTCCTATCTTCAAGGTCAAAGTCAAAATATTTTAGGTTTCAGTTGCATTTGTCCTTCTGCTTTCCAACTTAAGAACTGTTTAAGATAACTTGATGGAGCCTGGTATACTTATATATTGTCATTAAAAGATGTATTGCATTGCCCTTTTGTGGTTTTCTCTGCAAGGTCAAGGTCACATGTCAGTATTTAAAGGTTTCTTATCTTTCTGCTTTTTGCATCATGAAAGCAGTTTTGGGTATAGGGATAAACCATGGTACACTTGTGCTTCTCCGTTTGATGGCATCATATATGTCACTCATGATTTTATCCTCAAGGGTAAGGTTGCTGATCCTTTTTTGCACTTGTCCTATAATGCCTATTAAGACAGAGTAAAGATATTGGTTACTTTCGACATCTGCCCAGTAACTTTATAGTTCTATCTTGACGATCATAGTCAGATTTCACTAATGTGAACTTTTATGACCTCACCTTCATAGGCAGGGGAAAGAAAATCACTGCATTAGCTTGATTTTTTATATATCTATATTGGGTTGTGTTTTTATATGCAACATTGTTGCCCTTGCTTACATGAAATCAGCATAATTTTCCCTGAAATTTTCATCATTATCCTAAAGGATGTCAGTTTTGCTGATAGCACTTTACTAAAACTTATTAGCGTGTGCATCTTTGAAGTATAACAAGACAACTATCCCAAGACTTCTTTCAAGCACTGTTGCAAAGTTAGATCATAGCAGTGGTTCTGTTTTACTGTAAAACCAGGTGAAAAAACAGATATCACCTTTATGCTGACAATTGCATTGATGTCAACCAGGATCTATTCTAAGACGCATGATTGCAAGATTCACACTCATTTCTCAAATATTGCATAAAAAATCAACCGAATGTGCAAAAATAATGCTTTATATTTGTGAGGTATGCTTTTATTTCTTTATTAAACCCTCTTATATTCAGAAACTCTCCTGCCCCCTTTGTTTTTAAAATGAGGGAGAGAATTTCCCACCTAAATATTCAGTTCTAGAATAGACCCTGTGTCCACATCAACATAAAGATTTTGTTTTCACTATTGAGTCACATTCAGCGGTTACATCATGGTGTAGTTTGCAGGTACAACAGTGTTCAGTGGAACTGTTGTTGTTGTATGTTTAAGCTATTGTTTTATTTGTTTCAGGAACCAATAGATATAATCCAGGGAATCCAACCAGAGCAAGCACAAAGAGTAGCAGAAAAGCTTGGATTTACAGGGAACAAGCTTGAAAAAGTAATGTGCTAAATTTTTAACTGATGACTGCACTAGAATCATGTTATAACTTAAATGTCCAAGAAGAAAAAAGATAGTACCATATATACTCGCGTATAAGTCGGGTCCAAATGGTCACAACATAGACCCTAATCTGCCATCACATAATGCGCAGGCAGATCAGGGTCTGTGTTGTTTGTTCTACTGATTAGTCCTTACAAACTGCATAGACCCAGATCTGTGGCGCATTATGCAATGGCAGATCTGGGTCTATGCAGTTTTCAGTTGGTATCTTATTATACACGAGTACATACGGTAAATACTGTTTTGAGAGATTCATATGTATGCTTAGAAATTTTAATTTTTGCTTGAAGATAATATTTTCAAACTGATCAGTTTAGCATGCTATGTACTGGTGTGCAACCAGGTAAAATAATGAGGTATGCAACGGACAAATCAGGTGCCCATTTATAGGTCTGTTCACCTCCACAGTCAGACAGAAAATGATGCAGTTCAATTCATTCTTCTTTATACTCTAACTCTGTCTTTAGAAATATAAAATGAAAATAGTTTTTTCTCTGAATTTTATCTATTGCTATTTGTTATCTGCTTTGCTTGATTTTATTTCATATTTCTGGATAAATAATACAACTGAAATCTCAAGACCTAAATCCTCAGTCAGTCAAAATCCCTTTGAAACCAAATCTTGTTTCTGACCCAGAAGGTTTTTTTCTTTAATGTAAATAAATTTGAGCTCTGTAAACTGGAGCCCCTCTGGTCTGAAAACAGAAATAAATTTTTGGTCCCAAGTATCAATTTTATGCTTAAATGAACCCAGTCAAACCGAAACTTACTCAGAGCAATTGACCATCCAGTGGTCTTTTAACGCCCATAACCATGCAGAGAGAAATAAATCCTACATAAAGACACCTAAGGCCGTGCAGAGAGAAATAAATTCTACTAGAGACGCCTACAACCATGCAGAGAGAAATAAATCCTACATAGAAACACCTAAGGCCATGCAGAGAGAAATAAATCCTACTTAGAGACACCTAAGGCCATGCAGAGAGAAATAAATCCTACATAGAGACACCTACAACCATGCAGAGAGAAATAAATCCTACATAGAGACACAGGTGGAATTAAATCATAATTATCGAAGATATCTCTTACAGAAATTGATTTGTTATTGATGTTTTAAATAAATTTTTAAAAAACATAGTTGTACTGCTGTGTAGTTGGGGGACACATGATCATATTTCATTCTTAGTTAACAATGGATAACCACAGTAAACCTAAACCTCCTTAAAACTGACATTTTAATTTGGTTCCACAGTATTACGATAGTTTATTGTAAGTGATATGATCTTCAAGATAACAATGACTAATTTTAATTTATAAACTTTAGCCATGTATACATTTTAATATAATTGTTTTTAAAGGCATCATGAATGGTAACTGCTACTGCATCTAAAAATGTGTTTTTCTGACAATGCCCTGAAAAATGGATAAAGAGAGTTCTTTTTACAGGGGCTTCAATACTTTTCTGTTCTTTTCCCTGTTGATGTGGACTCTGCATTCCATTCACCCTCAAAAGTTCAATGCTTTTGTAATGTAAATTTTGGCATCAGGTACAATTTGTGATGCTGTTGGAAACAAGCAATATCATGATATGATTGGTTGGTTGATTGGTTTTTAATGGTACTTTTAACACATTATTGTCCACATCATGACATGGAGATAGGAACTAAGTCCCTTTCCTAAGGACACACTGAGGCAGCCAAATCAGACGCTTGCCATGGTGGGTATCGAACAGGCAACTCTTGGATTTATAAGTCCAGCACTCTACCAACTAAGCTACTGTGACTTCCTTGACAAATATTAAGATAAACAAATGCACCCAGTCATCAAAAGCTCATCAAAAGAGTGTACATTAAAACTTGGGGATCTTGATACAGCTGTTGTGAGTCATTGTGTAAAACATCAAACCTTTCAACACTGAAAATCTATCACTTTTTTTCAGGCAGCTTACCAGGTGACAAAATTATATAACTTTTTCATAGATGTGGATGCCACTCAAGTAGAAATAAACCCATTTGCTGAAACTCCAGATGGTAGAGGTATGTTATGTAGTGAAAAACTTGCTATTATTGCCTTTTTTATATGTAAATTTGCATACAGGGCATTCTCTGCTGCAGAAAATGTTAAACCTGCCTCAGTGGACACCTGGATATATAGGACAACTGTTCATGAAGCATAATTCATACAACCTTGAAAAATCCTTGAAAATGAGGGATTGTTTTGAAAACTCCATGAATTATGAAAAAGTTGGTTTTATCCATGAAAAATCCAGGAATCTGTTGAAGAATTCCTTGAATTTTTCTCAGAGCTCCTTGAGTTTATCTGTGGGAGGACAAAACATTAAAACTGAATAAAAAGTATAACTTTTTAAAGTCAGAAGTTTTGTTACAGTACACACAACACGGGTTTTGGATCGCCCACTCAATATGGTGGACATGGACTGGACACGGGGGGCAATGGATTAAGTGTCCACTACATCCAGTACATATGGTAGATGTCTACTAGGCCCAGTGGACATCCACTTACTCTAGTGGAACTCCGTCACAGATTTTATTGCAGCCGTAGTGGGTTTTATGGTACCCTTGCTGATTTTATTGCATTAGCCCTGTGAGTCAACACACTAAACAATCACAGATGGGAGAAACCCTGACACCGTAAACCCAACCATGGCAGGTGTCAATTTCATACCTTTACCAGTACAAACTATACAGTAGTAACATTGCCAGTGGTATTTATCAGTGGCCTAGCTAGGGGTATGTATAGACGGATATATGTAACATAGGAAAATACAGGGTTTTAAATTTCTTGTATATCCTCCAACCCCTGTCTATGACAGAGCGAACATAGTAAAAATTGACTTGCTACAACATGCATCCCTGTTGATCGACTACATGTACATGTACCTGTTAGCATATACACATGCAGAAATTTACATACTGATTTGCATCAAGTGGTAACTTCGATGTTCTTTCACAATAAATGATATTTCATAAAAGTGCTTGTTGTACTTGCTATTAATTTGTCATGGTTCCCCTTTAATTTCCAAGATTCACTTTGTACAAATTACTGAAAGCAGTTTACAAAGAAAAAACGAAAAGCCGCATCTTATCACAAATGCATAAGACATTCATGTAAGATATTATCATTTATTGCATTCATCCTTTACATAAGATTTGAAACAAGTTTGTATCAAGTGAACAGTTTAATTAAATTTATCACATGAAGATAAACTTTAAGACCTATAACGATTACAAACAAATGCCGTACTATTTATACGATACATGCATGATGAAGTACAATATAATAACATGTTTGTCATAATTCTTTCTCAAGTTTATTCAGTATGAATAACGTGGCATCGTCTATTGACAGAATACAGAAAAAGATACGTGAGCTGCGCTAGAAAATGTTCTTTGGAAGCTTTATCCATAGACTTAGAAAATGACACTTGATTATTTGAGAGTATGACAATTTTTAAATGTGCAGAATTTGTCTTCACTGTATTGAAGGCTGTGTTCTATCAGTGTCCATTCATGTCATGAACGAAGTGATTTCATGAAAAAGGTTACTTTTGTTCATCACTTTTTCATGAATCTATCAGCAAGCACCAGCCAAGGAGTGACAATGATCAGTTAGGAAGTACATGTACTCAGTTCCTAACAGTCATCTAAAGGTGTCATGCTTCAATGTTATTTTTAGCGCTAATGTTTGAAAAGAAACATTAACTTCTGAATGAAGATGGTTCTTTGTGTCACAAAACCAAACATAAAACTAATAAGATAATAGTTTGTGAAAATGAATTTTGGACTTGTAATATGGACTGAGAAATGTAATGAGGTTAAGTTGTGATATTTTCTCATAAAATTGGTTTTTAGCAGTATATAAAGCAAACCATATAAAAATTGTATTTTCCCCATTAATCTTTCGACATAGTGCATACAATAGAAGTCTTTAACTCACAGTAGCATATAGCTATGACATGTTATTATGAAAGCTCTACTAAACCACAGGGTTTTTTCTTTTTTAAATGCATCTTACATATCTTTGTAATAAATTGAGTTTATTATATGCTAAAGAGAGAGAGAGAGAGAGAGATTACTCAGTAAGTGACATTGATCATTAGAGTGTATGCATTTTATTTTAATGTGCTGCATTTATCTTCATTTTGAAATTAATCTGCTGACAAAATTTAGAAATAAAATTTTGATACATCTCTTTATTGAGAAGCAAATAAGTAAATTGCTGTTTAGTATTTAGTATTTTAGTATTTTAGCTTTTTTTATTTAATAAAGAATGTATGTAATCAGTTGGGTTATTACCCTGCAATTATTGTGCTTTTCTTTTTTTCTTATTATTTCTAGTTTGGTTCCTTAATCCAGCTTGGTCATAATTAACATGAATGAACTAAAAAGCTTCAGAAATTAAATAGATTGAAAGTTGAATGAGCCAGCATTGCTGCAATAATCAAAATGAACACATGAACAGTATTTGCGACAACCCTAGAATTAATACGAAAGTTTACAATACACAAGAAATAATTGGGATTTAGAGCCTTTTCAGCCAAAACCTCTTTCACCTCCAGTTCAGAGTAGATAAAGAAGTTCTACCAGGGATACCTGTTTAAAGCCATTAAAAATTTGAAGCCACATTTTAATAGCAATTAATGCAATAAAAGTTAGATTTTATTACTTTGGCAAACAGGTGGCTTAGCAATTTCAGGCGATATACCAGGCATATTGAAAGATGTGTTCAGCTTATGCGTAGTACAGTACAAGTTAAACAAGAATCTTTTTATTTAAAAAACAAACTGTGAATAAGAAGATATTCTGCTTTTATGAATCTAAACTAAACTGGCGTACAGAATCTAGAGGCTATTTATTGTACAGTAAATGCAATTGTATATATGGCAGATATTCATTTCACAACAAAGTTTGCATAATAGTAGGCATTGCCATTCAGTTTCAAAAGATGATGATATGATGGATGTCCAGGAGAAATTAACCGCTACTGCAATATGGAAAAAACTTTTTTTCCCATTAGCACTTACTGACTTACTGGCCTCACCCTTTTTTCTGTGCTGTGTACATATATATCTTCAAGCATTTAACCTTGGATTATTATTGCTTTTAATTCTTCTTCAGAGTCCACAGTTTGTTCAAGTCTTTAAACTTAGTGTTGGTTTCCAAAGATTCAATGCCATTTGGGCGATTATGGACACAATTTCAGTTATTTCTTATTGTTCGCTTAATTGATAAACTCTGTTTAAATGCGCATTTGGTATATGTTCTTTGACAACAAAATGTTTTATTTGTATTCACGCCAACTTCTTCAAAAGGATTATTGGGTCAAAATGTAACAAGTTAGTAACTAAACTGATAATAAAACAATATTCTCTTGACATTCGGAAATAGTTTTGCAGTAAATGTAATGTTGACTGAAAGAATGTACTGTACCAAATAAAGTTGTATCTGCATCAACTGAGAGTAATCATACAATTTTAACTTCTACAGAAAATATTTAAGTGATTATACTTTTTCATTACTTTCATCCATACATTTGGTAATATTGAACTCATTAGATGACCAAATGAACAGTTCTTAGTAGAGTACGTGTGTAAACAGTAGGTCTACAGTAAAGGTAAAGATTTATCATGCTCCTCAGTTCTTAAGAAAGTGTATCGCATGTACATGTATACTTGGTGCAGAATTACTACACAGATGCTGGACTACAGTTTGTATCTTGGATAGCATTATGTATATTTCATTGTGTGGGAACATATTAGGTAAATAATTTAAAGTGACTGGGGGGAATGACAACAAAAATCATGGCATTTCGCATATTCATTTTTTTAGTAACTGAATAAATAGTCCATGCAATCATGTTACATATTGCTTCAGTTTCTTCTTTCTTCTCGTAGGAACCTACTAATACTTATGTGTAGTTTATTTAAAAACAGAATCTCTCTCTCTCAGCCATGGTTATTAAAATCAATCTTTCATTACACTTTTTATATTTTGTGAAGCACCTAAATATTCTCATAGGATTCTTTGCTTGGAACTTTATCTTTCATCTCTCATAATACACATATGTCAATGTGTTTTTGTAGGCACATCTTTGAATATTAACTGGTACTGTGTGTAGCTTAATAAGAGCATTCTGCAATATCTACTAGTAAGGTCCATCAAATGTAGTGGACATCCACTATCACATTATTATATTGCAGTGATTTTCCAATTGGGGCAATAAAACTTAATATGTCCACTTCGAGCCACAATGTGGACATTCACGACAACTGCTATACCTATCCGTGATGGACAGAATCATGGATGGATTAATTTCCACCAACTAAATGTGGATTTTCCAAAATCCATGATGCTTTGTATTGTATTTATGTATTTTCCAAAAATAATAAATAAATTAAATGGAATAAAATTTAGTGGATCAAATGATATACGACTCGAGGAGCTACCAGATGGAGTAGTATCTCGTTGCTTTAGTGGCACACTAATTTCCTACATGTTTTTTTTTGTACTTTTGTACCAATTTATGTAGTGAAAAACAAAATAACATAATGGACAAAGTTCAGTATTCCATTAAAAAAAATATTCCTTTAAAACTTTTGGATGCTCTTTAAAACTTATTGAAAAGTATTTATGTATTTTCCAAAAATAATAAATAAATTAAATGGAATAAAATTTAGTGGATCAAATGATATACGACTCGAGTAGCTACCAGATGGAGTAGTATCTCGTTGCTTTAGTGGCACACTAATTTCCTACATGTTTTTTTTTGTACTTTTGTACCAATTTATGTAGTGAAAAACAAAATAACATAATGGACAAAGTTCAGTATTCCATTAAAAAAAATATTCCTTTAAAACTTTTGGATGCTCTTTAAAACTTATTGAAAAGTACTTGAAAATTAATTCTCTGGGGCTGCACAAACCAAGTAAAGGGCGACATTCAGGAGTCCCTTTTCTTAATTTCTTAATAATTTTCAAACACCTGTCCATAAAGAACCAATTAATGTGGTCCTTTGTCCTTTATAGACAAGTTTTAATGTACTGTAAATCATAGTATATAAGAGTCATTAAATTTTCATGAATCTTTAAATTCAGCATACTGTATATACTCGTGTATAAGCCGGGTCCAAATGCAAACAACATGGACCCTGATCTGCCGTCGCATACTGCGCCGGCAGATCAGGGTCTATGTTGTTTGTTCTACTGACTAGTCCTTGCAAATTGCATAGACCCAGATCTGCCGGCATATTATGCGACGGCATATCTGGGTCTATGCAGTTTGCATTTGGTATCTGACTATACGCGAGTATATACAGTATTTTGACAACATTAGTGCTTAATTACCCTTCAGTATTGTTTCATTTAATTTTGAGCAAGTAACATTTCTGCCAATTTGATTTCCTTGTTAAATTAATGAATTTTCACTAAATTGTTGTGATTTACAGAAGCCTTAATGAATAGCTCTGTTTAAAACCACATATCTATTTCGTGAATGGAACTATTAGAAATATTGATTTTATTATATTTTGTTTATTTTTGATTTAATCATGGGCAAGTAGATGTCAAGAACAGATCTTGAAAAATAAAGTAAAATGTTACCTCACAGTGGCAGAGACAAAGGCAGATGCATGTAGTTATGTTCTCTTATCTCCCTTGTTGGATAACTCTTAGATGCCTACACACAAATTGTGATTATCTTGCCTGAAACTTTTTCTCCAACATAGAAATATTTAACTGACATAGCTTAGAACAATAATCAGAACTTGGTAATTTTGATAATACAAGACAGTTAAAAAGGTGTCTAATGGCATTTGAGCAGGCAAAATTTGACTTAGTTTATTTATATAAACGTAATATAATTGGTTTAAATGTAGTAAAAGACAAATATTTTGTAAGAAAGGAATTTTTTTTCTTATGACCCATTTTTCTCACTTACCTATATGTGTATGATTATGTTTCCATCGTAGAACACTGGTGGAGAATATCTCTCTCTTTCATCTCATGACTGTTGTCTTACATCACATGACTTCAAAATAGCATTTTGATTGGTGTATCACCATGTTGAATTGTTTGTATGACATCGTCATATACATAACTTCACTATTGTCTGCAATTATTGTATTGCAGTACTTATTTTATCTGTCTGCAGTTTTACCTCATTTCCAAGTAAACCAAACATTTTACCCTCTCCTAAATATTGAAACATTTTTAATGTACATTTTGCTCTTTTTATGCTTTATCTGTACTGACTGGGTGCCATTTTGTGGAAGATTACCACATATACTCGTGTATAAGCTAATACCAACTGCAAACTGCATAGACCCAGATCTGCTGTCGCATAATGCACCGGCAGATCTGGGTCTATGCAGTTCGTAAGGATTAATCAGTAGAACAAACAACATAGACCTTGATCTGCCGGCGCATTATGCGATGGCAGATCAGGGTCTATGTTGCTTGCATTTGGACCTAGCTTATACGCGAGTATATATGGTAATAGAATCCTTCATTATGCATCAGTGTTAGATATGAAAATTCCATCATCAGGATCAGAATTGTGCATCAGACACAATGCTGTTTTGCCTTGTGTCTGATGCAAAATTCTGACCCTCGTGTAATGTTCCTATCCTACACCAGTGCATATAAAGGATTCTATTACTCTTCCACAGTTGTATGTTTTGATGCCAAGATAAACTTTGATGATAATGCTGAGTACCGACAAAAAGGAATATTTGCAATGGACGACTTGTCTGAGACAGATCCCAGGGAAGTGGAGGCCACACGACTCCATCTAAACTACATCGGACTGGAGGGAAACATTGGTTGTCTAGGTAGGAAACTTTTTCATTTTATTTTATGTCAGTGACAACAAAATCATTAAAAACTTCATGATGTGCTCATGATAACTCGGATGTTGGCATATTGTAGTCTTTGAGTTGGGGAAAATCACCCATCTTGCAAGGATGACTGTTTAACCCAGAATGTATTGGAACTTAGAAACCTGCAATTGCAAAGCTCCCAAGCCAGTGTGGTATTACATGACTATTAAGGCTCTAGGTCTCGGAACAAAAACAGAATAGAGTGGTTTCATTGTCTCAGCTGTACAATAAAAGTAAGATGTAATGCTATATTTCTGCAGTAGAGATATCATCTGATATCAAAGATATGAACCTTAATTTAAATGATACAATTAATCCTTATTTTTCAGTTTGATAAGTCTTGTATACAAACTTGGAGCTCAGTTGAAGGCCTCTGCACACCATAAAAGTGTTAATGATAATTGTTAACACCTGAAATAACTTACTGTATCAAGCCAATTTGTATTCCCCCACTGCTTGCAGCAGGGGCAGAAAGATACAGTGCCAAATTTTAGCTATGGGAAAGTAAGCTGCTTGAAGTTTGCACCCAACTGGACAACCAGTCTGGCTGCTGGTATTTAATGAGGATGGTCTTTACCATATATACTCGCGTATAAGCCAATACCAACTGCAAACTGCATAGACCCAGTTCTGCTGCAGCATAATGCACCAGCAGATCTATTTCTATGCAGTTTGTAAGGACTAATCAGTAGAACAAACAACATAGACCCTGATCTGCCGGCGCATTATACAAAGGCAGATCGGGGTCTATGTTGTTTGGATTTGAACCTGGATTATACACAAGTATAGATGGTACTTTTATGTGAGGTCAATAATAGTGTGCTCAGAATTGTTTTTTCATCCACTAAGGCTGAGAACAGTTATGCCAGGTGTCACCTATGCCTGATAATTAATTACACATGGTAATCCTCACCAAATGTCATTGCTTGATTAAACATAGGTAACTGAAGCCAGATTTCGTGCTCAGTGGAATCAGCAAAGCAAAACAAATTGTTATTTGTCATGGTTTCCCATGAGAACCAATTACGTGTATTCTTCTGTTCCCATGAGGGTGAACAACAGATGATAAATTTAAAAAGTAAATAAGCACTATCTAATGACCAGCTTATCTAGGCAGACATGATACTTTTTTGATCATAATTTTAAAAACAAGAAAGATGAATTAGATAGATGTAATTATCAAACTGGATAAAATAAGGAATGTACAAGAGATGTGACTGAGAATAATTGGAGTTCAAAGTAACAAGCCTTGTTTGACTCATCTTCACTACCTGAGGGCCATTGAACAGCTTAATTTCACCATATTAATGTGGAATGGAGCTGACTCAAAGTCATAGGCTAGCAAAGATGTGTTTGAGTATGCTTGAGTATGCTTGCTTTAATAGTTACATGTTTTCTGTTTTCAAGTAGTAATGGATTGTGTGATTTGGATGAAGCCCAGCCAAATATTGCAGTGTGTGTCCTAATGTGTATTCACTGATTTGTCCTATTTTTATAGCTCTAATTTTCAGGAATGATTAACATTTTATAAATAAATTCATATTGAGCATAAAATTTTGCTACAGGTACTCAGTGATATATTCTGGTTATTGAGAAATTTACATTACATGATAAATTACATGTGATGTGAACAGCGCAGACTACACCTTGAAATAAACATTTACTTACTTACCTCTGATTTTATTTATATATATATATATATATATATATATATATATATATATATATATATATATATATATATATATATATATATATATATATATATATATATATATATATTGTAATAATTTTTTTTAGGTAGGATCAACATATAGCACAATTTCTAATACATATAAAAAAATCAAAATAAGTCATAATGTGTGGCGTAGCATGCACATGAAACAACTATAACACAAAAAGACATAATGCACATGTAAGACTAAAGCAGTACATTACATAAATACTACAACACCTACACCAGCAATACAACAACATAACACCACATACATTTATCAAGACTGGAGTACACACTATTCCACCTTTACAGGTTAATAGAATCAATAACTCTTTGCTAATTGATTATCAGCTTTTTAATTGCAGAAATATCTCTGTGTCTTTCAAGTTTTTTGTTTGACTTTCAAAGTAAATGGTAAAGGCTGTTGATCAAGGTTTGTTTTCTTTCCTTTACAAAATGTTGCATGGCTAAATAAATTCTATATTGTACATACTTGACCTCTATTATTATATGGTATTTTTTTACCACATCTATCAGTAAAGTTCCAGTTACACAAAACAAAAGTACAAATGAATACATATTTTTATTACATATCGGAAGAGATTTTGGTAATATTCCTTGCAATTAATATAGAAATTTGGGGCAACCAGATAGCAATGTTTGGAAACCAGACTATGGACAGCCAAACCTTTTGAAAACTTTTTCACCCCTGAGTGTCATTTTGATTTGGTCCCATCTGTCCATCCATCCCAAGAACCCATTGCAGGCTTGGGGATTTAGAATCAACCCATTGTGAACCGCATGTCATGTAAGGCGACTAATGGAGGCAGTTGCCACAGTGGCTCAGTGGTTAGCACACTTGCTTCCAAAATGGTGTGGGTTTGAATCCTATCATTGGATTGGCCTGGGTCAGCTGCCATGATTGATGTTTTTTGGGGGCAAGACACTTAACTACAATTGCCTCGGCACTAAATAGCCTACTTATGTTGCTGTGCCATAAAATGCCATACCAAACTAAAACAAAACCAAAATCCTCACAAGAAGCTACTAATAAGATTGCTTAAAAATTATTCAACGTAAACAAATGAAATTTGGTTGGTTTATTTGTATTCATATGTAAATGACATGATTACATTTTCAAACCAAATCAGCAATTTTTAAGTTTTGTTACACTTTTTTTTTTACTTTTTCACATAGACTTTTTTTTGGACAAAAATCTTGTTACCACGATCAAGCAAAAGCAACTTAAGGTACACAAATTAAATTTGGCTTCTTTGTATGCATCTACAGATGGCCTTATTACATTTTCATGACATGAGAGCAATTTTAGCTTATCTGACCAAAGGCCAAGTGAGATTATGGTATGTCTTTTTGTCCATCATGTGCCATCCATCTTCCGTATGTCCATCAACACTTGTTTGTGAACACTTTAGAGACTTCATTTCTGATCAGATTTGGTATGTAAGCTTATATCATGAAGACCTCAAATGAGTTTAGTCATGAGCAACATCTACTTTTTTTGATTAGGTGATCTTCCATCTGATTGGCTGCGCTTGGGGACACTCTAGAGGCCATATTTCTGATCAGATTTTGATTACATTTTGTACGTAAGCTTATATATGAGTGGCTGCACTTGTGAACACTCTAGAGGCTATATTTTCTGATCAGATTTATGGAGCTTGCATCTGATTGGCTGAGCTTGTGAACATTCTAGAGACCATATCTCCAATCAGATTTCGATTAGATTTGCAATAAAAACTTGTATCATCTAGATCCTGGAAAAGTTCAATTAGGAGCAACACCCACCCATATTAATGAAATTATCATGCATCTTATTGGCTGGGCTTGTGAACACTCTGGAGGCAATATTTCTGATCAGATTTTAAACAGATCTGGTATATAAGATTATATTATTAAGATCTTGGGGTGAGTTCAGTTATCCATGCATATTAATGAGGTTGATCTGGCATCCAATCAGCTGAGCTTGTGAACACTCTTGAAGCCATATTTCTGATACGATTTGATATGTAAGCTTATACCATCAATATCTCGGGTGAGTTCAATTATAAGCGACATTTATTCATATTATTTAGGTGATCTTGCATCTGGCCGAGCTTGTAAACATGCTTGATTTTGATCAGAACTGGCACATAAGCTTGTATCATAAAGATCACAGATGAATTCATTTATATAGTAACATCTGCTCATGTTAATGAGGTTGTCTTGAATCTGATTAGCCGAGTCTGTGAACACTCTAGAGATCATATTACTGAACAGATTTTGATCAGACTATGTAAGCATGTATCATCAAGATCTTGTATGAGTTCAGTTTTGAGCAAAATCCATGCATATTAATATGGATCCAGGTGGATCAGATGGTGGGAATTGAACCAACAACCTTCTGTTGATGAGTACATTGCCTTAACTACTGAACCACCTCAGCTTCAATGGGTGGGGATCTCAGTGGTTTCAATTTATGACTCCAGGGGTGTGGCCCCATAGGAGGTAAGGACAGACCCAGGAACTCGTTCTGACTGCACAGATTAACTTCCCTTATAATGCCAAGTAAGTATATGTACTTTAAGGGTGGAGCTATGAACAGTTTCTGAGTTATGAATCAAGGCCTAGTCCCTAGGGGCAGGGAGAAATCTGGGGGAGACTGCTGGTTGTATAAATGACTTGTCCTTTTTATGCTGAGAAAGTGACCCTGTATGTATGGTCTAGGAAGGAAGATAAATGACACCAGCATTAATAGACAATGTAGCAACTATGTGCTCCAAGTTTTTAAGCTTGTTGCTTTATAACTCTTGGCCTAGTCTGCATTGAAAATAATTTTAATAAGATGTTACATTTACATTTGTTTCTGTTCTTAGACCCCAAAAAATTATTCTATTTGTCAATTATGTTTTGCAGTGAATGGTGCTGGTCTTGCCATGGCAACCATGGACATTATTAAACTTCATGGAGGAGAACCAGCCAACTTCCTGGATGTAGGTGGTGCTGTAAGAGAGGATCAAGTGTACAATGCATTCAGACTTCTCACAGCCGATGCTCATGTAAGATCTAATTCCAGTGTGAAGATATTCCAATAACATCCATGTATATTTGTCATATTATCCCATGTGATTCATTGAGAAGATTTGTTTTTTTAAGAATGGCTTGCTCTTTCACAATCTTACAAGTTATAAAGCAACCATTTGGTTATTCTGTTACCTGTAGTACCTTAAAACTTTAATGGATAATGGGAGTTAAAAATAACAAATGAACATTTTATGTCAAATGTTTGCATGTTTGGGACATAATCTTATCATCTTATATTCTAACACCACCACTTATTTCTCTCTTTATGGAGAACTAGGTCACAGAATTAATTTGATTTTTTTTTCTTCAGACAACATATTTAGGTATGTTAGGGCTTCCTTTCTAATTGGAGATATGCTAAAATTGAGATCATTAAGGCTTAGATAGGAATAATAATGGATTTATTAGCTTTTATACCTGAAAATTATTCTCTAAGGTCTGTAACAGTGTATACATGTATGTTTGTATATGGTTTAATGGAAGATCAGCACAATCATGGCAATATAGTGCCAAGTTTAGGTATCCCAAAAGAAGGCACGTAAAATAAAGATAATGGTAAAAAGGATAAAATCCTTCAAATACAAAGTCAGTTTTGTATATCAACCACACTTGTATCAAAAGTTCAGGACCTTCTCAGCAGGAACATCATCATGCGATGCATCCCTGGTCAAAAAGTTTGATTCTGTTAGTCGCCTCATATAACATTCAGGAGAGCACATTGGGCCTGTTCTAAATCCCGTAGTTTACAAGGGAGTGGGGGTGAAGGGGTCTATCACAGCAGACTAATTTATTGCCAATGCTTGTTTATAATTTCCTTCATTAAATCACTTATTAAATATTTTTTAAAGTGGAGAACCTGTGTCAGAAGGCGTAATTATCTTCAAAAATCTATTTCTGCACTGGAGATGTGAACATTAAACCACTGATGATATTATGGATTTATATTTACTTGTTTTTAGCTCTACTGGCCATAGACCAGAAGAGCTTATGGGATTGTCTGTTGTCCATCGTCCATCTGTCTGTTAGATCAAGGTTGTTATCGCAACTCCTCCTAAACTACTTGGAGGATTGCCATGAAACTTTACACATGCATTCATCCCATGGTCTAGTTAGTTCTGGATGAAAATGGTGCTGCTTGCACGTTCAGTATGGCCACCACAGTGGCCATCTTGAAAATCTTGTTATAGCTACTACTCCTGAATACATGGTCATATTAACATGGGGTTTTCACTAAAAGACTTCTTATGGCGTCCAGTCGGTCCTAAATGAAAGTGGTGCAGATTTGATGTCCAGTATGGTCGCCACAGCAGCCGTCTTGACAATCTTGTTATTGCTACCGCTCCTGAAAGGATGGTCATATCAACATGGAGTTTTCACTAAAAGACTTCTTTGATGTCTAATTGGTCCTAATTGAAAATGGTGCTGATCTGGGGTCCAGTATGGCCACCATAGCAGCCATCTTGAAAATCTTGTTATCGTTACTCCTCCTACATGATAGTCATATCAGCATGGAGTTTTCACTAAAAAAACTTCTTATGATGTCAAGTTGGTCCTAAATGAAAATGGTGTTGATCTGAAGTTCAATATGGCCACCATGACAGCCATCTTGAAAATCTTATGGCAGCTCCTCCTGAACAGAGAGTTATGTTGATGTGGGTTTTCACCAAAAGACTTTTTATGATGTCTACTTGGTCCTAAATGAAAATGGTGCCTCTTTGACATTCAATTAAGACTGTCACAGCAGCCATATAGAAAATCTTTTTATCGCTACTCCTCCACAATGGAAAGTCATATTCACATGGGGTTTCCACAAAAGACTTCTTATGATGTCTACTTGGTCCTAAATGAAATGGTGCTGATCTGAGGTCTAATATGACTGCCACAGTGGCCAGCTTGACAATCTTGTTATCACTACTTCTCCTGAATGAATGGTCATATCAAAGGGTTTTCACTAAAAGACTTCTTATAATGTTTTGTTGATATTACATTTTGGTGCTGATATGACATCCAATATGTGGCCATCTTGAAAATCTTGTTTTAGCTAACTCTTAAAGGGAAAGTCATTTTGACATGGAATTTTCATTAGAAGAGTTCTTATGGTGTCTGCTTGAAAATGACTAACCGTCAATATGGCCACCATGGTGGCTATCTTGAAACTATTGTTATCTCTACCCCCAAATGGATGGCTATATCAACATGGTGTTTTCACCAATAAACTTCTAATGATACCTAGTTGGTCCTAAATGAAAATGGTGCCAGTCATACATCCAATATGGCTGCCATGAGTGCTGTTGTGAAAATCTTGTTGTCACTACTCCCCCTGAATGGATTATCTTTATGACATGAGGTTTTCACCAAAAGACTTATAATGATGCCTACTTTGTCCTAAATGAAAATGGTGCCAATCTGACATCCAATATGTCCACCACAGCAGCTAATTTGAAAATCTTGTTATCGCTGAAGAATATCAGAGATGGTTTCAACACTCAACAGTTAAAAAGAAGAAATGGTCTTATATTGAATTGCTGGAAATTCATTTTACCCAGTAGAGCATCAGTCTTTTCAAGGGACTCTTGTTTTTATGTTTAGCATGGCATCTTTTGATGTGCATTTGTAATCAAGGAATGTAGCCCACACTTTTTGCTCAACAAACAGATAATTCAAATTACTGTATTTGACATAATACCTACACTCTGTGTGCTTAAAAATAAATAATTTTGGGTGAATTTTATGAGGTTTAAGTTATCACAATAAGTATACACTGGTGATGTTATAAACAGAGTGTCCATCATGTGTATGTACATACGAGAAAAGTTAGCTCCCTTTGTGTTGTATTTTGGAAACTCTTTGTTCCGGAGGTTCATTCTCGCTCCCATAGTTGCATCCAATAAAACACATGTAAGAACCATTTTTGAGATTGATTCAACCCTCACAGGTGGTGACAATACACCAGGCATACATGGTGTGTGTATTTTAGTAGCTGCTTCCCTTCCACAAGGCCTGGTTGGAGAGATTTGCACATCGAAGTGCCTGTTTTTATAAAAGTTTTGACCAAAAAGAGGGGTGTGTACTTATTAGGAAATATGTGGTGTTAGATTCAATATGGTTAATTATTTCATTTTAAAAATTAAGACAAATTCCATTTAATCTCTAATATTTATGTTAGTTAATATCATTAGGGAATACATATTTGTTGAATGATCTAAATATTGTTTCCATCAAATGTTGCTGTGTATTGTTTTTTGGAATAAATGGAGAGCAACTGTAAACTCACAAGGTTATAATTTTATTTATTCCAGGTGAAAGGTATACTTGTCAATGTATTTGGAGGTATAGTAAATTGTGTCACAGTAGCCAATGGTATTATCAGTGCATGTAAGAAAGCCAAGTTGACTGTACCTCTTGTGGTCAGACTAGAGGGTAAGAAATCTTAGATTGATATTTCTGTCTACTTCTCCGGATTCGTTTTATACAAAAGGAAATATACACTACTAATTAGAAGAAGGATACAAATTACTTGCTGCTATAAAATGTACCTAGAATAGTTAGCAATGTGGATTAAATTGTTTTGGGTTTTAACATGACCTTAAGCACACACATTATGTAGCATACACAAGTATTCATTTGCCATGACTTTCTTTGCAGCAAGTGGCCCAATACTATCATTATTTAACAAGTTTTACAAATTTTGTGTCTAATGACCAAGCATTAGAGATTCTGTTCATGAGATAACTGCAAATACTCGTTACTCAATAAGATTGCTGTTTGACATTGCTAGGTGTTATTTTACGGCGTGACATACAAATTTAATGATATAATGTTATTATGCTGACAAATATAAATGTTATGCAGTGAATGTGAATTAATTAGGTACATGTCTAATAAGAACATGTTTAATCTTTATTCTAAACAGTAAATCTTCATGAATGTGATAGCACTTAGTGTTGATTCATTCAGTGTTATTGGTGAACTGAGATTACTCAGACATCACTGTTAATTTTTCACCTTTCTTTTCAACAGGTACAAATTCTGAGCCAGCAAAGAAAATCCTGAATGAGAGTGGCCTGAATATTACCCCAGCTAATGATTTTGAGGATGCTGCACGGAAGGCTGTGGCAGCTGTAGCAAAGTCCAGTTAATGACCTGTGATAAACTAGTGATTTTGAAGATATTTTATATGTATGAAACTTATAATGATCCATGTAATTAGAGACTGTCTAATCTTTGATCATTGAAAGCCAGTCAAGACATCATAATCATTTAACATTGATTTTGTATGTTGAATTACTATATTAATTGAATTTAAACAGACAAAGTTTTAATTAGTGAAAGAAATGCTAGTAAAATCATTTTATATATACATATGTTATTTATACATGCAAGGAGGGAGATTTTTGTGATGTAAGCAATCTGAAAGAAGTAGAAAATTAAGTCCGGCAAACAGTGTCCAACTATTATTAAAAAATGTTTTTAAATCAAGCATGATAATGTGTTGCTAGCTTGATCTAGTAGGCAATGTATTAACAGCTCAGTCCTGTTTTAGAATTAAACATTGGTGTTTAGGAAGCACTTTTTGGGGGGGGGGGATTAAAAATTCATTAGAGAGTTGATTCAGTGTTCTGTTTTTTGCACACTCAAATTTTACATTTGATGAATGGTTTAAATTTTTTCTTAAGTGGCTCCCGCTCTCTCACTGTTTCAGTCTTAAATAATTTGCAGTTGTTAGAGCACTTGAAAAGAGTGGTGAGTTTTTTTGCTTCAAATTCTGGCCAAATCACACATCTATGCTTGATGCTTCACTGGAAAGTTATGACAGTATTGTTGTTCTAAAGTTCATTGATTGTTTGTGTTTAATGTTATGAAATTGTGGATTTATTTTAAATGCCACATTACATTCAATTATTATGTTCCTTAAAGATTTAATTTTGGAATGATTGTTCTTCTATCACAATATAAAGAATGTTGGTCATATGCAGATGAGAAGAAAAATTACTTGAAAGTCGACCCACACTTCACTAGAAAAAGTAAACTGCTTTGGTGACCACACCACTTATGGATTCCCATGAGTCATTGCATTAAAATGAAGGGTATGTTTAACAAGGAACAAAACAGTGTAATTTATGTCCCATTTATTCAAGCATTATTACTCTGATTTCATTAATGACTGTGGAATAAAGTTGTGTTCAGACAGACAAGAAAAAGTAAACAGAGTGGGATTTACTCTTGGTTCATTTTTTAGATCATGCATATGTACAAATGTTGTAATGATGCTAGTGATGTAAGAAACATGTCATGATTAATTCCCCATATACTTGTATTTGAGACATGACAATAGGACCAATAAGTGAACTAGTTCCCCATGTACTTGTATTTGAGATGTGACAATATGACCGATAAGTATAAACTAGTTCCACATGTACTTGTATTTCAGACATGACAATAGGACCGATAAATATCAACTAGTTCCCCATGTACTTGTATTTGTGATATGTCAATAGGACCGATAAGTATAAACTAGTTCCCCATGTTCTTGTATTTGAGATGTGACAATAGGACCGATAAGTATAAACTAGTTCCCCATGTACTTGTATTTGAGATGTGACAATAGGACCAATAAGTATAAACTAGTTCCCCGTGTACTTGTATTTCAGACATGACAATAGGACCAATAAGTAAACTAGTTCCCCATGTACTTGTATTTCAGACATGACAATAGGACCGATAAGTATAAACTAGTTCCCCATGTACTTGTATTTGAGACATGACAATAAGACCAATAAGTAAACTAGTTCCCCATGTACTTGTATTTCAGACATGACAATAGGACCGATAAGTATAAACTAGTTCCCCGTGTACTTGTATTTGAGATGTGACAATAGGACCAATAAGAATAAACTAGATTTGTGTTGAACAACACATATGACTCAACTGCACACAAAAAAAGTTAAGTAAAAAAAAAACTAAAAACTGGAGAAACGTTTGAAAATTGTTATAATGACGTGTAAATCTAACTGGGTTGTCTATTTATGCATACAAACATGCATACCAAATTTAACTTGCCAACCTCACATGATTTTTCCTATATTGTGCTCAACAAAGGATTTTGCTTAAAAGCAGTCCAAAAAGTTCCAAAAAAGTGTTTTTTTAAAAATCAAGTGCAAAAGGTTCAAATTGTGTTTTAAAAACAAAAATTTTAAAAATTGACAAATTGCTGTAATGGTATGAAAATCCAATCAGGTAATCTACATATAAATACAGAAATGCCTACCACATTTTATTTGTCTATATCAGGTTGTTTCTTAATTATGCTAACAAGGTTTTTGTCAAAAAAGTTTAAGTCCACATTTTAAAAAAAATGCAGAACAAATTGAAAAATTGCTGTAATGGCCTGAAAATCTAATTGGACCATCTACTCATGACCTTGATAAAGTGTGTAAAATGTCATGGCTTTAAGTCCAGTAGTTATTTTTACTATCATACTACAATGGATTTGGGATTCATGTGGGACACAAAATCTACTGCTGATTAATTTAAACCTGAGTAACTCTGGAGGAAAAGTGCTAGTGTGAACAAGGCAATAAATTGCTTTCTCCTCTTTGGATACATTTTGCAGACCTGCCAACCCTTATGACTTAACCATAAGGCTTACTGTCAACCCTTATGACTTGACCATAAGGCTTACTGTCAACCCTTATGACTTGACCATAAGGCTTACTGTCAACCCTTATGACTTGACCATAAGGCTTACTGTCAACCCTTATGACTTGACCATAAGGCTTACTGTCAACCCTTATGACTTAACCATAAGGCTTACTGTCAACCCTTATGACTTAACCATAAGGCTTACTGTCAACCCTTATGACTTGACCATAAGGCTTACTGTCAACCCTTATGACTTGACCATAAGGCTTGCTGAAATGATTCTTAAATTACAGACTTATGGAACAATACCAAGAAAATACAAAACTACGATCACTGCAGTCAAATCTGGATAATGGCTTGTCCAAGTTATGTCCATATCCAGGTTTTCATATTAAATCAGTTGAGTTGGTCGGGGAACTATACTAACTTTACAGGCATACCTCAGATGCTTTAATCTGCCCATGTTTTTCATGCAAAATGATCAAGCTTTTGCCTTTATGTTATATCATCATATGGAAATGTCATCCAACAAACTAAAATGTGTTGAAGGCACTGGGGACAATCAGCCCATTAAAATGACGTTTATTGGGCATCATGTCATGACAATTTGTGAATTGATCATGGCAGGAGAGATGATGGTTGCCACCATGTCGTGTCAATTTGAACATTGATCACAGCAGGAGAGATGATGGTTGGCACCATGTCATGTCAATTTGAGTATTGATCACGGCAGGAGAGATGATGGTTGCTGCACATGAATTAAAAAACAGAGATTATGTTGAGATGAGATATCAAGCAAGAAGTATTTGACCACTATGGGGTTTAGAACTGCAGTTTCTGAAACTGAACTGGAGGTCATTAATGCCGAAGTGTGCCTTACAGACTTTTTTTGTTGAACATACTGTTGCCTTCTCTGCATCAGACCACACTTTTAAACTTTTCAGATGTATGTTGTCTAAGTTGACAAAAACAGTACATAATATTTCTTTACACCTTACTGAAAATTGGTCCAAGTTATATTGACCACCTTACTGAAAGGTCTTTGTAGGATTGCAAGTCTGCATTTGGTGTTAGATAACTGATCAATCAAATGAATGATAGTAATAGTGTCTTAGATCATTGGATGGTGTTAGATAACTGATCAATCAAATGAATGATAGTAATAGTGTCTTAGATCTTTGGATGGTGTTAGATAACTGATCAATCAAATGAATGATAGTAATAGTGTCTTAGATCTTTGGATGGTGTTAGATAACTGATCAATCAAATGAATGATAGTAATAGTGTCTTAGATCTTTGGATGGTGTTAGATAACTGATCAATCAAATGAATGATAGTAATAGTGTCTTAGATCTTTGGATGGTGTTAGATAACTGATCAATCAAATGAATGATAGTAATAGTGTCTTAGATCTTTGGATGGTTTTAGATAACTGATCAATCAAATGAATGATAGTAATAGTGTCTTAGATCTTTGGAGCCAGTGTAGCTCAGTAAGAAGAGCATCTGACATGTGATCCAAGGTTTACAGGTTCAGTACCTGCATAGGCCAGCCCATGTTGGCAGCCTCAGTGTGTCCTTGGAAAAACTCTTCGCTCACATTTCATTGGTATGATATAGCCCATAATGTGCTCAAAAGTGCCATTAAAACAACAAGTGAACATTAGATCTGTCCCTAAATCAGAATACAATGTTGGAGTTCATCACCTGGTTTTAATCACCATTGCATACTGGTTAAATGTTCTAAACTCTTCCATTGTTTTATTGTATTTATTTGTGGTCATTTGTACAAATGTTACTGCTCATGACTTGTTGAGCTAAAATTTATTTTTCTCCATTTGAAATTCATGACTAAGAGAAAAAAAAAAGGTATTTTGTACAGTTTCAATGTCAAGTTAATTCATTATCAAGTTGATTGATAAATTTATCTTGTGCATATTAAATTTGGAGTTACGTGGACTAATGATAATATATTGTTGTAACTTATGTAGTTAAACTTCTAGATAGTGGGTTAGTAGAAATATTGAACATGCATACACAGAAGTCTTTTAACATTATATTGAGCAGTCTGTCATGGTGCCTGATAGACTTAGTTTATTTGTTACACGATTGACTATTTAAAGTAGCAGGCCGTAGTACTTGACTGTTCGAAGAGAATGGAGAGTTTACGTATTCACCCCAGCATTGTGTGAGCATCCCACTATAGTTAAAGTTTTTGGGCAAGTTGTTGTTTATATCTCCATCATTTATCATTTTGGGTGGATGGGTTTGGGTTGGAATATTGCTATTTATCAATGTATCAGTGTTTTTCCCAAGAATATGTCAACATTTTGACACGGTATGTGGTTTGAGGGTCTTAAAATGTACAGACTTAGACTTAAAATGTACACACTTAGACTTAAAATGTACACACTTAGACTTAAAATGTACACACTTAGACTTAGTTTGGGGTTCATGTTTTAGGGCAGGTTCTTATTTAGACCTATTTGATCTATACTTCAGTAAAATCACCAAGTTATATTGTGTAGGAATTAGGTAGAGTTCAAAAATAGGACATTGCTTGAGTTTTTTGGCAAGTTTCTAATTAACTGTGTCTTTAAGACTTTTCATCCCATGGTTGTGGAAATGTATACATGAAATTATTTGGAGAAGTATTACACCACCATATTCCGTTTTTTCCTTGACCTACTTTTCATGTTTTAATAATATTGTATGCATATTTGTCAGTGTATCCATCTGTTCCAATAACTCGAGTTCTCTACCATTTACTATTAACAAACTTTGTAAATAGCTTGTATTTGGGTTAAGGAAGAAGCATCTCAATGTTGCAATCAAACTATTTTTTTTTTTTCTGCACAAAATTAGTTCTCCATCAAGACTTGTACCAAACTTTGTGCCTGGCTTGCATATGGTGTAAGGAAGAAGCCTTTCTCTCTTGATGTCAAAAGGTCAAAGAGTAAGGTTACAGACAGAAAGAAAAACAATGGTTTCCACACAATAACTTTAGTTCTACATCACGAACTTGAATTAGACTACAGATCATTTGCACTTGGATTAAGGTTGAAGCCTATTGATTTGGGTTTATGCACAAAAATTTAGTTCTTGACCATTTACTGTCAGGAAAGTTTGTAGATCACTTGTACTTTGGGTAGAAAAAAAAGTCTACTGATTTGGGGGTCAAAAGGTCAAAGGTCAGTATCACTGTGTCTGAAAGAAGAATATTATTTTGGGTTTAATAATTTGAGTTCTGGGTCACATACCTTGACCAAAGTTTGAAAATGGCTTGCACTTAAGGAAGATGTCTATAGATTATGAGATCCAAAGGTCAAGGCCATTGTCACTCAAAGAAAAATGGGCTTTGCAAAATAGTTTTTGTTCAAGAGTAGGTTCCTTGACCAAACTTTGTGGATTTTTTGCACTTGGGGTAAGAAGGAACCTATAGATTTTGGTGTCTAAAGTTGAAAGTTCAAGGTCATAGTGAGGCTAATAAAAAATATAATGGATTCTGCACAGAAAGTTTAGTTCAAGACTGCATACCTTGACCAGTAGTCCAGGTCATCAAGATCTGTTGGTTGACAATATCTAAGCAACTGTTGGCCTGTAGTCATTAAATTTACACTTATATTTATTCTTTGTAGATGTGTTTGATATAAATTGTAGTAATGTTTACAGGAAATCTTTTGATATACACATTTCTCATATTCTCACAGGTTCTCTAATCTTGTCGTATTGATTATTTTGGTTCTAATATAGATCATTGCACCATTTGCCGGTTGTTTATCGCAGTAGTTTTGTTTTTAAGAAGTGTTTGATCTTAACTGATCGTAAACTCTTTGAACAATTTTTCTTTTTCTGGAAATAAATAAGAAAATAATGATTCAATATAAAATTTATCAAAGATCTACTTTTCATTTACCCCCTATCCAAATGTAAATCGCATACATCTAATACCGAAAGCCAAATCACATCCTGCTTGGCTGAATAAGTCATCAAGTTGATGATGGTTTACAATGAAGCAAGCATAGTCACTTGATTGACTCCGTTTACGTATATCTCATTGCCAAAAATATTGTAGACAATAAGGGTAGTTGTATTGAAACCTGGACATCGTCCCAGTATGATGCAATCATGTATGACTCTATCTGTTGATATAATTAATGATATGCCAGAATATATAAATGAAATTATGCCAGTAATTGGTAATATTAAATTACAAGAAAAGTTGTAATTAAAAAATAATAGACAGTTAAATCTTGTACTTAAAAAAGAGGAACTAAAGGAGTGAAAATGGAAGAGTGAAGTTTCCACACGGTAAAAAACAAAGATATGAATAATGTTTTGAGGTTGGCTTCTTTTTAACAATATTTCAGTGCAACTCTTCATCCTATGGTTATTAAACTTTATAAATGGAAGCATGTTTATAGGCCAAGGTACAGTAAATAGATCACTATGATCTACTTTTTATTTTGAATGACTTGGATCTTTTTTATTTTGATTATATATCTTGGCAAGTGTGAGCCATAGAGTTGTGAAATTTAGGACATTCACAAATCTTGAGAAGTTGCTTTTCACCCATCTGTTATTTAGGTCATTGTGACCTACTTTTGCACATAACAAACTTCTTTGAAAATGGTGTTTGAATTTGTTTGCAAATGTTGCATCTACAGTAGTTGAGCTTTATATGTGGAAGCATTTTCTGTACCACAACATAAGTTAGTCACCATAATTTGTTGTTAGTGAAATTAACATATTTTATATCAGTACTTTTGTAGGTATAAAATCAGTCATGTATGCTCATCTGTCCACCAGATGATATGTCCATCTCTCTATAGTAGATAATAGTTTGAGGAACATGTGCTTTACTTTAACAAAAATCAAGAAAAAACCAGTTATAGATGCATAAAGAATAACTTCTATTATGCAAATAATGTTGATAATAAAGAAATTTGATGCTAATATTATTTATTATGTTATCAATTTTTGCTGTTTTTCATATTAAGTCATTGCGTATAGTCAAACTATGCTCTCCTCTGACAGTTCTTGTTTGTCATAAACATATTTCATGTAAACTATATAGAAAGTGTAAGACTTATTTCAGTGATTTTACAGTGAAATTATTTTGATAATTATGTAATTTAAAATGTTTAGTGTTGAATAAAACTAACCGTTTTGCTTTAATATGAAAGGGATTAACTAATCATTGTAAATAGAATAAATAAAATATTTTTGCATCTTCCTCTCTTTCTCATATATTTTTGTGAAAAGCTGCAGAGATTATATACTTGACCATCATCAGGATACATAAGGAAAAACTGCAGTTATTAGAGACCCCCATCCCCAGATGCAGGAGCCTTTGTTTGTCCTTCTGTCCATCCATCTGTCTATCCACAATTTGTGACCAGCATAGCTCAGTAATTATAAGTCATATTTTCATATCGATTTATATTTTATATGTCCATCACATGAGAATGTGCCATTTGATTGTTGCATTAGTTTTCTTTTTTAACAGTTATATCCAAAGATCAATTTTTAGGTCACCTGCTCTAAGTGCAGGAGAGCTTATATATTACTACCAGCATAGTAGTCTGCAGCAGTAGCAAATATATACCTTTTGTGTTTTGGTCAGTTTCTCGGACACTGTTACTTAAGCAGTAATGGCATTTTATATGTGCACAAATCCTGTGGAGTACTACAACAAGGTGGCAAAAAGTATGTCAGAGCAACCCCCTTATCACACACCATTGATCATGTATACTTTAGGTCAGTTTCTGAGACACCATTGCTTGTACAGTAATGAAATGGATGTGTACACCCATCTTGAAGAGTACTACACCATACAAAAAGTGTCATTGTGACCTACTTTTACCACTCCATTGATCATGTATATTTTTCATGTTTTGGTGAGTTTCTCTGACTCAGTTGCTTGTAAATTCATGATACTTAATATTTTGCACTATTATCAAAAAGTAAGTTATGGTGACATACGTTTTACACTCAAGTTATTATGTACACCTTTAATGTTTATGTGACTTTTTGGATCCTGGTACTTGTGCAGTCAATAAACTGGATTGGAGCATACATCCTGAGAAGCACAGCATCACCATGTCAAGAAAAAAGTAACTGCGACCTACATCAACCACTTGGTTTGTCTTCATCATCACTCAATATTGATCATCTTGAGTATTGACAAATACAAACTCATTCTTAATCAAAATGTGAATGCAAGCTTTGTAGTCTACTGACAGCTTCATTTCTCATTGAAAATCTTTATATGAGCACTTTCTTTTAACTACCAAAGTTCAGATTGAGAAACTTGGATTTAATTTGTTTTTTGAACTGCAAAGTAGATGTGTCTGTTTTAAAATTGTTAAGTGCCAGTTTTGACAAAGTTCTGATACATTAATATATTTGTAGGATTGTCATCGTCTAGCTGCATGTAAACGGTATACAACAACCACTCATTACATTATGTTAAGTTAACTTAACTGACCTATTGTAGTAAATATGCCTTTTGATGATCATGATTGTTGGAAAGCAATGCTAACAGATTATGGTTCTTTTTTGAATAATTTGATCCCCCCCCCCCCCCCCAGTGATTTGATTTAACCAGCTTAGCAATGCAGCCATTCTAAATTATAGCATGTTGATACTGTTTGGTATGTCAACTCTAGAATAGATATAGAGGTACCTTTTAACTTTTTGGCTGTTTTTCTCTTTTTATTCCCTGGGCTAAAGATCTTGGTTTTACTGACTTTTAGAAATCATCTGGTATTTATTCTGAAGACCATTGCTATGAAATCATTGGATATTTTTTAGGTATTATATTCTACAATCTTTCGAATGGATGTGTGTTTTTAATTCCAACACATTTTTTATTCCCGCCCTTTCTTACAAAGTTGTTATTCTTTTCATCCCCCTCCCCCACCCCCTCACTCCCAACAAGCGCAGTGGTGAGCATGCCAGACACATGACCAGATTATATGAGTTTCAGACCAGACCAGGTCACCTGCCATAGTGTGTATTGGTGCAAGACACTTCATTCCAATTGCTTTACATGATATAACCTTTCATGTGTTGATGTGCTGTTAAACACAAATCAGCCAGTTCATCAATCCATTAATCTTTTTAATCCCAGTTCCTGGATTAAATCTGCCATAATGCAATTACCTACATGATTCCGACTTGCTGCCTAGATGTACTGTTTAGTGAATATCAGCCTTAAAAAGAATTATGTTTCAAACCATTGCATTCAATAATAATAATAATAATAAAGAATGGATACACAGATGTTTGTGTCCATTTCATATCAAGCCTACAGAGAGAGCAAATACAAGGATCAGATACAGTTTGCAAAGTTCAGATGTTTTCTGGAAACAGAAGATTTTAACCTGAAGGTCATACTCCCATTTAAATGTAAATATTTGTGAAAATTAAACAGGAAATCAACGAAAATTTAATAATGCAAATATTATCCTTGCATGGTACAGTCAAACCTACCCTAATGGTCACCTTTACATAGCAATTACTCTGTCACAATGGCCATTCTAATTTCCCTCCTGGCAATTTTCCTGTATAAATGTCATGAATATTTAAAGCTTGTATATAAAGGTATGCGAAGTTTCAGTTCATTGGTTACAAATAATAGCCAAATACAGCTTCATTTGATTCCCTATTCATCATAGGCCTCTCACATAAGCCAACTATCTTTTAATCTTGGCGAGTTGAGCAACTAGCTAATCCAGTTATTGTTTTTGAATCCACAGCCTGTCAATCAGCAGTGAAATTAGTATTTTGTTATGGCACACAAAACAAACTAAGATCAGTGATTATTTTAAATAGGTAATGATTTCATTTATAGGATGGATTAAAGTGAGCAGGTTACCATAACCTTGTGTGGAACATAAATTTTGGAGAGAACAACATGTACACTTATTTTAAGATTTTGTTGGACATAAAACAATGTTGATAATGTAATAATAATAATAATAACAGCAATAATAATAAAAATATTCAGTGCATGGTATTTGTTTTAAAAAAAAACAATTTTGAAAGGTGAATCTGTGTAAAGAGATCAGTTATGTACAAAAGCCACTTTTGCCTTTTCCCATGGATGGCCGCTATTGACTGGTTTGACTGTATTAATTGCAATGTTGCAAGAAGAACATGCACTTTGTGCAGATCATACAAACCTGGTGTGGTTATGTTTTTGGCTTTTGAATCTTCTTGATCTTCTTAACAAATCCTCTATCATGACCTAATTCCCATGATAACCCAGACTTGCCAGACTTGTAGTTCAGATAAGAAGGTTCTTATCTCAGATGAGATGCAACAGCATCTTTTACATTGGCAAGACTACTCTTGTTGAACAGAACCCTAAGCACAGCTTATGAACCATTAATGCCATCTGAATTGACATCCTCTAGGATTAATATCTAAACAGAGCTTATGAACCATTAATGCCATCTGAATTGACATCCTCTAGGATTAATATCTAAACAGAGCTTATGGACCATTAATGCCATCTGAATTGACATCCTTTAGGATTAATATCTAAACAGAGCTTATGGACCATTAATGCCATCTGAATTGACATCCTCTAGAATTAATATATAAACAGAGTTTATGGACCATTAATGACGTCTGAATTGACATCCTCTAGGTTTAATATCTAAACAGAGCTTTTGGACCATTAATGCCATCTGAATTGACATCCTCTAGGATTAATATCTAAACAGCTTTTGAACCATTAATGCCATCTGAATTGTATCTAAACAGAGCTTATGGACCATTAATGCCATTTGAATTAACATCCTCTAGGATTGATATCTAAACAGCTTATGGACCATTAATGCCATTTGAATTAACATCCTCTAGGATTGATATCTAAACAGCTTATGGACCATTAATGCCATTTGAATTAATATCCTCTAGGATTGATATCTAAACAGCTTATGGACCATTAATGCCATCTTAATTGACATCCTCTAGGATTAATATCTAAACAGCTTTTGGACTATTAATGCCATCTGAATTGACATCCTCTAGGATTAATATCTAAACAGGATTTCCCCCCGCTAATGAGATTATCATTCATTAGTCAAATCCCTCAGGCATAATGTTTAAACTTGCACTTAAAAGCGAAAACAATTTTATTTTTCAGTAACTTATAATAAACAGGCATTAAGAAAAGAAATCTCCAAATATGTTTAATGTTGTTTGCTTTGAAAAATGAAGTTGTACATTTTCACTAATGTCAGAGATTCTAAGTATGGTTTCTAATTTTGGAATCTCTAAGTATAGTCTGTTTGATTCTTATTATAAACCAATTTCATTTTTGCTTTTTACTTTCACTTTTGTAAACAACTAACTTGAGCAGAGTTTTAATACCACAAAAGTTGGTCCAGTGTGTGTGTGGAATTAAACAAAAACTTGGGATTTTTTTTATGCGTGAATTAAATGTTTTCATTTTTTTTTTCTTCATCTATATCTAAATTGGCAAAAGTGTTCCATGCAAACTGGGCTAAGTGCACTTCCTGAGACAACTAAATTTGACCTTGTACATCTGTATGCACATGCTTTTCTTTACTAACCTTTACCTGAATTGAGGACAAATCACCCAAGTTGGGAACTGGTCCTGCAATATAGGCAGCATGTGATTATGTCCAAGGCAAATGGAGTTTTGACATAGATTTTTAATTTGTCAAATATGTCTTCTTTTCTTTCTTGATTAGTATTTATTGTATTCACATTCATTGATTTGTACATGCAAATCATAAAATTTGCATATCATTTTATGATCTTTTAATTTAATCTTGTTTTTAGTTGTTACACATCCGTCTTAGGTCAAGCATATTATGTTGCGGTATTGTCCATCAGTTGGTCTATCTGTCCATTAAATTTGCTTGTCTGGCCCATAATTTTGTAACAGTTGGGGAGATTTTCATGAAACTTTACCCAAGTTTGTACAATGACTAGACAGTGTGTCATATACCATAGCCACACCCACTGCCTCAGGGTTAAGTCATGGCATGAGAAAAACGTAATTCTGTGACTTCTCTCCTTGCCTGGAGTATAACTTTTGAACCATTGAAGATATTTTAATGAAACTTTAACCAGTTACATATCATCTATAGACTGTGTGTTTGTGTTGTATCCAATAGCCATTCCCCCTGCCTCAAGGTGAAGGTCACAATAAGGGAAAATGTAATTCTGTGACTTGTATCCTTGTCTGTAATATAACTTTTGAACCACTGAAAATATTTTAATGGAACTTTAACCAGTTACATATAATGACTTGAGAGTGTGTCACATAACACAGCCTCTGGCATCTAGGTCACTGCAAGGGAAAATATAAATCAGTGACCTCTATCCATGTATGGGTATCACTTTTTAAAGACAGAAGATATTTAAATGAAACTTTAGTCTATTATTTAACTTGACTTGAAAGTGTCTCACATTTTCAATCATGTCCCCAGCCTCAAGGTCCAAGGTTGCAACAAGGGTTAATGTAAATCAGTGGCCTGTTTCCATATCTAGGCTGTCACTTTTTACACATATTTTGATAAAACTTTACCCAGTACCACATCTTATCAAATGACAGTTCATAATGTATAGAGATGGCATACATTTTTGATATCATCTATTACAATAATGGACATTTATTTTAAGGATCTTGCATGGAAAGAAATGTCTTCTAATTTAAATACAGTGCTCTAACAACAAAATTACTCCTCACTGTAAATGTTCAACTGTATCTTAGATTTATGTGCAATCATTCAGAACTTTTTCAGTCCTACTTTCCAGTATCTGATCAAAGCTGTTTTCACAACTTTAAAAGTAGCTGGTCAAGGTGAAAAGTTATGAATGAAACATTTTTGCAGTATTAGTCATAGTCACTGTTACTCAGAAGTCACTCAAAACCTCTTCCTTCTGCTTAGTGAATCCTATTTGTAGGATGGAAAACAATAATTGTGTATGCAGCAAGATTGTATCCAATACTTTGAAAAAATTGGGGGGACAACCCCATGTTTGTATTCACATATAATTGCATGTCCGCTTTGACATTTTTGAGGAAAAGGCTCTTCATTATCGTTAAATGACATTTTTATGCCATTTAACATCTGATAAAATTGACCTTCATATTGATTTAGAATGCTTACAATACAACTGAGAATACATATTATTCCATTTAGATTGAAAATGAAGCTCTCCATCAATACGTATTAATTTTGCTGAGATTTTAGCCACTTGTGTGTATGAGTTGTCCCATTTCTTGTATGTTTGAAAGAGGGTGCAATACTAAAATAATCAGCATTTATTGTGTATGGGATTTCCATGCTTCATTCATTGATATATTGGTATGATGAAAAGAACCAGGCCAGATAGAGCAAATTCCAAACCAGTCAGAATGAAGGTAAGTTCATATCGCCCAGTTTTGTCAAAAAACCAGCCTGCAGATGAAAATTATATTTCTGATTATTACTTGCATTATTTATGTTCATTTTATAATAAGACAATTCACATATACTCACTAACATTATACATACATACATACATACATACATACATACATACATACATACATACATACATACATACATACATACATACATACATACACGCATGCATGCATACATACATACATACATACATACATACAAACATACATACATACTTACTTACAATCAGTAAATTTCCTGTGAACTACCGGTAGATGTAAAACTAGTCTGTCTATTGTTTGATTCAGAAATCGATCACAAAAGCAGTGTGTACTGGTCTCTTTTCTGTTTATATGATCTCGTGGGTTTTTCGCTTGTTGGCATGATTTCTTGAGTTTATATTTTTCCAAGAACTAGGGAATCTGTTGAAAAGTAACATACATAAACCTATGCAAAAATTATTTCCTGGATATTTAATGAGAGACTTGTATGAGATGAAAGAAATTAAAAAATTTCTTTGTTATGATAATGTATTTACCAGCTGTCAACCCAAAGCAAACAAGTACACTTTTAAACATTGAAAAGCAAATGGGCCATGTGGAAAGCTGTTAAATTTCATATCTATCTCATGATGATGTTTTTTTTTAGGTGTTTATGGTAGAAATTTCTAGTCATGTCATGGTCCTTTTGTAGAATACAATCATATCATCTAGCAATTAGTCAGCACAATATTTTCTTGATAAAAGTTAGCTAAGTAGATAATCAACATACTGTAGAACCTCATTCTAAAAACTACCGTATATACTCACATATAAGCCAATACCAACTGAAAACTGCATAGACCCAGATCTGCTGTCACATAATGTGCTGGCAGATCTGGGTCTATTCAGTTTGTAAGGACTAATCAGTAGAACAAACAACATAGATCCACATGGCCCACACGGCAGATCAGGGTCTATGTTGTTTGCATTTGGACCCAGTTTATACGTGAGTATATACGGTTGTTATCATTTTTTTCATATTCACAATGATATTAATTTCAATACAAGTAGTACTGACATAATGTGTCCTGGCTCAGACCAAGAACAACTATTTTTATAAACCAATACCCTATGCCCCACATGATAAATAAAATTATTGACAGTGCACCCAAGGCCACTATCAAATCTTTTTTTATATTTTTTCAAAAACCAGCAACCACACATGCACACAATTTGTATATGTAATCGTTCAGGCCACTACAATAAAGATTTAAAACTAGGTTATAATCCTTACTACACAAATTATTAAGCCGTACTGCCATCAGTGAGCCACGAATGCTGCCCATCACTCTTTAATTTAGTTACTGCTGAAGTTAAAACCAATAAGGTATAGGACATAAATAACAGATTTTACCACCAGCTTGGAGGTTTTACTTTTTTTGTAAAATTAATTATTTTTTTTTTAAGTTTAACCACTTTTGAGTCTAAGACTTTGAAGCAATCATGGTGCAAAATACTGAATGTTGCTCTTTTAATTTGAATTGAGTACACTATGTGTGCTATAATCTGGAAGCTAGAATGATAAATAATAGATGAATATAGATGCCTGTCACCCCCTATCTTATATTGCCAGATTTATAACATTTAAAAAATAAAAAAAGATTTAAAGTGCATATAAAACACAACTATGTCAAGGTTTGAGAGATAAAATACATTTTTTTAAGCCTTATTAACTAAACATCCAGAGTCTGGTGGTAACTCCTCCAGTTTTGAACCTAAGCACAACTGTATGCTCAAGAATCACCATGGGCTTCCAATTTTAGGGGTAAAAGTCAAATGACAAAGGTCATAAAAGAAATATGAAATGGAATTAAGCAAATGGGATAAATACAAGAAATGAATATTTAATATCAGAAAATTAATATTGAGGTTATAGTAACAGACCAACAAAAGAATCTATTATTTCTACAGCATTCAGAATTTTAGATTGTCTTTTGAGTCCTCATAGACCAATAAAATGCCTCATGCATGATGAAATTGTTGCTTTTCCTATCACTGAATTTAATAAAGGAGATTCAAACATTTTTTCTTGGAAAATTCTAACTATATTTTTTGAAAATTTAATTTGTTTTTGTTGGGTCATTATACATAGATCTGGCAAAAGTTAAAACATCTTAAAGCTGTAATCTGAAGACAGCTGAAAAAGAATCCAAATATATTTGTATTGAATACTTGATAATAAGCAAACATTTCTTTCCAATATAATCTTTGTTGCCTTACTAAAAAAGTGAGAAAATATACATACAAGTTCTTCAAAAATCTTTAATTTCATTATAATTGAGCTCATTTAAAACACAACAATAATTTCAATAAATTATGGCAAAGCCTATTTATGTAACGAATAAAAGTATTTAAGACATCTTTACTGCTATCTTAAAAACGCAGTTTCTTATACAAATATCAATCAATTGTAGGAGCGAAAAAAACTGACAAACTGAGAATACTTGAATTGAAAGATTGGTTAACTGAGTAATCTACATAATATGCAAGCAAAAAATATTTTCATACAGACGGGTCAATATTATACAGTGTATGATCAGTGGCAGGGAGACAGTGCTGACATGCAAGCATAGAAAGATACAACAATGGATACAAATATATCATGACAGTGATAGATGTCTTTTCAAAATATGCTGAGGCAAAGAAAGTAAAATAAAAGGCAAAGTACATACATCACATGCAGAGAAAAATCATCTGTTATATAAATATTTAATGGAACTCTTAAGATGAGAATATGGAAATATTTCACTCAAAATGAAACAAGAAAATGATAGATGTATTGCCTAACCTTATCGATGGATACAATAATACTTATCACAGGTCAATAGTTGTGTTACCAATTAAAGCCAGTGACCCTAAGAACAGATCAAAAGTAGGGATTACCTCACATGGTAATCTGCCTGATACATATGGAACACCTAAATATATAATAGGTGACAAAGTTAGGATTTCAAAATATAAATCTATTTCTTCCTAATATTATGAAAGAAATATTACAATCAGGCAAGTAGTTTTAGGTGAACCTAATATAAATAAATTGGAAGACTTAAAAGGGAGAGAATATGGAGGTAATATTTTCGGGGAGGAGTTATCTCTATTCAACAAACATGATGACATGTTCAGAGATTAATAAAATTTCTATTATAGCCACCAATAATATTGGATATTTTTACTCGGAAATTTGCAAGCAGATAATAGGAAAGAACATTATAAATATTGTTGAGGAAAATATGTTCAATATTTTTCCAGCTTATTTTTGTAGAGTCTGAACAGGCAAAAATAAACAAAATAATGCATGATCTAAAAATTTTAATACTGTGTATGGAACAATGATTTTCGAGAAAAATTACAACGCCAGATTCATATATAAAACATTTAAGTAGTATAATTGGAACAGAATAGTACATGTTACAACTGTGGTGAAAATAAGTCTATTGTCCAAATGGAATGTCGCAAAACTCAATACATTAGGTTTACAAATTGTGCAAATATTACTAAATGAGACTGGCATTATACTGGAGGAAACGACAAAATCAGATAATACAACCAGAAAAGAACTACTTGCGAGTATGGAAAGATCGTAAGAAGTGGCTTATTATTAAATTTTAAAAATGTAAATTTCATACTGACTTTGTAAATTTTAAAACTTAGAACTATCATAAACGGTGAAAAATTTACTTGATAAGAAACTACCAAAATCTGAAAAAGAGGATTGTAGCCTCCTCTAATTCGTCTTCGACGAGAATAAGCAAACTAAAAATAAAATTGTCACCAGAAAGCTCCAGGTCTCATTTTATAGGCGATTAAACGAATTTAGATTTGGATCGGGAGATAATTAAATTAACCAGGATTTGTTTTTAGCTTTTGAAGAAAGCGAACCATAGTAATGAGAAATAATCAGTAGAAAAATTAAAGATTTTGGTTCAGTAAAAGTCTAGCTAGATTTAACAATTACAATCAAAGTAAGAGAACATAAACTATCATATTTTATAGGTAGGTATCACAGAGCATTACCTGTAAACATAATGAACAATAAAATGAAATTGAAAGTAGTAAGTACGGTTTAAACCAAATCAAATGGACTAATATCTCTGCACATAAAAGAAAAATGTATCGGGATAAGGGATCACCTTGTCTACATCCTCTCTTAATTTCAAACCATGATGAACATTTTTCATTTACCGTGACACAAGATTTAATATTTTTAGAACTGGATCCAGCCTTGAAAGTCCTTGCTAAAATTTAGAAACTTAAAAACTTTATCAAAAAGAGCCACGCAACAGAATCGACTGCTTTCTCAAAATCAAATAAAAGAAGTCCAGGTAACTTGCATTTTCTTACATTAGTAGCAAAATGCGAATTTTATTTTTTTTTACTGATCTTGATCCACACCTTCTACCTCTCATGACTTTACCCTTTTTGCACACGTGAGTGCATTTCCATGGGTAACCGTACGCGACAGAGTCCGAATGCACGCGGTGATCGCCTGTGAGCGCCTCTCGCGAGAGAACCCTCACGGCGCCTCTCGTTGGAAGCTAGTGCTGTTATCGATCGCGAGTCTGTATGTAGCTGCATTGGCATAAGTTTGATGGGTTTCTAGGGAACAGTTAACATGAAAAATGTCATATTCTGCGTGCCTATAATTCTCAAAGAAGAATCGAAAATTTATTGAATTAAAATCCCTAGCTGCCAAACTTAGCCACCGCTGATGTGAAAACTAATTGAATTATTGTTGCTGAACACGCCAATTTAATATTTTGAGATACAGACTTGTCATACCGAGCCGTGACTATGAGTGCAAATGTGCGCACGTATATGATCTCCATAATTATTTTGGAGAAAGTCATTGCACTCAAAGAACAATTACACTCAAAGAGCCATTGCATTAGAAAATAATTGTTACATTCGAAAATAATAGGCGCCATTACAATTATAAAACGGATTCGTTTTCACATCAGCAACAAGGAGTGAGGTGCATTACGTGCTTTCGCCATTACATTACCTATCAGTCGCGCATAATTCTTTCGGGGTTAGTCTGGTCTGAAAGAACCTCTCAGCCTTCAATGATGTCGTTTTGCACCATAGGGACTCATCTGGGGTAGCAAATTTACACCACCGTAATCGACACTGACCAGTAATACGACTGTTGACTGTAAGAAATTGGTCCGCAACAGCTTAAGATAGCAGCGGCAGCAGTTTCCTTTTCTGTGAGAACATTATATTAAACAATCACAGCGAGTGATATGTAATGTCGAAAGTACCACTGATTGACACGCACAGTATTATGAAAGAATTCATGCACGTAGCTTATGCGGGAATTAAATTTCCCGAACAAGGGTGGGTTTGGGCCGTCATATAAAAGATCAAACCGCTGTTTAGCCTGATTGTTTGATATCGATTTGTCAAAGAGGCTCAAAAAATGATAAATTAATCGAGTTAGGAATTGTGTTGCAGCGAGCACGTCGGAAACTAGGCGAAGAATATAATAAAGCGCCAGAAAAGTCATTGTATGATGTCGTGCAAGAAAATTTCAAGTCGCTGACGTTAACATAGTCGCCGGTGGACGAAGACAGTGACACATCCAATGAAGACAGCGCAGATCACCGCAATTAGAAAAATGCCTTCGGCATACTAATATAACAATGGCATCCACTTCCGACTTTCATGAGGTATACGAACTGATGTACAATGCCGGAGAAAATTTTCCGAAACCATTGCCAAGTCCAATAAAGCAAAACCCATAGCTCAGCAAGCACTCCAACAATGCTTGATGTTGTTGGATACGAATGAACAAATCTGACGGTGTTCGAGTTGGTGCAGTACTCGGTGATGGGTCATACAGTGATTCTGGAAAAGGCAAGCCTATTATATACAAAAACCTGATTTACAAATTTTCAAATGTACATAACACAAAAATATTGTACGTTGCTTAATGGGCTCCGTCAAATTCCAACATACTATCTAGATTATCTCCTCCTGGTTCAGATGCCACCGCGTGCACGTGAGGGGATAAAACGGAGGCGATTGCAAAAAGAACAACAACCCAATTAAATAATGATGCGTCGGTGGAATTCATCAAACAATTTCGTCGATGAAAAGGCCGCTGAGGTGCGATCAGCCCTATACTCAGCAATACGTGTAGTAAATTCATGGGGCTTATTCGGACGAATAGTAACCAAAAGAGGAGTACTAAAAACTGACGAAATAGAAAATGGCAAACGTTATTTCATTGATTTTGGGGAAGGCTTTGAAAAACCTGAATATAATACCATAAAGGTGCTCGATTCTGGATCGTACTTGTTCATCTTAACTTGATTTAGGGTCTGGTGGGGTGTAACAAAAATGCTGGTAAATGGTCACCAGCGTGATAGTTCACCAGTAACGCATAACCCCATTGACGATGTTGTTCACTTTTTCACACATGCAGAATCATTATAATTAGTTGCCGGAGAGGAGACACAGTTTGAAGGAATCAGAATCTATCCGATAGGGTCCTTAACTATCTTTGGCGTTTGTGTTTAAGATTTAACATTACATATACGTGATGGATCCTGAACAGCCTCACGATGACGGTGACGGGGTGCTGGATCAGCGGGGAAGGCATGCAAACATCAACGAAACATTTTTTCCACTCGTTAACGAATATCTCCCTGATAATGGGGTTAACAGACCCTCGTATACAATCAAATATAATTAGGCCGACGGTCAAATGGAAATCGTTAGTTGGGATCACTCTAATGTACCAATACCCACTCGAGGTCAACTTGGAAACATCGTATTAGCACGAGAAAACGCCCGGTCGCTGACTATACCGTCAGGTATGAAAACATCCAGGGATTGTTTCTACAACAATGAAGCAGAATTCACCCACAAAACCACTGCGATATAATTCTCCGTCAATTATATCAAACCACCAGCATAAACTCGACCGGCAACAGAAAAACCCCGACTGATATTCAACAAAGACGCGCTTATCCGTGTAACAGTTCTTGGACAAAAACGAGAACGATCGTTGACGACCCCAAGCAAGGGCGTAATCCGTGTAGTTCTAGGTGAACCCAAAAGCGTGCAAACATTCGCCGGGGACATAAATATTCCCCAGGAATATACTTTCTATAATTCCACAGCAGTTGTACCAGTAAAGATAAATACTTGGTTGGAAGTGCGTGTGTGTTTTGCACCCGGCCGTGATGAATCTGGACAAGGTCAGCCGGTCGAGCAGTTGTACTTCGCGGTGACGTTATTAATAGAAGAACAATGATGGACCCTCAAAGTTACCGACGCGAAAAAATAATCGAACCGGAACAACAGCTGCGAGATGAAATCACCAAAAAGACTATTGTGCTCGCGAAATACAAACGCTTGTGTTTTGTCGTAGATGCTATTTGCGGAATCGCCGCCGCGACCACCGTTGGCCTAGGTGTTGCTGGAATCGCGACTACCGCAAGTCATAGGTACACCAGTCGAATTCGCTGTCTGGGAAATATTTATGGCAACCGGTGTGGCTGGCGGAGCCTGCAAATTATTTCATTACATCTACATAAACGAATACGCATATATTCGGAAATTCTCGCGGCCGCCCAAAGTAGTTTCAGTACAAATACCAAGCTGTATTCGATGGCAATTGAAGATAAAACGATTACCACGACGGAGTTTGAGACCCTACTGGCGGAAATGGAAAACTTCCGACGACTCCGCGCACAAATATGGTCATCCAATACGTCTGCGGAAAAATCCGCTTCCCCAGCGGAGTAATTTTATTTTAAAACGTTGAAAAGTATATAAAATGCCAAAAAGACAATAGAACTAGCACCGCAAATTATTGCGGAAATAGAAAGCTTGCATGGCTTTGTTTCTGCAAAAGCAGTCCAAGAACGATGTGGAATCAGCTCAACCAGATTATATCAGACATGGAATGCTCTCAAATATTGCCCAGAAGTATACAGATATATACAGCCCATAATTAACAATATTCACTCAGCGATGACTGAATTCAATGGACAGAAATATCGCTGAAACCGAAGACAATATTTTGATGCCATTAAATAAGCTCTTAATGGTTGCAGTGCTTTCAGCAATAGCCAGACGCTTTACTGTAAAAATCATATAGCATTTTATGAAACAACAATGGTCAAAAGGAGGCGAGAGTTATCGCGATTGTTTCTCTCGCGAGAGGCGACCACAGGCGTTCACCGCGCGCTCGACCGGTGTTTGTCGAGTACGGTCACCCATGGAAATGCACTCGTGCTGCACTAGCGTGTGCAGAAAGGGTAAATTCATGGGGGGGGGGGGGTGGAGGGCGTGGATCCAGATCAGTAATAACAAATTTCAAACTCCCATTTTGCCATTACTTTTCTCCTATGTATCTGCCTTTGATAAAGACGTTTTGGTCACTACTTTTAATTGATGGATGTAGAGGTTTAAGTCTATTTGCAATGCATGCTGATGCAAGTTTATATGAAACGTTAAGTAAAGAAATGAGTCTCCAGTTTCTTACAAATTGTTTTGGCTTATCCCCTTTAGGGAGACATATAAATAACACATTCTTTCTGAATTAATGACAGCTCACCATTATTGTAGGCAAAATTGATTGCACTTACAAAATACTGACCAATATCTCTCCAAAAGACTTTTAAGAACTTAAATGTAAATCCATCTGATCCTGGACTTTTTTTATTAGGCATATTTTTTAGACTTGCTGTTGATTTTGTTAGTGTAATTGGGCCATTCATTGATTTACTTTGCATATTATCCAATTTAGGGATGTCATGTCTCTAAAGTTCAGTGAAGCCTCAAGATCAACTGGATCGACATATTGATAAGAATACAATCATTCATAGTATAATTTATTTTCTGTTAGAATTTCTAGCTTATTTTTTTTAAATGTTCCAAATTGTTTAGCTACATTTGGCATCATCTTGCTTGTATAGTTTCTCTTTTCCAAATTACAGAAATATGTTGAAGCCCTTTCGTTATCTTCAATTCATTTTGCCCGAGATCTCACTCTGACCCCTTCCATTTTTTGCACGAATTTCCAATAACTGGTTTTCTATTCTTTTCTAATTCCTGTAGTTTATTTATATTGTTTTCCTGTTCCAAAATAGTAATCTCATTTGTAATTTGATCTTCCTGTTGAGCTTGTTGTCTTTTCTATCTGAAGCATAAGAAATAGTTTTACTTCTTATTTCTAATAAAGCGTTAAAACAAAACAATAACTGATTATTAACAGAGAGTATAATTTCAGAAGCAGGAGTTGGTTCCAATTTAGAAGTTAGAATTTGACGTGGGAGATATATTTTTGTTCTTGCACTCTATAACTGATTCCTTAACAAGTGTTATGTATTCTAAATCTTTCAATAGAGAATTTTTAAATTTCTAAAATGTTCTGTGTAATTCTGTTTTTCGAAAAATAAGAGTCAGTTGGACTGGAGAATGGTCAGTTGTATAACCTGGTTCTATACAAGCATCATTTACCACTGAAAAAGAGTTTCTGAAACTAGGAATTTCTAATCTTGCCTGCTTGATGGGGTTGTTTTTTCTCCAAGTGTGTCTTTTTGTATCCATATTTCTTTCTCGCCCAACCATGAGCAACAATAAGCCAATAACTTGGCATAGAAGTAACTCAGTAGAATAATTGCGGATGTCATATATGCACCTATATCGAACTGTCCTTTCTACTGCAGAAGAGATGGGCTGTCGACGAAGTAAAGGGGAACAAAAGATGCAGGTCCTAATCAATAAGATACTGCTTTTAAATTACAGAAGACAATAAACAAACATGTGTATTGCATTGATCGACTACATGAAGGCATATGACAGAGCACGCTACTCATGGGTCCTGGAATGTTTGAAGCTATAGTCAGAAACATACAAAGATTCATTGCAAGCTCACTATGATCACTCCAGTTCGTTGTCTCACTGATTCACCCAACAAAAGTGCCAAAACTGCATAAGGCAGGATACCAAACAAGGAAGAACTCCAAAAGACTCAATCACTTACTGTTCATGGATGATTTAAGCTCATTGACGAAATCATCTGAAATAAACTCTCTGGTGCAGACAAAAAGGATTGTCGCCACTGACATCCAAAATAAATTAGGAATTATTGCGTGCTTGACTTTAAGAATGAAGCATGGCAAACTGGCGGAAACGAAGGGTATGACGCTACCAGACATTTAGAGAGTAAAACAACAAAGGGAGGGTAAAGACTACAGATACGTAGGAATTCTTGAGGCAAAAAGGATGCAACATGTTGAGAGACGGATAAGATAAGGAAAGAATACATGGCGAAGGGTGAGAAAAGTACTAGGCTCCAAACTAAACGGATGTAATAAAGTCGCGGGCAGCAATACCTGTGCAGTCTCAGTCATCAAGTACACATCATGTATCGAAGACTGTACAAAAAGGTGATTTAAGATATGGACAGAAAGACTAGAAAGCGAATATTTATCTCTGGTTCCCTCCACCAGAGGACTAATGTAAACAGGGTGTACATTCCAAACCAGATTCAACAATCTGGATTAGGAAACTTGAAAGACTGAGGAAGAAGAAACGAGAATCCTAAAAATCTGTATTGAGAGAAAGTGTTGAAGAGTCAAAGACTTGGTCAGAAAGATGGCATCAGAATCGAGGGAAAAAGAAATGCATAGGCAGTTTGTAAGACAAACATAACAACAGGCCAGTAGGGCACCTGGAAATGGCTTCATTTAGGAGAATTACAGAATGATTATTGATGGCAGGTATACAAAATCGAGACGTCTCACCTTTGTGATAAATGTTTAAGAATTAGGACGAGAGTGAACCCTGACCAGTGAGTTCAGCAAGTCAGTACAAAAATCCGAGCGATATACTGGCTACAACCTCAGAAATTCGAGATCAAGTGCGCCGAGTTCTACTTATTCTACCGGAAAGATCGAATAGTCAGTGCCGACACAAATCGTAACTGTTTTATACGTTCCAACTTTTCCTTTCAATCGAATAGACGTGGCATTTTTGTGTTATTCGATTGGGATTCTACATGCTCCGACTGTGCTAATTCCCAAAGGAGCATGCCAATAGATGCAGATATTGCTCTATATTTGGCACGAAAAACTGTGCAATACGCAATTTGTATCCGTCTTTAAGAAGTTAATATCAGGGTGAATGCACGAATGCTTCTTTAAAGTCTCCATGCTACTGAAATATGTACTACACATGCTGCATTAGCAGATTTACCAGATGCATGATGCCATCTTGATTCTCTCTACACCACCTACTCGCCCGGAACAGTCCGCAATGTGCCTGAATCGAATTTTGTGTTATTCGATTAGGATTCTATGCATGCCGATTGTGCTAATTCCCAAACGAGCATACCCATAATCTTAAAGTTGGGACAAGTATTAACTTTCCAAACCAGCTAAAAGCCTCAGCTATATTCAATTTATTGTTTGGCTTGAAAGAAAGAAACCTTTAAAACAATCAGTGGCATGGTATTGGAGAAAAGTAGGTCAGGTGATGTATTTGAAACAGGGATGTTCTTTTCGTGTTCAGCAGGTGTATGTTAAGTTTCAAATGGTATCTGTATGCCTTGTCATTGTTGAGCGTAATTGGGTTTCCAAGACTAACGTAAACTCTATATCGTGAAATATCAGTGAACGGATTAGATTTCATCTCAAACAGAAAATTTCGAGTCTCGGGAACCCCAGACATAGGTTGAGCCTGCTGGTGTTAAAATATGATCTGGAACCTGTAGCTGCGGCCTCCATTTTGTATTCAGTGTTCTTTTTTGTTATTCTGTACACTATATCTTCTATTTGCTTGTTAGAAATTATAGTTGTTATTCGACTTTATGCTGGTTGTCTCTATCTTCATTTTTCTATCCATCCAACTTTATATTTTACGTATCTGCCCATCGAAAATTAATCTATCTATCTATCACAAGCAGTCATTTAAGTTAAATTCGGTAGCTCAGATTATCTTGGTATTAATAATTAAAACAATGAAAGTATGGACCTGCAGAGTGTCGTGGCCATCACTAGCGGCCGGTGGGTTACCAAAGTGATCAACTGATGAGGTAATTTTGTGTGCTGGGCACTTCCAAAAATTGTCATATTTTTCTCCATAAAACAATTGTACAATTTTTGCATTAAAGACGCTTCGCCTGAAAAAAGCTTTGATTGAATCTTGCTTCGAAATTCGAAAGATGTTTGTTACACTAGGTCAATTTTCATTCTTATACATTAAACCTTTTTTAGTTCTTTCATTTTGAGTCGAAACTCGCTGTATCACAATCATGTTCCAAACCTTAGAAACAATCGTCTAAAAATTATTTAGGCTGGATTATAATAAATTATGCATTGATGTTAGTTATGAAATTCATGTAATTGTGGTTTACTTTTAACTTGAATTCTTCAGTTTTTGCGACAGCTTATGTCTATCCTTTACTTTTGTATAATTATTCACAAGCATTCTGTTGTATTAATAGTGCAACAGCTTATGTCTATCCTTAACTTTTGTATAATTATTCACGAGCATTATGTTGTATTAATAGAGTCAGCGGATTTGTAACTATCCCCGTTTCACAGTTGCAATTTGAAGTAAAATATATAGATTAGTGTTTAAAACTTATTTCGGCCGATAATCATATTTAGTTGACAAAACGAATCAAGGCCACAATGGTTCAGAATGTGACTAATATCTTGTCACGAATGTATTTTCGACAATTGTTACACATTTTGTTTTTAAACACACATTTGACAAAGCACTTTTGTTGAAGGTTCTTCCATCTTGTAGAACATTTTGCAGGAGTAGGTTGAGGTTCTTAGAGTTATATTGCAAATATTTTTTATAACTATTTTAAATTTTGTAAAGATTATGGTTAACAAGATAGACCTAGCCTAAAGAGATAGTGGAGTTGATTTCAATCCAGTGTAAAGCATTTATTTGAAGAGAATAGTGTAGACGGAGTAAGAAAAACTTTTCATACTCATACATTGTCTCGGAACCTAGAGAAGGAATTTTAAAAAGGACATTGTGAACATGGATACATATTTTATTTTATGAAGAGGTAAAAATAATTTTTTTATTAAAATTTTGTGCCATCGTCCTACGATGAAACAAATTTGTCCATCGAATCCTTAAAGACGAAACAACTTTATAATATAGAGCAAATGTCTAATACTGTGTATGGGTATGCTTGAAAAATTTGGCAGCTTTACAGTTCATACTGTCATATTAAAGAACCATGTGGCAGAAACTATTATTTACTTTGCTATAACCCCTTAAATGCTTACCTATTTATCTATAATGTAGAAATAGGAATTTGATTGTTCAGTTATACGGCGATACTACTATAATCAACAAAAATTTAGCGGAATTTTATTTTATTTACTGAGTATCTTGATTGCAAATACATGGTACTAATTAAAATCCATATCAGATTAATATGCGGCTCTGCCACGATGGAAGACCATTTGATTCACAATTCCGTTCTGTTTGTTTCCTTGAAGGATGTTCTTTATATATATATATATATATATATATATATATATATATATATATATATATATATATATATATATATATATATATATATATATACATTGAAGGATTAAATCTGCTAAAGTATGAAAGTCACCATATCTATTTAGTTAGTCTAAGGTTTCCTCGCTGCATTCGCCGACATACAGGGATCAAGAACATAACAAGTCCTGAGAAAGCCAATCCTATACCAGTCACTATGAATGTAAGATCATATCTTCCTGTCTTATCGAACAGCCATCCTGTCGAAGAAAAAAAAAGTTTGTTCGTGTATCTTTACCTATTCGCCATATTCGTTAGATATTGGATATTGTAATATATATATATATATATATATATATATATATATATATATATATATATATATATATATATATATATATATATATATATATGCTTGCCTTAATCTTAACCTCTTTATATGTCTCAGTGACTTTTCATTATTCGTCGCTCTTATGTTTTAATAGCAGGCATTTCATCGCAGCAACTGCACGCGGAGTCAGCTCCCGTAGATTCCATGAACTTTAAATATGATTTCCAAAGAATGAATGATTACTATAAATTCCCTATTGTTCGTGAGGTACCAGATTTTGTGAATTTATTGGTTGCTACAAGTCACTGTTTTAAACGATCCAACGAACAGTGCTAATTCTGTGGAAAGAACAGGATTATTCCCAAACCACGACAATTTATACCCACGAAAATAAATTAATTCACAGTAAATTCGTTAAAGTATTTCAATTATGTTAATGTACCTACATTTTATATACAGATTTATTATTTACATAAATATCACATGGTTTGTGAAAGGTTACCCGAGATGCTTAAATTAGTGAAATAGGTCATAACGGATTTACTTAACTTCATTTACTCTTTCCAAATTTAAAAAAAAAAAACTAATTAGGATTCACGTTTGGAAAGTAAATGGGTTTTTAGTACACACCTGCGAAAGGCGAACCGACAAGGGCACATATTCCTCCAACACAGCAGCTCAAACCGAAAGAATCTGCAATGCTGTCCTCTCCAAACAAGTCCGATAATACTACTGGACATAAAGCTACATATCCCCCTGAAAGAAGAACAAAACACTCTTAATTCTAAATCCTTTTTCTTTTCCTTCTTGGTTATCTCGAGACTTAATTTTTTGTCTCCATACCTCAGTACAAATGTGATTGGGACAAATAGCATGATCCTTGTTCGTACGTACGTACATCTGGTAGAGTTTTGCATTTATGTCAGTTTTTTAGACATTGTAGTGAGGCATCCTTGTTCCACGAACATATTTCTAGTGGATTTTTGGTGTTTTTTAAATTTGTCTTTATTTCGATTTGTAAATCTTTTCTATTTCTATTTTCATTCCATGTGTATTACCATATTTTTTAAAAATGTTTTTTATTTTCTTTTTTTGTGCAGTGGCATGATGCAACAGTACATTTAGACCTACACTCGTGAATGCTTGAGTAAACTGTCAATTGGTTTTATAAGTGATGTGTTTTTTTTTACAGGGGTCGCTTATAGACAAATATGGCATCTAGCAACAGGTCCGAAATAATAGTCTCTCATGGTTTTCTAGCCCTAAAAAAGTGGAGAACATTCCATTTCAAAAACAAAAACAAAAAACACCGTCGAGAGAGAGAGATTATTAATATTCAATGCATGCGTGAGTGTGTGTGTATGAATGTATATATATATATATATATATATATATATATATATATATATATATATATATATATATATTACCAATTATCATATTAAAGATAATTGGATTTAATGCAGCGTTGAAAACATAAATATTGTACGTTCTCGAGAACATTCTTATTAACCCTTTGTATTGTTGAATGAACAGTATAAGAGAGATAACTTCGTGTTCCATTTAAATATAAGCCTCTTTAGTTGTGGTCGTGTTGCATTTAAACTTCCGGTTGATTCAGACACAGTTTGCAGTGAATATACATCATGTACAAATTTCGCAATAAAGTTACAGAAGTTTTAATTTCATCCAAAATATACTCCTACCGATTTATATGAATATCTTTAAGAAATGGATTATGCATCTCCGTCCTGTAACAACGCTTGATTTAGTTGATGGGCGTGGGGGTGTCTCGCGAACTGTACAGTATACTTAGAGGGAGTGGACCCTCCATCATCGTCTATTTACGTGCCTCAAGGTTTCCAGCTTGAGATGACGAATCACTACAATAATCTCATGCATCGTCAAATGGTTGATATAGTGTACGATAATCACAATGATGAACAGGATGATGGAAGAGTTACCTACGGACAAACTGCCTAGCATAGCACAGGTGACTCGCGCCTGATGGGGTCCTGCCGTACTTGTTTTTGTGAGGTGGTATCAGATTCATTTATTTCGCAGTTGTGTTTCAGATTATCAGAGACAACTAATAATTAGGGATAAGCGATTATTGGAGGCTATGAAAATTGAAAAATCTGATTCCAAAATACGGCAATTTTTGGGGGATATGCCATTATTAGAGCATGGGCGGTTTTGTGAAAAAAAAACGGTACTTGAATTTTATATGCACACCTTCAACTGAATCCCTTTGGTTTAATTCATAAGACATACTGTAGATGCTTTACACTTTTATTTTCTCCTGTTGTAGACATGTGCTATACATAATGCCTACATTCAATAACCTTACAGTGGCGACATAGTATCAGTGTCAACAGTTCAGTTAGTAGCGATCAAATTAAAGTTACCATGATTTTAAGGATAATTTGGAAATTGAACATTTTACAATAACTCTGTCAGTTTCCAAAACTTTACCAATATGATACAAGATCCTGCTAATTCAGTGCGTCATTTGTAAACGTAACTCAGGATCGAATCTAGTATGGCTGCTTGTCAATTCCCTGAGGATTTAAATCTTCCACCACAACCACTACCCCACCCCCACCTCCGTACTGTAGCGTAAGATAAGGAGTATCGAAATACCCGGATTGAGAGAATACAGATTTTCAGCTTTATTTAATTTCGCGAAGACTTTAAAGTTTTAAAAAATCTTTATGGTAATTTACTAAAAATGATACAGCCATATATAAAAACCATTCCTTGTTTTACTAAAGATGCCGACCAATGTCCGCAGCAAGTCAAAGAAGTTTCAATTTTTTAAATTTATATTATGGCGTCAAAAAGAACATACATTAACATATCATGCAACTGGTAAACTTATTGGATGTTTCTGAGTTATTCTGAAAATTTAACTTTAATGTTACTTCTCTATTTATCTCCAACTTTGAGGGTGATTGTCCGATTACCATTCCGCATCTAAATGATTATTACAGTTGCAATACTTTCAAATTATTTGTTTGAACAACAATTTACAACATTATGTGTAAGGAAATCTAGTATCAGTGTATCAACATCCAGAGATTATAATTATTAAACAAATCTTTTATCGAAAGAAGTTTTTTGCTAAGTAACCAAATACTTTTCATTCCATGCAATTGGGCTAAATCATGAAGCTAAATTACTAAAAGCAGTGAGTAATATTAGATAAAACTCATCCTGATTCGAAAAATGTAACTCCTCAAAGTTGAAGATGGTTTCAATAAGGAATGCTGTAAATTTGTCTGCCAAACACCTCTTAAACGATACTTACCCACTGCTATTCCGAACACAACAGCATTAATAACAAGTAGCACGTAATGGACAGAGAAGAGAAATAACACGTTTGTAGTACCAGCAGCAACAAGCGTCACGTTGTACAAGATGAATCTGTTAACCTTTGGCCTATCTCCGAGCCAGCCAATCAGAACTCGGACCACAGTGTTAGCAATACCAACGGCAGAGAGCAACCACGCTGCCTCGGTCTCAGAATAGCCTGCCTCCAGAGTATAGTCAGGTAGGTACACGAATGGTACATCATAAAACAGGTTTAAGATTATGGTAGAAAGTAGAAAGATCTGAAAACTTACATCTTTCAGGAGGTTAACTTTGAAGAGGTTTACGATGGATTTAGAACAGCCTGTTCCGTGTTTATTGTTCGATGGATTCGATGGGGTAACTGTACTGTCAGTTACATTCTTTTCGTTTATAACAGAGGGCGTCATGTCTATCATATGTTCACACATCCCATGAGCATGCGATTCTCTGCCAGTCTCCAGACAGCAAGCACGTGGAGGGTATTGTAATACAAAAGTATTAGGACTTGAACTGTCTATCCCATCGGTAGTCATTCTGTCTGGAGGAGAGAACATTATGGCATCAGTTTTATGGCCGTTCAGTCCGTATCCATCTTGGTCACTGACTACGCAGTTGCTAGGAATCATCGGTAATATTGATGTATTATCTGCAGATTTAGGATATACATTTACAATTCTGTCCTCTACATGTACTTTATTATGGTCATTTTCCTCAGCTTCCGTTTTCGGATGCAAAGCAGACATTCGTTCCATGAGCAAAACTTCTTCTTCTTGAGAAGCTCTTATTTTCACTTTTCTAAGACCTTCGCTCTCCATAGATGGTGTTCGATACATAGAGGCACCCACGATACAGTTAAGAATCATACCAGCCTCAATCAACACGGTACCCTTCCAACCGTAGGTATCCAGTAGGATCTTGGCGATAGGGCTGAAGACGAACGTACCAACACTAGATCCACAGACTGCAATTCCCATCGCCATGGCTTTTCTTTTCCTAAAAGAGTGACTTACTGCCACTATTGTGGGTAGCATGACAAGTCCGCAACCTACTCCTGGAAAAAAAATGTTTTAATATCAACCGTATTTTACGAAAGTCCCGCAGATGATAGTTGCGATCGAAGTAATGAAAACAAAAATATTGGTGTATGACTAATAAGACATTCCATAGGTTTCATTGGTTCAATTTCTTCATTAAGTTTACTCAAAAATATACCATGTTGTAACATTAACTGTAGTAAATTCGAGTAATGTAACAATTATTACATTGAGCGTTGATATTGCTATGCTTTATGTTATAATAGTCCATTAGCTGTTGCTATCGCTAAGCTGAATGTAATGATGCAACAATAACTGCAAGTAATATCATTAATTTATGTAACGGGTCATTTAATTGGTCACAACACCATCATGTGACCACGATCAACCTGGTAATATTTCTGTATAAACTGTTGGATGAACTACTTTTTAGTAATAAAAATAGAGTCGCGGGACCAACCACCAGAAATTAACAATAAGAAGATGACGGTCATCGTAGTTTGCGATTCGAAAATTCATCTTTTTGTGCCTATTTTAATTAAACAAAATACAAAATCTAAGTCTGCGACCTCCCTGTCAGTCCGAAAATCATATAAAACGTGCATTGGGGGTATAGGCATAGCCAGAGCAAATTGTATTTTTTTAAATCTGAATCGGGTCACGGAAAGTTTTGCGAAGTCAATTTCACTCACTGCAGACTAATGTCTATCAATATTACCACGACTGCAAATAGATACATTTTACCTTAACGTGTGTATGCTGTATTCAGTTTGTGTGTATGCGTGTCTGTGTCTGTGCGTGTGTGTGTATGTGTGTGTAAGAGAGAGAGAGACAGCATGAGGGGCCTTTGAAGTTGCCGGGTTAACAAACTAAAAAAATCAGATTTGCTTTCGCTTACATCATGTTGAGTTTGAAATAACTTAGCAAGACTGACCTTCATTCCCGTATATCCAGTTTTTTTTAACGATTTTCCTGATGTAGTTAACGATACAGATAACCCGTTTTTGAGAACTATTCATTGTTTAGAGCTATAGGCCCCTTGTTATAGATTGACATGAATCTCATGATAAAGGTCTAATATTTCACTTGAAGTGTACTAAAAATTTAAAATATTATCAGTGGTGGATAATGAAGAAAACAAACATTAAATATTGAAAAATAATTGTCGTCCTTTTCAAAATTAATAATCAGAACACTACCACTAGAACGGTTCCGGATGCTTTTGAAGATATCCCATCTATGATTTAGATACACTGTAACACTGTAACTGAGTGGTAAGAACAAGCGATCTCTCTCTCTCTCTCTCTCTCTCTCTCTCTCTCTCTCTCTCTCTCTCTCTCTCTCTCTCTCTCTGTGCACAATACATCGAACCGGCAAAGTACTTTCACTGCTTTATTTAGATTTTTTTATTGATGATAATTCCTTATCTAAAGATATGTATATTGTTACGACTCTATGGTCTAAGAAAAATGTAACAGAAAGAAAGTGAAACCAACAAATCAAGTAAAAAAAAATCAACAAGCAATTTATTACTAGATAATTAAAATGAAAAATCAAAAAGTCACTTACAGTAATGTGTTTTGAAATCCTAATAATCCAATAAGAATGATTGTTCTAATCACAAGTCCTAAATATAGAATGTTCCGAATTCACGGCTGTGTCCTTGAATGTTATGATGTGCTAATGGTCTCCAAAGTCCTGATGTACTAGATATCTTGATGTGCTGATGTCAAAATGAAGTATTCCAAAATCTCTGAATAAGTTCAGTTAAATTCCAAAATCATTAATTAAAAATCCAAAATCCAAAAGTTTATAAGCACTGTTATAATCCAATGAATATTTAAAATAATTCCTCTCTTAGAATTTGGAATGAATTTTCACAACTGTAATAGCTCTTTACAAGACTGATGGTAATGTCAAAACTGAATAAATGTCCACCAAACATGGTATATATAAAGATTGGTCACATGACAGAATGTTCTAGAATGTGTGTCATCTTAATGGAATTTTACTTGTAAACAAAATTCAACCTTGACCTTCAAATTGAGAAAACATATTGATCAAAACAACCTAATTCAAGGACACTAGTTAAACATGTTTTTCATGATAAACATTAAGATTTAAGCAAATATTAAAGTGAAGAAACATTTATAATTTCCAAAAATATTTATAATATTATATAAACATCATACATAACACCTCCCCTCATAAAGAAAAAGAAAGATTTATGTAATAAAGCTTTCTTTTGAATATACATCTAATACTATAATAACCAAAATTACATAAGAACATGTTTTATGATACTGGACTTAATTACATCAAGCAATATTACATTTCTAGGCACGTGAGAGTGCATCTGCAATCACATTGTCTTTTCCCCTGATGTGTTTGATGTCAATGTTATATTCTTGCAATATCAAACTCCATCTCAACAATCTCCGATTTTTATCTTTCATTTCGTTGATGAAAGTAAGGGGATTGTGATCACTGTACACAATAATTGGAGAAAGAGCTGAGGTAACATACACTTCAAAATGCTGTAAAGCCAATATCAAAGCCAAACATTCCTTCTCAATTGTGGAATAATTTTTCTGGTGCTTGTTTAGTTTTTTAGAAAAATAACACACAGGGTGATCCACACCACTTTTGTCTTCCTGAATCAATACTCCACCAACCCCTACATCACTTGCATCAACAGATAATTTAAATGATTGGCTGAAATTTGGTGCAGAAAGAATTGGTGCATTCTTAAGCATGGCCTTTAACTTGTCAAAAGATTCCTGACACTTGTCAGACCAAAAACTCAATAAACTTGTCAAAGGTTCAGCAATTTTGGAAAAATTGGAACAAAATTTCCGATAATATCCAGCCATACCTAGAAATCGCATCAGTTGCTTTTTACAAATTGGAACTTGAAATTCAGAGATAGCTTTGACCTTAGCTTCTATAGGTTTAACTTGACCTTGTCCCACAATATGTCCTAAAAATGTGACACAAGCATGGCAAAACTCACTTTTGCTCAAATTAATTGTCAGATTCACATCGCTGAGTCGATCAAAGAATTTTCGAATGGTTTCCAAATGATCTTCCCAGGTGTTGTTGTAGATAATGACGTCATCGATATAAGCGTCACAATTATCAAGACCAAATGTTATCATGTTCATCAGACGTTGAAACGTTGCAGGCGAATTTTTCATTCCAAACGGCATGACTTTATATTGATAAAGTCCATCTGGAGTTACAAATGCTGAAATTTCTTTTGCCCTTTCCGTCAGTGGAATTTGCCAGAATCCTTTTAAAAGGTCAAACTTGGTGACATATTCCGCATTTCCAATTTTATCAATGCAATCGTCCATTCTTGGGATTGGAAATGAATCAGTTTTGGTGACACTGTTGATTTTTCTATAGTCAGTACACATACGGAATGTATTATCTGGCTTGGGAACAAGAATACATGGTGAACTCCAGTTACTTTTACTTGGTTCTATGAAATCATTCTCCAGTAAATACTGAATTTCTTTCTTCAGATAGTTCTGTTTGAGAGGATTCATCCTATAAGGATGCTGTTTCACAGGCGCAGAATCTACAATGTCAACGTCATGATCAATTTTACTTGTTCGTGTTGGAACATCAGGAAACAAGTGCTCATAGTCATGTAATAGCTGTTTAGTTCATTTCTTTCCTGTTGTTGTAGATGTGAAAGTTTCTGGTCTAGGTTGTTCAATATTTCTGAATTCCGAAGATTGGTTATACCAGAGTCACTATAGTCTGATCGTATTCCGTCGTTGATATCTTCACTGTGTGGGACAGGTACAACTAAATTAACTAAATAATTAGCTGAGCTATCTCTGTCAAAATATTCCTTTAACATATTTATATGACAAAGTTGTTTCTGTTTCCGTCTCCCAGGAGTGTTAATGATATAATTTAAGTCATTTACTTTCTTTGCAACGGTATAAGGACCATAAAATTTAGCCTGAAGAGGATTCTGAGGTATGGGAAAGAGAGCCAGAACTTTGTCACCAGGTTTAAAACTCCTTTCCTGTGAATTTCTGTCATACCTTAATTTCATTTTTGACTGAGTAGTGTGAAGATTAGTTCTTGCTACTTCACAGGCCTTTGACAACTTGTATTTGAAATCAGAGACATAATCAAGAAGATTAATCTTTGAATCTTCATTTGAAAGAAGTTTCTCTTTCAATAATTTCAATGGTCCACGGACAGTATGACCAAAAACTAGTTCAAAGGGACTAAAACCCAACGACTCTTGAACTGATTCCCTAACAGCAAACAACAACAAATGAACACCCTCATCCCAATCCTTTTCTGTATCAAAGCAATATGATCGAATCATATTCTTCAAAGTTTGATGAAATCTTTCCAAAGCACTTTGACTTTCAGGGTGATAGGCATAAGATTTAAACTGTTGGATGCCTAGTTCATGCATAACTTGCTGGAAAATTCCAGACATAAAATTTGACCCTTGATCCGACTGGACAGATTTGGGAAGGCCAACAAGTGTAAAAAACTTCACCAAAGCTTTCACAATAGTTTTAGTTTTTATATTTCTCAGAGGAATTGCCTCTGGAAATCTTGTAGATGTACACATGATGGTCAACAAGTATTGGTTGCCTGACTTGGTTTTAGGTAAAGGACCAACACAGTCTACTATTATTCTACTAAATGGTTCATCAAATGCAGGAATAGGTTGCAGATGAGCCTTAGGTATCTTCTGATTGGGTTTTCCTACCATTTGACAAGTGTGACAAGATCTGCAGTATTTAGAAACATCACTTTTGAGTTTCGGCCAAAAAAAATGATTCAAGATCTTGTGATAAGTCTTACGGACTCCTAAATGACCAGCCAAAGGAGTTTCATGGGCTAAATTAAGAATTTCCTGTCGATATGACTTAGGAACAACAATTTGATAGCTCACTGACCACTCGTCACCAGCGGGTACATCAGGTGGTCTCCATTTCCTCATAAGGACCCCATTTTTCACAAAGTAACACACTGGAACTTGTGTGGCTTCAGTTTCACTAATAGCCCTCTGAAACAAACAAGATATCTCGGGATCTTGCTCCTGTTCAACGACAAGGGATTGTCGTTTGTCATCCTGATTAGAACAAAGAGAATGAGTTGCCAAAAGAGGATCACTGTGATCAATACCATTTGATTGATCAATACCTGAGGAAAAAGTGACCTCATCAAAAGACTGACCAATACATGTGTCAGCTAAAGGAATAATATCCTGATCAACATCACTCTCAAGAGCTCTTTTTGCCATAGCTCTAGTAACTGCACAAGCAGGGTACAAATCAGGGATTTCAGTTTCGACAGGATCAACTTTCTGATCCAAACAAGGCTTGTCAGTTACAAGTGGATTAACCACAACCTTATCTCCAGCTAGGTCATTGCCTAGTAATAAATGAACACCCTCTATGGGTAAAGAAGTCACTGCCCCAACAGTCACAGGTCCAGAAACTAAGTCTGATGCCAAATTTACACAATGAAGAGGAACATTTACAAAGCCGCACTCTACTCCCTGAACAAGAACACTTTCACTTGAAGAAGACTCCTCAGACAAAGGCAAAGTACCTGATAAAAAAAGACTCAGAGAAGCTCCAGTGTCCCTTAATATTTTAATTGGGATAGGTTTGGCAGAATCACCAATAAGTGATATAGAACCTTCTGACATGAATGGTTCATAAGCCTCCAAAATAGAATCAGACTGGGGTTTGTTTGACCCAACAAATGTATTGCTTTCAATACAAGACCGTGACCTTGACCTCGTAGAAATAAGAGCATTTGGAAAAGCTCTGTCTTTTCTCTGTTGCTTATTTTTCAACTTGAAGCAATCAGAAATAACGTGCCCTTTCTTTTTACAATAAGTGCACGTAGGAAGAGATAAGGATTTCTGATCAGTCTTATCAGATGTTTGATTCCTAACAGTTGTGCTGTTGTGAAATTTGGAAGTACTCGAATGAGATTGAAATGGTTTTTTACCAGAAAACTGCTGAGAGGACGACTTATTGTCAAATGAAATTTTGTGAGTCAAGGAATAATCATCAGCCATACGAGCAGCATTTTCCAAAGTTTCCACATTCCGCTCGTCAAGATAGGTTTTAACATCACTATGGATGCACCTCTTGAACTCTTCAATTAATACGAGCTGTCTGAGGTTATCATAAGCTTGATCAACTTTCTTGGCTGAGCACCACCTATCAAATAGTTGTTCTTTATCCCTTGCAAATTCGACATGAGTTTGTCCAGTTTCTTTTCTACAATTCCTAAACCTTTGTCGATATGCCTCTGGTACCAACTCATAAGCTTTCAAGATGTACTCCTTAACCACATCATAATCGGTGCTTTGTTGTACTGACAGTGAAATGTAGACTTCACGAGCTTTGCCAATTAGTACACTTTGTAATAACAAAGTCCAATGCTCTCTGGGCCATTTCAAGTATTCAGCTATTTTCCCGAAATGAAGAAAGTATTTATCTACTTCTTTTTCCTGAAAAGGGGGTACTAACCTAATATATCTAGTAACATCAAAACCTGAACTTGTGTTTAAAGGAGTGGAGTGTGCTCTGTTTGCCAGTTCTAATTCTCTTAATTTAAATTGCATTTCCCTTTCTTCTCTTTGCATCTGCATTTGTATTTGCCTCTCTTCCTTCTGCATTTGTAGCTGCCTCTCTTCTTTCTCTCTCCATCTGCCTCTCTTCTTTCTCTCTCTACATCTGTATCCGCCTATCTTCTTTCTCTCTCTCCATCTGTATCTGCCTCTCTTCTTTCTCTCTCTCTCTCTGAATCTGAAGCTTTGCCAATTCTAAATCCATCTGGTTCTTTAACTCTAATTCCCTTAATTTCCTGTCAGAACCAGATACAGGCTTTCTCTTCAAACTTAAAGCACTATTTTCAAAAATTCCCTTTCCTACTAAATACTGAATTAAAATAATCTTTATCTCCTGTTTTCTCAATGATACTTTTGCCTCAGATAGACTGTATTTTCTGGCAAGCTCGAGCAACTCATCCTTTCTCATGCACTCTAACCCCTCCTGGGTAGGTTTTGAAATGAAATTCTGAACATTAGATGCCATTGTAAATGCTTGTTGGTTTCACACAAAAAAAAATTTCTCTATTAAAAATCTTTGCCAAAGACAAACAAAATTCAGAGACAAAATCAATATGAATTAAAAAGATGAATTTAATAGCTCTAATATGCTTTAAAGAAATTCAATCCCGGAAGACGAGCCCCCAATTTCTGTTACGACTCTATGGTCTAAGAAAAATGTAACAGAAAGAAAGTGAAACCAACAAATCAAGTAAAAAAAAATCAACAAGCAATTTATTACTAGATAATTAAAATGAAAAATCAAAAAGTCACTTACAGTAATGTGTTTTGAAATCCTAATAATCCAATAAGAATGATTGTTCTAATCACAAGTCCTAAATATAGAATGTTCCGAATTCACGGCTGTGTCCTTGAATGTTATGATGTGCTAATGGTCTCCAAAGTCCTGATGTACTAGATATCTTGATGTGCTGATGTCAAAATGAAGTATTCCAAAATCTCTGAATAAGTTCAGTTAAATTCCAAAATCATTAATTAAAAATCCAAAATCCAAAAGTTTATAAGCACTGTTATAATCCAATGAATATTTAAAATAATTCCTCTCTTAGAATTTGGAATGAATTTTCACAACTGTAATAGCTCTTTACAAGACTGATGGTAATGTCAAAACTGAATAAATGTCCACCAAACATGGTATATATAAAGATTGGTCACATGACAGAATGTTCTAGAATGTGTGTCATCTTAATGGAATTTTACTTGTAAACAAAATTCAACCTTGACCTTCAAATTGAGAAAACATATTGATCAAAACAACCTAATTCAAGGACACTAGTTAAACATGTTTTTCATGATAAACATTAAGATTTAAGCAAATATTAAAGTGAAGAAACATTTATAATTTCCAAAAATATTTATAATATTATATAAACATCATACATAACAATATATATATATATATATATATATATATATATATATATATATATATATATATATATATATATACCAAAGTTGACCTTTCCCAAGATTCTGATTCTGACTGTCACACGCCGAATTTCAAAGGAACAGCTGGCAGCGAAAATCGGCTTTATTTATTTTTTGTTAAAGAATTCAATATTTTTCCCCTAAATAAATATATCGTTTGGAGTAAGGGCTTGTGGAATTTCTTCAATGTAAATAATCGCAGTTCAAAAAAGAGAGAAAGTCATTACTAGCCTTCTCTCGCCCCACAAAATATAAGTGGGATTAGAACTAAAATATTAAACATTTCTGCACATATTATTAACTCCCTCTTTCAGTGATCTCTTCAATACTTGTTTAGAGACTGGTGTATTCTCTGATGCCTTGAAGCAAGCCAAAGTTTTTCCAATTGATAATGGCGGACACAAGAATGACCCATCAAATTATAGACCCACGTCCGTCCTGCCCGTCATTTAAAAACTGAGAAACACATTTCTACCCACCTATTTTGCTATCTCAATAAAATTAATCTTCTACATCGGTCTCCATCGGGGTTCAGACAAAATCACTCCTGTCAAACTGCTCTGAATAAACTAATAGACGAATGGCTATCTGTTATTAACGCATGTAAAATCACTGGAGTTGTCTTTATAGATTTAAAAAAGGCCTTTTGATATTGTTGATCACGATATTCTTCTACAGAAATTAGAAGTCTATACATTTTCAACCATTACACACTCTTTGCTCAAGTCTTACCTAACAAACAGGACTCAAAGTGATAGTATTGGAAACCACTCATCAGCATTAGAACCAGTCAAATGTGGCGTCCCGCAAGGCTCCATTTTAGGACTTGTCCTTTTTTAGTCTTTATAAACTCTCTACCTCTATGACTTAAATACTCTGATTCCGATATATTCGCTGATGACACAACTATCCACCATTCGGTCAGTTATACATCCTCGATCGATTGGCATCTTTAAACCGATATCAATATCTTCAAAAGTGGTGTACACAAAATAAAATGCACATAAATCTATCAAAAACTACTTGTATGACAATTGGCTTAACTCAGAAACTGTTGACAATTTCTGCACTTAAACATGCTCAATGGTTTTGAACTTGCATCTTTATACTCTCAAAAATTGCTAGGTATCTTCATTGTGCCAACTAAGTTAATCCCGTTTGTATTTTACTGAGTGAAAGGGTTGCACTAATGAAAATTCTTTCAAGTTATGTTTCTGAAATGTTCTTAAACTATATTAAAATAGCTATATTTTGAAAATCTTAGATTATTTGTGCAACTGCAGTACCGCTCAAACTGATAAGCGCTTTCGACTCTCACTAAATCTTTGTCGAGGCCAATTACAAAAGAGAGACAAACAAGACAAACAACAACACAATGATTGAGCTTAATTTACAAGACTTTACATGACTATATGTCTAATGGAAGTGTTTTTTTGTTTTTTTATAAACAATTTTAGAATAATACCAACAAGAACTATACAAATAGTAGTAATCATCGGTACATAAATAAAAAATGAACGAAATGAAAGAATGTTTTTTTTTTAAATATGGGCTTAAAATAGATAATACTTTTATTTGCGTGAAATGCCCTTTTAAAGTCTTATTGGTTTAAAAGGCTTAGTTTTAGCTTTGTTAGCCGGCGTATCCAGTAAGATTCCTTTTATTTCCTGGTTTAAGAACTCGATTTGCTGTTGTGGGCAATTGCAGTCAGTATGATATCTCTGTAAGTATGGCCAGTGTTCTGCTACTGAGTTCTAATTCTTTTTAATCTCTCATTCCAGATTTCCACGTATATTTTTCTTTTCCTTACGGCAAGTAAGAGAGAGAGAGAACAGAGAAAGCAGATGGGGTTTTGATGAAATTGTGTAACGTGTTTTATTAATTAAGAAAATGTCGGTTTAACGAATGAAAATGGATATGGGGTTTTTTTCTTCTTTTTTTTTTCTTCTTTTTTTTCTCGTTATTTTCATATTTGATAAAAGTCTTACTAATAACTGAAATTGTATCATTGGTCTAGAGATTATAGAAGCAACTGTTGAAACCATCATTATATGCATATCCATGAGCCAAGGGCGAATCACAATTTGATATAGCCACAATTGGAATATCAAATTGTTTTATACAAACACTACAAAAACAATGCTATATTTTTAATATATTATATATTTTATAAACAGTCCCGTTAGTTTAACGTGGTTGCTACCGGTTAATATCTAGCTGTATTGACCGTAGTTAAGTAAAAATATGCACCGCTTCCTTATATGAACTGCTTCTGGCTACGACTGAAAAAAAGCAATTACAGCACCTACTGCAATCTATTTCATGCTTTGTTTTGTTGTGGTTTATTAACCTATGACAAGGGTCTAAAACAGATCATATTTTAACATTTAAGGGGACGGACCATTTAATTGTTTGTTTTTGTGTGTGTGTGTGTGGGGGGGGGGGGGTGTACCTGGGATTTTATTTTCGACCTGGATATTTTTTTTTCTTTTATCAAAATATAAATTTTTGTTACTAAAATGATGCAGAGAAAAAGTTGTTTGTCCAACAAATCAGAGAGCAAAAGATTTTCTTTAAGCTGTTTGGACCCGGAAATGTTTTCTGAAATAGTCGTTCCCTAAATCACTCAAGTCCCCCCCCCTTCTCTCTCTCTCTCTCTCTCTCTCTCTCTCTCTCTCTCTCTCTCTCTCTCTCTCTCATGTCGATATAGCCATTCATTTGGAAGGAGTAGAGGTAACAAGATATGACTTTCCTTTCAGGAGTAGCAATAACAAGATTTTCAAGATGGGTGCTGTGGTGGCTATATTGGATCTTAGATCGGCACCATTTTCATTTAAGACCAACTAGATATCATAAGAAGTCTTTTAGTGAAAACCTCATGTTGATACGAGCATCCATTCAGGAAGAGTAGCAATAACAAGAGTTTCAAGATGGCCGCTGTGTGTCAGACATATTGGATGTCAGATCGGCACCATTATCATTTAGGATCAACTGGACAGCATAAGATGTCTTCTGGTGAAACGCCACGTGAATATGACTTTCTGCTCATATAGAGTTATGATAACAAGATTTTCAAAATGGCTGCCACGGCAGCCAAATAGGATGTCATATCGGCACCATTTGTATTTAGAACCAGCTAGACGTCTTTAGAAGTCTTTTAGTGAAAACTCCATGTTGATATAGCCATCCATTCTGGAGAAGTAACAATAAAAACATTTCAATATGGCCGCTGTGGTGGCAATAGTGACCTCAGGTCGGCACCATTTTCATTTAGAACTAAGTAGACATCATAAGAAGCCTTTTAGTGAAAACCTCATGTTGATATGACCATCCATTCAGGAGAAGTAGCAATAACAAGATTTTCAAGATGGCTGCCGCGGCGACCATATTGGATGTCTGAGCAGCACCATTTTCATTTATGACCAACTAGACCATGGGATGAATGTGTGTGTAAAGTTTCATGGCACTCGTCCAAGTAGTTTAGGGGGAGTAGCGATAACAAACTTGTGCTAACGGACAGATGGCCGACAAACGACGGACGGACGACAGACGACGGACGACGAATTACCCCCTGTTTATTTATAATTTCGCTTGTCCTATTCCCCACTCACTGTACCCAGCGGTAATGGAATGTCGCCGCTTTCACTGTTCAGGACGCTAGCCATGCACTGTTTCCAGAGTTCTACTTTGTTTATTTAAACCAACTTTCAAGTTTAAATCCTACCGTCACTTTAACGTATTTAATCAATATGAATGAAAATAGAACCGAACCTCACGAAAAAAAGTAACTTAACAATTTCCAACAAGAATGTACTGCAATATCTGCAGGACTATATTTTTCAGCGGGCATACTCGGCATGTCAAGAATTAACTCCCTCTGTCAATACACATCTTCTTGTAGTTAATCTCAACTCCGTTAGAAAAGTAAGTATGTGTATGTGTATGTGGTATAAATGAAATATACTTTACTTATATGTATAATATGTACACTCCATCAGTGATATACCACGTTGTACACATTTTTCATTAAAAGGAGATTCGGCAAGCTTCGTTTCGTTTGAATGAAAAATGTATATATTTTGTGAGATATAAAAGATACAGCGTACATACTATACATATACTCTCTCTCTCTCTCTCTCTCTCTCTCTCTCTCTCTCTCTCTCTCTCTCTCTCTCTCTCTCTCTCTCTCTCTCGTAAGTTCTCTATTCAGCTTTACTGATACTGGAGTTAATGAGTATAGTTTTATTCCAGTCACAGCGAAGATTTTGCATGAAACTATTACATTATCCAGCGCATTGTATGGTTGTGAAAGCTGGTGAAGCCCCAGCCCTCAGAACATGCTTAAATCAGAGAGAGGCCATCGTTTTTGCATGAATCACAGGCAAGGGTTGTGTAGACATTCGCGAAGTGACGTTTCACTGAGTTTACTGGGTGCTTTATCCATTAAAGCTTACATAGATATGAGTAAATTGTTTGTCCTGGGGCAAAAATGTACATTGCCCAGAAGTATAAAAAAAAAAAATGGTTTTATTCCTGACATTTATAGACTACTGGGAAAATTTTATCTAAATGAGTTTATAGAATTGTTCATACTTCAAAGTCGTTTCCCTGTCAAAAAACCTGATTGGAAAAGTATTGTTAAATACAAAGTACGTACATCATATGAAAATGCTTTTAAATGTCGACTAATTGAAGACGCATCGCTTAATAGATTTCAGAAGATAATGCTTGATGACAGTTTGATTCCGTCTGTAATATGGGAAGTAGCTAGAAAATGTCCATGATCTCTTGATTCATGTCGAATTGTTGCCAATATTTTGACTAAACTTTATTCATCTATGGATGAAGCTGTTTGTACTCGCTATCAAACTGTTTGCATGTCTGTCGTCGATGATTTCATATCTGCATGTAGTTTTCTTGCACAAGACCGTGATAGGTTTTGGTGCCATATTATTGATAAATTCGGTGTGCATGTTTGCATGTATTTAGATTTACTCTCCGATATTGATTTTGTCAATACTCTTTTGGGAATGATGTCCCGTGATTTCAAAGTTCCTATAAGTAATGATTAAATTATGTATTTCATCTTCTGTGTATCACAACTGTTACTTCCATGTGGAATAGATATATAGGTAACGTTTGACTGGTGCATCATGCTGATATTTAATGTGTTTTGTTACTTCTGTTATTTATTTTAAATGTATGCTATGAGCATATTGGTGTCAGCTTATGTACTTTTATCTTCTTACTCATTTTAAATCTTCAAGGTGTAGAAAAAATGAAGCGACTATACATATTTACGTAACGGTATAAATATTCTCGCTTATTTCCATGCTGGATGTGCAGCGTTCACTTAATTTTGTTAACAATGGTATTTTGTGTTTGACATTTTGATATTTTCTTTTCTCCAGTTACTGCTAAGTTTTCGGCTGTTCATTCATTTATGTAATTGTATGACTGATTGTACCCTTCGTAACAAGGACTCAATAAAGCTCTCTCTCTCTCTCTCTCTCTCTCTCTCTCTCTCTCTCTCTCTCTCTCTCTCTCTCTCTCTCTCTCTCTCTCTATATATATATATATATATATATATATTTATATAAATATATATATATATATATATATATAAAGAATTACCCCTTAAAATCTTTACATTTTGTTCCTGCGTTAACAGAAGCGGCAGCAGAAGTAGAAGATAAAATGACGAAGGAGAAAGTAACAGCAGCATTTTTTTGTGACATGAATTTGGTGGCAGTGAATTTTTAAAAAAAGTATTTATTTAAGTAGACTATCTAGTCATACCTGATATGATTCCGAAAGTGATATACACATGGAAAAGATCTGTGGCGAAAAGACTCAATATAAAACCGGCCGATGCCAGGATAGATCCTATAATTGTGACAGGCCGACATCCGAATCTGTTGGTCAAAATGCTTGCGACTGGAGCTGTAACAACACACATGTAAATAAATTCATCTAGTCGTAGATAACATTCCTCATTCCTTTTACAGACCCAACATTTTTCTCTCGAAAAGATTCTTCTTAAAACATGTATGATTCTTTTAAAATGTAATATAAATCAGTGTCCATTTTAAGACATATCAATCTTATTATCTTAATAATAATAATAATAATAATAATAATAATAATAATAAACCCGAATCTGCATACCCCCCACCGCCCAAATGAGTGCGAAACAACCGGAAAGTTTGCTAGAGAAAGTTTTCTTTACAGTTGAATGATTAAACTTATACCCTGAAAACGCTTAAAATGCCGGAGCTTACGAGGCCTTAGATCCCTGGGCTCCCTCTGTGGGTTCCGTTCCCACAGACCCCGCGCCTTCTTTTTTACGCTCCCCTTAAACGTTATTTCTGGATCCACCCATGGCAAGTAATTACATATGACCAGGCCTATAAATCATAAAATTCCGAGTTTCACTCTGAGATTGAGTTTCCTCTACAGTCAATCAAAAGTGAATTGTAAAAAGTAAAGTCATTTGCGATTGGTTGGTAAAAAATCTTAAGTTCCAGCACAAGCTAAAAAGTATTATGATTTACAAGCCAGCTGCTCCTTGGCAGGCATATGTTTGTAAAGAGTCTGTAAATAAATGAGGTGCACGAATGAATAGCCATTTGGAACCATAGGGCTACACTGATCCAAAATAACATAGTATTATTTCCCGGAGGCCTACGTTTACCATTAATTATGCCGATATACAATCTTCGAGGAAACTCTGCTGACGTGAAGATATCTCTCCATTTGGCCCATATCTAGCAAAAGCTATCAAAGACTTAAAAGTTGACTCACCAATAATGTTCAAAGTTCCAACAAAGATGGATTTTACCCAAGCCGTCTGACTTTTACTGCCACGGAAATAGACCAGCAGATGTATATAAATCAGTCCGAATGAATACCGGATGCCGTCGACAAGAAACCCAACAGAAAATGCTGCGGCCACAATCACCCAGCCCCAACCTCCATCGATTTCATTCTTCATTCTAATTTTTGAGCCTACAATAGTAAACTGTTAAGTTTGACTTTCTTAACTTCATTAGTATGTTGGGTAGGAGTTTTGGCAAAGGAGCAAAACTGACTTCTTTTCTGGTCAAGTTTTACCTTCCCTGATGATGCAGAGACATAAGTTGGCCATTCTTATTCTTATATGACAGGACCAGTTACGGCCGGTTTGACATGTGTTCTTTGGTGACATCAACTTTGCTCAAACATCAGAATTTCAATTCATGTAGTTAACAGAAAAGAACAGAACAGAATTTTATTGATTTGACGTATGCAAAAAAGCACAGAGTCAATACAATACATAATTCATATACAATACATGGTTGCACAAATTAATGAATAAATTAATGAATATATATGTAATTAACAAATGATCCTATAAAAATAACGATAATAACTAGTTTGCTGTGCTCAAACATTTGCCGAAGCACTCGCGAAAACTTTCGGCCCTCGAGCTTAAGCCTTCCCCACAAGATCCGGAGAACTTTGTCAAAGAGCGTGAAATTAAATGTTGTATGCAGAGCCTTGTGATTCGAGAGATGCCTAAAAAAAAGTATTATCTGTACTATAAATAATGTGAAAAGCTCGCTGTATACAATATTTGTTGATTTCGTGTAGGAAAATCCTTATTCTACGATTGCTAATGAGTTATCTTAATTGTTTAGCCAAAGACTTATTGATAATTTTATGCCAATGCGGAGAATAGATTTTTGGTTGGTAATGCTTTAATGTATCAAGGGAGTTTAAAAACTGAGCTGTTATGACAAATATTGTAACAAACTTCAATATTGTAAAAGATTTACTCCAGCTTTTTTCATTTTGCTTATTTTGTTCAGTATAAGGGCAGCATAAAATAAAGTTATCTATGCCCAAATTATTTTATTTCGGGAACCTTTGGGATGGTTGACCATTAGTAAAACCATCTGTTTTCTAGTCTTGCAATATACATTTTGTGACTACGTTTGTTTTAATAAGGTATTAGCAGAGAGATTCATAATATCAGGTAAAAAGGCACGGCAAGTGTAATCCGAGTTGAAACACAGATAACGGTTGATAACCTTAGAGTCATTAAGACTTTGGGTCAGTACAATTTAAATAAAATTATTAACATGATTTATCTGTGGAAATTGAGAGGAAATGATGAATTAAATTCAAAAGGACAAGAATTGAACACATATTCACATATGATTTGTCATGTTCTCAAATAATAATATTTTAGCATTATTTCAATCTATAGTAAAATGAGTAAAATGTCATCGGCTGCGATAAATGTAAGCGATAAAACTCTTGTCTAGATTTAGTCATGTAATCCTACCACCCATGATCAGATCCGAGTGACAAGTCATGTCGTCATGTTACGTATCGTGTGAAAGGCTAATAAGGACTTGTAAATGCCTCGTACATTTTTCTTTTCCACGCCAACATTTTTGTTTTGTTTGTTTTTTTTTTGTTTTTTTTATTTATTTGGGGGGGGGGGGGGTATATTTTTTTTTATTCATAAATTTTTTTTTTTTTTTTTTTTTTTTTTTAATTTTTTTTTTTTTTTTTTTTTGGGGGGGGGGGAGGGTTTGGGGGTTTTGTTCTTTTTATAAAAATTTAGAATGGCAAGAAAAACCCAGGGCTAGAACGAACCCACATTTAAAGATCAGAATAGTATTTATTTTCTTATATCATATACATCATTTTATTTATTTCATTTATATTTTTTGTTGTTATTGTAATTATTAATATTTAAATAATGCTGATCGATAGGTGGATTTTTATATCAAAGAAAAAGTAATATGATATTCTAAGAACAATAAACAGTTTCCCAATTTAATAGCTCAAAAGACAAGAAAGCCTTAAGTGATCCAGGACAAGAATGAAATCACATATAAATGTCAGGATAGTATTTATTTCCTTATTTCATATACACCATTTTATTTATTTCATTGGTACATTGTTGTTGTAACTATTATTATTAATATTATTATTACTGAAATAATGAAAATGAATCGTTGGATTGCTGTAACAAAGAAAAAGCAATATCAAATGCAAAAACAATAAACGGTTTCCCAATTAAATTGCATGAAAAACCTGAATCCCTTTAAGAAAACAGCTGCAATTATAAGAATAATGTTATGTCGGCAATTACTAACGATAAAAAGTAAGGCATTTTGTATGCCTTGAAAATGTGTTACCTACTGCCATTTTTGAACATGTTCTTGCATATTAGCGCTAACAGCTATTACCCAGTGAAGAGGAGTTATATTTTCGCCTCAAATGACCTCTGACTTTATGTTAAGGCTGTAAATCACATCCATCTTCTGATAAATCAAGGACAGATTATGAGAACAATACTTACGAGGTCCAGACAATATATCGTGCAAAAAAACCCCACAAAAAAACATGGAATAAAACAAACATAACATAAATCCTGCTACACAGGTACGCCATTCTCTCACCGTATCCAAAATTCAAAGAACGAACATCCTCGACAACTCGACAAGGTGCAACAAGGTCACATATAAGGGCTATTGGTAATGCAAATAGGCTTCACAGGATGGTTGGGTGTGGTATAGCCAAATATCATGTATAGTACGGGATATTTATTCATTGCTGATAGAAAATACATAATTTTTCTTCTTCATAAAGAAAATGGGAAAATAATTCGGATTTATTAATAATGAAAAACTATACACTATCTTTCGATTGCCATTTATGCTTACCATGTCTGCAAACTATTATGGTTATAATTAGACTTTTACACAGAATTTTGTATGCAAATACATTTCTAACTAACATTGGTATGTCTGAAAACAATAGATGTTCAATTGTGAAACAGATCAGAAAACCTCACGCATCTATTTTGGCTTTGTTCAGTTGTGACCTCCTTTTGAAAAGATATTCATCGTTGGATAGAGACCAAGTGTATACATATACATGACCTAAATTTGACCTTTGACAAAATATTATTTTGAATATTAGATCGGATAAAAGCAGACTTGACTTTGAATTTTATTGTACTGTATACAAAGCAATACATTTTTAGGTAAAAAATAAATCAAGCACATTTCTATTTTCATAATTTTGAATGTTGAATATCTTCGATTTATAAAACACAAAAATGAATTTGTTATAAAATTGTAAGTGGGATAAATTCAATGAAAAGTGGAGCTTGTACCTAAATTGAGTATCGTATCCTAACTTTTGGTAGTTATGCTAAGTTTCCAGTATCTTAGTACATTTATTGCGTACAGCATTAATATATATATATATATATATATATATATATATATATATATATATATATATATATATATATATTATTAGTTTCCAATTTGAAATCAACTGCTTATGATATTATTTGTTGTTGCATCAACTATGCATAAAATCAGTAATAACTACTTATTCCACTCTCTCTCTCATATAATCCTTATCTTGTAGAAAATCTCCTTTTGTATATTTTATGTTTATGTACATTATTAATGTTATATATTGTCTTACATTATTGTACGACTGGCATGGAATTGCTGTTTAACCCATGACTAGCATATGACGGGGATAATAAACACACCCCACACCACTAAAAAAAAAAAAAATGCATTAAAAATTCTTGAACTTAGTTCTTAGTACACAAGGTAAAACTTTTGAACGAAAGCTGAAGATGATGATGAGGATGATAGTGATAATAGTAATTCTGATGATGATGGTGTGATAATGACAAATAAAAAGGGAAGAAATAAAGGCTACAACGTGATAACATACGCGACATAATCCTCTGGGAATAAGTAACATATGCTTATCACATCCAATGAGCCTGTCAGCTCGTTATTAGATATGGAAAGCATTATCTATCGTCGTCTCCCCAACCCCCATGGTACATTTTTTGGGGTATTGTACCATTACACTTGGCAAATTATGAAAAACCACCCCCTCTTTCTTTTTCTTTTTAAATATAATACAATTTACCATAATTTTGACGGCATAATTTTAGAACATACCTGGCACACTGGGTATTAAATCGGTAGATTAGTGAAAAAGTTTGTCCAGGGCTCAAGATGTGTTTTTTCTTTAAATACATTAAAGTGTATTAAGATAAGTACAGAAATCAATAAACGTTTTATCACTCTACCTTATGATGATCACATATATAAACCTGCCGACCGTCGAAGTATAATAATCCCTACAGAGGTTGAATGACCCGCTATACAGCCCTGTCTTCCCAACGCCACCATGTACATTCAAAGTCAAAATGGCGTCTGAATACCGGTGAATGGCTGTAATTTGCTGACTGTGTTTCGATGTTATGACTGAGTCTATTCGCACCATTTAGACGTTACCAAGTAGGCCATCTAAGGTCAAGTGCAATGTCGTATTTTATCGTATTTTCAGATACTGGAGGATCTCTTGACAAGTTTTAAAAAAAGCCACTCTTAAAGGAAAGAATGAGCAGTACAAATATCAAAGTTTGTTGACAAGATAGGAAGATAATTTTTTCATGGAAAGAAATTCTTGATATACAAATTTGCGGCTTTGTATCTAATTTCTGCAACACAAAAGGAGAGAAAATTCAAACGTACAACCATTATATAAAACAGCATTCTTGATGATTTAAATTAACAAAAGACATTCGATAAGCACAGTCAACCCGTTCAAATCAGATGATTTTTTAAAAAATATAAGTAAATCCCCTTTTTAGTTTACATGATGCAATATTAATAAAGAGATGGGCTTTCCTGGACTATTCTATAAAAAAAATAAAAAAAATAAAAAGATCTGCAGCTCGTTGGGCTTTCCGAGACCATATGGTGACTAAATGTGCAGAGCACATCTATTCTTCTGATTTTATAGTGCCCTTTTCTTTCTGTAGGCTTTATTACAATATCTGTAAGGTTTAATTTCTTGCAAAAAGTAGAAAATGCATTTCGTGAATCAATTTTCTAAAATAATGTAATATATCTAAGGTATGTGCTATATGTATTTAAGTCTCCGTTTATAGCTTTTAAAGATTTTAGTAATTATTTGCTTGATTATGGGGAGTCAGTGTCGGGAAGATATTTCTCAGCCCGAATAATTAGCCAATTTCTAGGAACAGACGTCATAATGTACAGTATTCAAGAGACTTTATGACAGAGTGATTAGTTTCGTAAAATTGACCCTCCCTAATTTCTTAACATAGGGAATTCTCGGGATATTTTTAGGTATACATGTTTAATAACTTGAGATAGGAATAATTATTTGTATTGGGTGTTTGGGTCGTGTTTTGTATTCCACGGTGTGAAGTACTAATATTTGGCTACGAAAGTCTTACTGGGGAATCATGCAAATGTAAAACAAGAGAAAAACAATGCAAGTGTGAAGTTAGAGTTTTAGGCTGTGTAGTTATTTATTATTAGAGGAAAATTATTGGTACTGATTGCGCGTTCAAGAACCTTTCAGTTGACAATGACTGTTGCCTTGAGGTCCTAGGAAATAGGGGAAAACAATGGACTTCAAGCCATACTCACGCAAGTGTTTGATTCGCTTGGTAGAGAAATCCCTTGCGTGTAACGATACTAATTTAACTATTTCACAGTCTATATTGAGTAGTAGTTAGCTATGATCGCACCTGGAAAAGCTGTAATTTTGTCTAAATCTGTGTAGATGATGTAAATTGCTTTGGACAATCTATTAAGGTAATTGTTTGGGCTAGACTATTTTTTTTTTAAATTATGAAATTATCACTTAACTTACAAAATATGTTGGCAAAAGAAATTTTGTAATAATCGACAATAACGTTGTATCGTTGGTGATAAATATCTCTGAATGATTAATTTAAAAGTTTCGTTTTCTTTTTAAAGCACTCATTAGTTATTACAACTTTCGTAAGCTTTTGTACTCTTTTGTGTTCTCAAAATAATACTAAATCAATACCAAAGAACATTCGCACACTTTTTTTTAAAGAGTAATTGAAATATTTTTTTGAAATTTCAGTATGGTCTATAAAAGACAATTTTGGCATTTAATAATTCCGGTTTTAACCTGTTCTTACCTAGAAACTCCCATTCAGATCAGTCCGATTGTTATCCAATTAACGCTTTTCCCTTTTGTAAGTAAATTTTGGATCAATTAGGTTTTATTTTACCGAAATTAATTTTTTTTTAAATTTCAAAGACATGGGGGGGGGGGCGGGGTTCTATTTATTTTAATTTATTTATTAAAAAGTCCATAAAACCCATCTCTCTACTATTTGCAAAAGTCGAGAAACTAAATCCAAATACTTTGACACAAGAAAAGAACATCAAACTCCCTTTCTTTAACAAAGCACTCTAACCATGAAAATTGTGAGATACTAGTATACACGTATTTCATATCACTTTCATGTGCTCTTAGTAAGGAAAAAGAGGAAAATGTAAAGGGAAAACAGTGTGATAAATTACATTCACAAGCATATCACACCTAAACACAAACAGAGCACACACTTCTTCAGCAAAAGAAAAATAAGAAACAGTATATTCCACACCAACTTACCATGCAAATATTAAAATATAATGATTAAAATATAGAAATACTATCATTTAATCACTGATCTTCCCTGACTCATATACTAGTATTAGGACATTGCTTTGAATCCGAGGCAGTAAAACAAGCATTGATCAGAAACATAATATTCTCTCATCAAAGACCGTCCTGCCCATATTGTGATGGGACAGGCAGTGATTAATTGACGATTTCCCATGCTCTACTTCTCTAACACAGCTGTCAGTCAATTATTGTTGTTTTTTTTCGAAATTTCAATGGGCCGCTTGCCCATATTGTGTAATGCAACATGTGAGCCATTATATAATGGCATCCGTTGTATGATTATTAGGACGCGTGCCGCCCTAATGTATAGATACCTGGATAATTTACACTATACATTTGTAATAATATTTTTATTTTTCATCCAGTCTGCGTGAAAATTTCACCTTGCACCAAAAATATAACTAAAAAATAATGGTAACATTTCGTTCTTCACTTGACAACATATGCAAGCTGTAGTTGATGATGACCACTCTTAATTAGTGACGGTTGTTTCTGGTGTACCACAAGGCACCATGCGTGGTCCCATATTATTTTTTGTGGTACATAAATGACCTTGGATCTTTCAGTTAAATCACCAGTAAACCTTTTCACGAGTTTTGTTTTCTCTGTTATAATTGCTTCCATTATTTCTAGCGTGGCATCATTTGGGAAATGCCCATTTGACCCGTGGAGAATTTTTTTTATTATATTCTTTAGTGTGAAATATGGAAACTTATTGGCGAAATAATTTTCATATTTTTTTCATTCCTATATTTTCACATGTGAAAAATATATCCTTATATTTTCACATGTGAAAATATAAGATTTCCCATCATGATATGTGGCGCTGGATTATGTGTGCCTACAGAAGTTATACCTGCAGCAACAAAAACGAGCATTTTGTGAGCTACAACAAATAAATAGAAACTGCATTACATTTCAGACATGGAAATTAATTTTTGCAGACGAAATTTTAGTCGACGCCGTTCGCATCTCTATGAAGTTATTTCCCCTTACATGCTTGACAACAATGATAAATCCGCTGTGATGCATTTATGAATAGGACTTGCTTCGTGGTCAAATATGATCAAATAGTTTACAAAATTTCAAAAAAATAATTTACTGCGACAGATTAGGTCAACCCAATCATACCGCTATCTTAAGTCGATGATATTTATATGACCAGCCTTTGAAATTGAGGTGAATTTACGACAAAAGGGTGGGTGGGGGTGGAGTGTGGCGATGAATCGTGAGTTTAATCTTCCAAGCTTCGATTCTGGAGCAACTTTGGTATAAAAAAAAAATAATTTCTTTTTTTCCTGCGATAATACCGGATATATTTCATCTTGTGGTACCCAAAACGGTATACTAGTATTTTAACTCGTGGCTTCGCCACTCGTTAAAATATCACGCTTTGTGTACCACACGATGAAATATATCCGGTATTAACATAGGAAAAGAAAATATCCTCTATATATTTGTCTCATAACATGGTAAGAAGAGGTAAAATATGCTTCAGTATTATCACTATACACACTGCAATATTAAAATTTATTTCAGAGTATAATTTGGTATTTTATTAAAAACTTATTTGCGTTATTCGGTAGAAAGGTGTATAAAACTCAGTGGCGACGCAAGGGTTCGAGGAGCCTGGGCAATGTCCTTTATTAGCCTCCCTACTGTGCTACAGGGAACGGTTCTTATGTCAGTTACCCACCCCACCCCCCTCAAAAAAAAAAAAAAAAAAAGTTTTGTGAAGATTTGTCCTATTTACACTAAGGTGAAGGTGAAATACTAAGAAAATTTCAGCTAAAAAAACCTCTCCCGACTGCGCCTCCTCCCCCTTCGCCTGGCACCCGGGGGAAATTGCCCCTCCCAACCACCAACCCCCTCGAGCCGCCACTGATAAAACTCCTACCCAGCTTAGTCCTGTATATGGTATACAATTCCCAGTGATATTATTATGTAAATATAACTAGGTTAAAAAATACATAAATAAACTATATCGTTTTAGATTAGACCTAGTGAGCGATGCGATGCCTTTGGAGCCAGTAAAAACTTGGACACACGAGAAGATAATGATGTCGTGATGAAATCGGAGTCCTCATTTAAATTTTTAAAAAGGGGCACATTCCGTTTGAGAGTTTATCTTTCAAGCCAAACCAGGTTTGCAATAAGATGACTCTACTGTAAAGTTGACCTTTTTGATCGGACTTGAAATATCTGTTATCAGATACCTGGTACAACGCTTACAGCGACAGTATCAGATTCCAGGGAGTTTATTTTCAAGAAGATTGGGGGGGCATTTTATTTCTGCCTACAGGTGAAGTAGGCTAAAGGGTTTTTGTTACATGAAATGTATAAGCTTCATATAATATTACAACTACTAAATTTATATGGGTTAAACATTTCGCAACTTTCCTAACATATGTGATGGTGACGAAAGAGTTATGCTTCTTCAAAAACCGCGTTTTGTTAGTCCCGCTGCATGGGCCACTGCTTCCTGCGTTCTAGTTGCGTAGTTCGAGTGTTGGAACGGATAACGTTTGACAAACCTTACAGAGTTACTCAAGGTGGTAAATCTTATTCAATTCAGAGGTAAGTGTTGTTTTAATACTATCTATTTTGTTTGCAAATACGGTTCCAGGATAGCGTTTCACAAACTATAAATGGGTTACGCTTGGTGACAAACATGAATGTAACCTGGAGGCTTTGTTGTTTCATTACATTATTTTACGGTTGGATCTATCTGCTGGCTTGTATGCATTTACTTTGAATATTGCCTTGCCTTGTTTGTGTACTTGACCATCGGTCAGCCTGCATTAACATTGTTTTTGATAACCACATATCCTACGAATGCTGTGCTTGTATTATGACGTTGCTAATATAGTGATTTGTTTACGAAATGTGTAAGTGTCATATAATACTGTAGTATCATTTATTTTCGTGGGGCTCAATTTTCGTGGTTTTGTAAAAAAATACATTTTCGTGGGTACTTAAATTCGTGGTTTTGCCTGTCAAAGTTTGGATATTACTAAGTGTTTAATTTCGTGGTTTAACCTCTACAAATACCCAAAATAAAGAATACAATAGAATAAAACTCTGCCGACGCAAACGGCGGTCACTTGAATGTTTATAACAATACTTTCATACAGTGTTTGTTTCGTGGCAGTTTGCCAGAGCACGAGTATGGAGTTTAAGCTATAGAGAGTTCAAAGTCTTTCCCGGGTGCTCCAGAAAGGTTTTCAGATAGAAAACAGCATGTTATTCTTCCATGATCAGTTACATAATGAATTCAATATTTATGAATCAGCAACCACAAAATAAAAGGTGAAAAAACTGTTGAATCGTCGCACGCGATTCCGATGCTTGAGTACAGCTGATTTCACACAATTGCACGCGTCAGAACCTGCTGGAACCAATTCGATCATGTCAGAATATTAAATTACAATTAGTTTTAGATTCGTCAACCATTTGGACAGCTTACGAGGATATGTGATGGTAACGGAAAGTTTATGACTCTTCCATATGAAGATATTTCAGATGAACATGACGGTTCACCCACCAACAGTACACATTAGTGACGTCCGATGGAAAAACTCTTTTAGTACAGCTCCTGGAAAGTATTTTTTTTTTCTTTTCTGTTTTAAGTACAACTGCTCCAGGGTGGCGTAGTTGAGTCACATGTGGTACCCAAACATGCATATTACCAGGAGGTGTATGTGTGTGTGTGTGTGTGTCCTCCTTCCAAGAAGTCAGCGGAGTTTGGACCCCTATCAGGAGCACTCCTTACACATAATTTTCCAGGAGATAAAGCCCATAATTAATGTATTTTAATCGTGGCAGGAGATTCTATCTAGAAAGGGCATTCTCATCCTATCCCCCAAGACTGTCTTCAAGTATATCAGAAGTCAAAGGGGGAACAAGGTTCTCTGATTTCCGATTTGGGATTTTTTCATTTGCCAAAGCGGAAGACAGACGACAAAATTCACATCCAAGTACATCGCATCCCATGCAGGCTCAGTGTCCAAGCAGACTCACTTTCTTGACGGAATCAGCCGATTTGGACCGAATGGTCCATTCACCCTTTGGTCTTCAGTCGTATCTGCGCTCGTTGGTGTCAACCTCTCATGGACTTAATTGCGACGAGATGGAACTCAACATTTCCCAAGCTTTATCCCTCCAGTCCCCAATCCGAAAACTCTGGCTGTGGGGATTCTTTCCCTAATGTGAGCCGTCTCAATTCATACACCTTTCCCCCAGTCCCTATGAATCTCAAAGACTTGAAAACACTTCTGAAATCGCAGTGCCGTCTAATCCTTATTGTCCTCCTCGAGTCGGAAAAATCATGGATCAACTACGTATTGAACCTAGCAGTGGAGATTCCCGGGAAGATCATGCCTTCTCCCCACGTGTTCAAACAACCGAGAATGTATGCAAATCCTCAGAAGGAAACGGTTCTCAGGTTAAGTGGTGGACATAATTGTTCGGGCCAGGGGCACACCACTTTGAATGCCTATAAGGGGAAATGATGAAGTGGCTTCTGCCAGTGTTGCGAGTGCAAACACATCTCATGCTTAAAAGCCCCATTACCATTGATAGCTAACTTTATCCTACGCTTCTTCCATTAGAAGTTAGCTACCATCACATTCAACGGCCTACATGTCCTCAATTTCAGACATTGTTTCGACATCATTGAAGGAAGATCATAGGCCATAACAAAGACCTCTCCAACCTTCTTGAGAACTTTGTCTTGTCTCGATCGTAGCCTTTGGCTCGTTGCCCAAAATGGAATAAGACACCCTACAAATCTCCGTGACTCATCTCTTGTACAACACCTGCTTCAGAGTTACCCTAGCTGCGACAAGCAGAATCATTGAGATGTACGCCTTGTCCGTCAATCAATCCTAACTATCTGCAGTTCCGACATGACCGTGCGGAATGGTTTATGACTGACCATGCTTTCACCGACAAGAACAGGCTACCACTAATGGGTAAACAGTCTTTTGTCTTTCAACGGCTGTCTTCCTTGCATCCTTTGTATCATGGTCGTCTACAGGAACCCTCCAGGGCTCTGAAGTCTTACCTTAAGCGAACTGTGTCGATTAGAAGCGGTGGATTTATTTTGTTCTTTCTACTCAAAGAAGGAAGGACGATATGTCCTCTCGGGCCCTGTCATTCTGAATACGATATGGGTAACCGCTCAACCCACGTAGGAACTTAGCCAAAACCAGATTAGGTTCTTATGCATATCGGCTCTGGCGGTCACACTAGCATAGTATTTGAGCGCAATCCAAGCCGTTGGATGGCGGTCAGAGACGAAAGTCTCTAACTTTGACCTTAGAGACCTTTCGTCCCAAAGGGATCAATTTGATCTTGTGGGGCCTATACCAGGAATGCAACAGGCTACCTTCCCAGGTCGTTCAGCAGCTACACAACGACTCGAGTTACTCTACTTCCGCTGGATTTGCTTGTTTGTTTGTTTCCATTCGTGTTCATGGATAAATCATGTGCTAACCATAGCCCGTATCGCACACAACCTGAAGCTACTTCACCTACATTAGGAGACCGGAAACAGGGCCAGCACTGGGGTTAGGGAATGTAACTTGTTCTCCTCTTAACTATTCTCCTAACGTATTATGATTATGTAATGTATTTGAAGAAGAAACCAATGAGTAAAATATGTTTCTTCGATAATAATTAAACGAACACATTACAGGCGCACCCTACCAAGCCCTCCCCGCAGTTACATCCATGAAAGAGCTTGCACATCCACTCCAGTAGTAACTCGTGATTTACAAGATTTGGCGTCAATCTCTCTATCCAATGAGGAGGCCATTCTCGATTGACTTCCGCCTTGGCATGCCGACGACGTTCTAGCACTTTTGATGATGCTAACGAAAGTCAGAAGACGTGATGAACGTCTTTTTGGCTTGGGAGTGCTGGATTTGGGAGGTAGTGGACGTTCTAACATATAATTTTCGCGTAAGTATTATACAAGAAACATATTTTACTCCAAAATTGGTTTTTCGTGGTGGTAAATTTGTGTTCAATTTATGTTCTTTATTCCCACGTCTGTCTTTCAGTGCTAATATCCGAGTACATATTTCTAATATATGCTTCAGGTGTTTGTTTGCATATCTTGTAATTATGAGATAACACTAACACGGATTATTCATGATCAGGCCGGTTTTAGCTGGTTTGATTTTGAGTTTGACTGATGCGAGTGTGTGATGTCAGCTATACACTGATAGAAATTTCGCATGTGTGTTTAAATTTTTGTAAAACTCCGTTGTGGTTAATTCGACAACAATTCATCCGTTTTGCAACTGATCACCCAATAACAACGGCCAAACACAGTTTGCTGAGCTAAATTATTGCCGGGACGATCGAGAAAGACAGTGAAGCTCTAGGCTCAAACTTTGTCCTCCTGCTGCGGAACAGGTTTGAACTAAACAAGTTGGGTATATTGATCCCATATTAACAAACAACTGAAGTATTCAAGTGATCTGAGAAAGTTTGCCATCCATATTCCTGGTAGAATCTTGCCTACTCTTCATCTATAGCGTAAGTAGTACACTCTGTGCTGGAAAAGTCTTCAAAGCCTGCCGGTAAGCATAGAGACTTCGATTACAGATTTATTTGCCAGCATTTATTTATTTGTTATCAGTCGTTGATAAATGAGTCTGAAGTCTCCATTTTATTCTTGAAAATTAATCCTACAAATGCTATATATTTCTCTGTGTTATGTTCTAGCACTTTTGCTGAAATGATGCTCCATTATTGCTACAACCCCCCCCCCCCCCACCACCAAAAAACAAAAAAGAAATATGGTGAGGACTGAACCACTTCTAATACTGGCTTCATGTTTCCTTTTCTCCAGGCTATTCATAATTTTCCAATGATCCTTGTTCTTTTGAAATTTAGATTTTCATATTCGTACAAGATATGACTGATTTTCGTCTGACCCAATATCACTCTCTTTATAGTAGAACCCATGACAGGTAAGTACAATGCACCACTGGAATAATTTTGAAAATCACATTCCTGCGGATATTAAAATAAATCAGTTTATGTTTGATAACGCAGTGAAGTCAGAAACGATGTTTTAAAATTTCCTGAAACGCAGTAGTATCATTTTTACTAATTTTTGTTTTCTTTGTGTCCTCATTTAAGGTGGTCATGGAACACTGGCGAGAATATAGTAGCTCCTTCTCGTCTCAGAAATCATCCAACAGTGTTGATCTATTCAACTTTTTGCTATGAAGACGTATCAATACAACTGATATTAAGTAATGTCATTAGTGAAATTCTACCAACTGTGTTCAATCAATGTTCCTTTCGCCTACCTTTAATAATGGACATGGCTCCACTAATGTGGCGACACATATTCAGTTGCTAATCTCCTCCACAGGTAACGACATGTTGTCTCCAGTAGCTGCGGCGGGTTTCGCTGTGGGCGGAGCGTTATTCGTCCTAGTGGTGGTGGGTATCATTGTTTACTGCATCATCGCCAAAAGGAAGAGGGGCGACAAGAACGTCACGCCCATGAGACAAACGACAGAGCCACTAGTTATTTACGCAAGTCGTAAGTACGAGTCTTACACATTACCTCGTAAAATCTTTTGGTTTAAACAGTATTTATTTGCAGAGGTCATCGTGCAAAGTACATAAAATCGATGAAGAGATATAGATGACTGACAAATAATCATAAGCTTATTTCGAGCTCTCTCATCATTAACAATAATATTTACTATTAATAATGTAGCTGATGTGAATAATGAAGGCATAATATTGCAAACATTGAAACATGCTATTGAGGTTTTCCGCGAAAATTGTATATACAATATTGTAATAATGTCAGACAATAACTTATAAGCATTTACAGCAGAAACATGTTATTGCATACTTGCAAATCAAAAATTGAAAGAAAATATATGAATATGTTGGCATTGATGAAGTGGGGAGGGGGTAGATAAAGGACTTCTAACTTCAGCTCGAGTGGTACATATTTATAATAACAGAATACGTACTGAAGATATAACAGCTTAGAGTGAAGACATGCGTAGTGATTAAGCAAATCTCTTAATTGTAGTTATGTAAGATCTCCTTGTTGACCTCAACCAATTGCAATGGGTTACCCATTAATAACGAAGTTATTTCTGTAGTATGGAGCAAAATTCCTATTGTTCTGTTTCTGAGGGTAACATATTTTGCACAGTCTAAGAAAAAATACTTTGCGGTTCCTGGTTTACCACATGAACATTTATTGCTAGATGACAAATGGTTTCTGAAAAGATCGTCATTTAATAAACTACAACCAAGTCTAAATCTTGTGTGCATAATTTGTGCTAGTCTTTCTCCATGATAGTAATAGATCGGGACTTTTTCTAGATTCATATTTAGGTGTGATTTAAAAGAGAATAACGAAGGGTTGTTTCGAATTTCCAAAAAGAGAATCGCAATAGACTTTGGTAAAAATGAACTTTGGTATAGATTTGTCCTGGCGAAGGTCGTCTCAAGGTGAAAGTCAGACTAGCGTGGCAATCCTTTGAGTAGACGGATTGGGGCCAAATCCTCTCAATAATCAATTACTACTTCCGCTCGTGCTTGGAAGCACTCTTTGTCTCGAGACCTCGCATTTGCCGAATTCATTTGTTCCTTTTTCGTACTTGGTCGATATTTTGGAGTTTTCTCACTGCAGGAAAGTGTACTCCAGCTATTGTTCTGTCTATTTCTCGCTCTATCTTGATCGCAGACGAATACTTTGCACTTCAGTGGTCTGACTTCGTTATACGATAATCTTATTGGCGCCATTTTAATTACCTGCCTTATGGTCTATGGTACTTTTAGTTCAACTCAGTACTCGACCTAAATAATAAATTCTGTCAATTAATTACATTTTGTAAGATCATGTCAATTAATTTAACTGTTATTACATTTTGTAAGATCATTCCTGTAATTTAATTTTTGTCGTTTATTCATAGCGTTCCTGTTACAGTAAGTTCAACGCGACGCTTGGCTGAGTTCACGTGTGTATGCCACTACTCTGCTCTCGCTATTTACGGGTGTCATCCAGTGGACAGGATTAAGTCCGTGGGGTGCAAGTGATTGAAACTGGCTGATACAATCATTTTACCTGTATAGATTGTATGGAATGCAATTAAAGTCATACATGTGTGTTTACACTGATCTGGATATATATGGGCGACCGTAACTGCCAAGCAACCCAGGCGAATGAGAGAAATATGTAGATGCCATCCGTCTTGTTGGCAATTTCGGCCATCACAGGCTTCTCACACAGCCCCAGCCCCTCCGTCATCATCTTCACATAAAACATAACAGATCTTTTAGGCACTGCCTCCTGGGCTAGTTCAGACGTGACACGGCGGTATACTACCAACACAAACAAACCTTATTACTAACTACGGTGATCTTTCTTGGGGTAACCAGTACTGGACTTCATCACCAGACACCAATCGGCTGCAGACCACACCATCTCCGACATAGCATCGACCTACGCCTTACACTTCAGGGACTGTACGGTGATCTATTTTCCCGGTATATCCAGACCCGGCTTCAAGAAAGATTTCGCCCGGCATACGACCAGGACCGATTTGGTAAGGAGGCCCACATAAATCATTCATGGACATTTATTAAGACCATGGTACTGACTGTGATGAGCATTCCCTCGATAGTCGGTACCGGACTTAGGCACCAGAAGTCAGCGGCCCTGGATCATTCTCGGGCTCCGGCACAGACTGGACCTACGCCATTTACCACCTGAACTGATTAAGGTGATCTATTTTCCGTTTTCACAGTACAGTGTTGCAACCGGTACGTAGACTACTGGGCTAGTACCCACGTAGTTCGGCGGCCGACCTGAACTATTCTTGGAAATTCCATCTCCTCATACAAATCCCTGTGATGCCCACGGTGATCATTTCATCAATAGACGGTACCGGAATTAGGCACCATAAATCAGCTGGTCTCGGACCACAACTCCTGCTCAGACACAGCCTCGACACCATCTACCACCGGAAGTGGGTTCAGTATTCACGGTATACCCAGTCCCCGTCGCAAAACATCCGGTCACGCGATGCCCAACACCGGCTCTGTCACGGACGACCAGCATAACCGGTACCACATTTGGTGAACCTTTCTTCCACACAATCCAGCACCGGAATGATGGAAGTTTTGCGGTCCGGCACCCTCGCATGAGGTTTCCTTCCACCCCCACCCCCACCCCTTGCGAATTAAAGAAACACACTCACAAACAGCGTATTCCTTCTTCAATCCGTCACTGTCCAAGGAAGACCCAGCCTCTCATGCAATGTCCGAAATAGTCTTCTAGCCGCTATATCTTCCCAATCCGTCTATCTGCATGACATACACTCTGGTCTTTTATACTGAAGTCTCAGTTGTCATCAAATACATCGTGTGCCTGGGAATGTCGAAACCTCCACCCTGCACAGTCCAAACTTTACCTATCACAATCAGTGATCAAAGTTTCAAATGTTATGAAGTACCATCTCAGCAAATAGGAAGACCTCCACCGATTGAGGGCGGGTATCTCGCTTAAAAAACAGCTGCTGCACATCACGATATGCACGGACACCTGCACAACTGGTCGAGGTTTCCCACCTCCTGCCCTCCTTCTTAGTGAGTGGTGTTTGGCCCCTTCAGGAGTGCTCCACGCATATCAACCCCTTTTGAGATGAAGGTTATAGTGAATGCCTTTCGATCCCGGCAGGAGATGTTATGTGGAAAGGGCGCTGTCATTATTTCCGTGATCTCGACTGTCGTCTATTACTTCAGAAGGCAAGAGAGCACCCAATAACCAGATATTCGCCTTCCCGTTTGGGATTTTCGACAAATTCACAATCAAGTTAGCTGTGTCGCAGGCATGTTTAAATTTCTGGAGGACTCACTGTCCTGGCGGAATAATCCAATCCTCACTACAGGGCCCATTCACTCTTCCGTCTTCAGTCGAACCTGTACCCGCTTGGATCGCTCTTAGCGGTCCTCCTTTTATCGAGGTAGAACGTCTCTCCAGCCACAGATCAGAAAGCCTGGGTAGCAGACGCCCTTTTCCAGAATTGGAACGATCTCGCTAATTAGATCTAGCTCCTACCCCTAAGATTCTGAACAAACCTGCGGGAAGCATCATGGATCAGCTACCTCCTAAGTCTAGTGGCTAAGAGTTCAATGACACATCTGCCTTCTCCGTGCCTGTTGATTCAACCACAAGTGCATGTTTTGATCCGAAACCAGAGATACTGAACCGGCATGACTGGCTGATATGAAACAAGTCTTTAGAAAGAAGCATCTCTCTGAACAAGTGGGGAAAAGAATTGCAAGAGGCCAATCACTTTGGAAGTCAGTGACGCAAATATAGTGTTTTCTCCCAATTGTGTGAGCAGAGCACATCTCTCCCTTATAGTCTCCAAACCACAGATAGCTGACTGCATCCCATACTCTTCGAGGAGAAGAAATTATGTCGCATTACAATCAAGGGCTACCGTTCCACGAACTCATGAAAGGATGGATTTAGGCCAGAACAAAACCCTCTGCGCCCTTCTTGCGAATTTTGACTTGTCTCGACTCAAGGCTTTGACCATTTTTCCGAATTGGAATCTTCCGTGGGTTCTGGTGTGCTTGATTAGGACACCCTTGGAACCACTCATCTCTCGTACAATACATACTTCCTAGTCACATTAGTTACAGTAGGTAGAATCAGAGAAGGTCCAGGAATTGTGGATAGGATGATCTTTCTTGTGGCCTCGCAAATACTGAATCAACCGGGGCCTTTTCACCAGCTGAGTTGTTCTTTGGAGTTTTCTCATATGAAGGTAGTTACTCCAATTATTTGTCTATTTCTCAATGTACCTTGATCGTAGACTCATATTTTGCACTTAATTTATATAACTTAATCATGCAATAAGCTTGTCGGCCTGATCTTAATTGTCTGCACAATTGGTATATAGTACTTTCATTTCAACTCAGTTTTCGATCTTGTTTACAATTTCTTCTTCAAGTATGTTACCCTATCATAACAGATTAGGAGTAGATCCATTACCTCGCAAATCAAGCACTCGCAAGCTAAAAAAAGATGTTCATCGCGTCTTTTCGCTTGTTTAAGCAACAGAAGTGTTAAATATTTGTCTGCTTGCCACGGTTGAAGTCAGATGAGAGTAGTCTCCCATTTGATAGAAGGATTTGCGCCAAATCTTAACAATCGCCTAGCCGTTCCCGTTTCAGCCCCTGCTATGTCTCGCACGCCTCTATAACTTAGCACTTAACTCCTGGAAGTATCACGGACAGGTAACAGACCAGCCTCCGTTGCAATCCGATACCGACTATGGCGACGCACCGTTCCAGGGCGCTTGGTAAAACTCCCAGACCTTCGATGATGCATGCAGTGAATGTGTGAAAATAACCGTGTCCCAACATGATTGGACCGCAGCCTTGTCCACTGTCCTACACAACTGGCTTTGCCAGCACAAGCGTCGACGCATCGTATCGCAGGAGGCTTCTCAATCACACCAGCGTTTAAAGTTTCAGACACACAAGCGCCAAATTCCGTTATTAATCCGGGGATGTCCAGAGAAGACCCAGACTTCCGCGCATCGATCGATGAGGTTTTCCGGCTTCTGCCGCCAGATATTTTTCCGTCTCTACCTGCTCCGTTCATGGCCGCCCATAATGTTCCACAATCCCTCGCTCTATTGGTCAAGAAAGATCAATCGTAATACAGACAGCTACCCCACCCTGATCAAGTTGTTGCATTACTACATTGCTTTGGAAAGCAACACCAAGACCCAAGTGTCAACAAGCCTTTTTTCGCATCGACGATTCCCGTCATCGTTCAATCCAGCTTTCTACAAGGCACACGCCGGGTTTTCAGACTGATATCCCAACTGTCAATATGGACGACGCAGGCATGGGATTGTCAAAACCTTTATCTGTACGCATGGACTGAAATACCTTCTTCAACCCTCAACAACAGAATTGTCGTAGCCATAGGATACATGCTCAACTTGATTCCAATAGCTATTTTTCTATACTCATTGCCGGAAAACCCCGCTGACGTTCACGTTTGGTATTCAGTCTCTGGTGTGACGCATGTGCTTCACAGATCAGCTCTACACTCATTTTCCAATGTCAATCTAGTTTGCGGAAAGATAGGCCTTTTTCTCCATGTGCGATTTCCTGAAAGATCATCACGAAACCATTCTTAGATCGCAACCGCCTTCTTCAATTCTTCTCTTCTACAGACAGATCAAAGACCTCAGCAAACAGACCGCCAACCTGTCGCACGCCCACAGACCCAGAGCCCAACCCTCTTTTCCGAGCAGAAATCAGAGAAATAAAAAGGACCACCATAAGGCACTCAAACTGAGAAACCGTCCATCAAGTCCTTGCCCTCCGCGTGAACTCGGTTTCCAACTGCTACCAATAACAAGACATGAGGGGAGAAAAGCATCAGCTTTGACCCTGTTTTTCTTTCAGGCTGCCTCCTTCCCGTTGGGAAGTGACGTCATGCTTTTTGCCGCACATTTACGTAATGGCGGTGGTTGGAAGACTTCAAGACTGTGCCACGGAATGAGAGAGATTCTTCCTCGATGGCCTGTTGGTCTTGCAAATCGTCTGAGAGGATCTCCAATTCATGTTCAGCGCCTCTACATCAATTCTCAAAAGTCCCCCTTCTCTACAAACATCTCATGTGATCAGTACAAAGCCGACGCTCTGCAGCAAGAAATAAATACTCTCCTTACAAAAAGGGGTGGTAGAGATTGTTCACAACGCAAACTCACTTTGATTTTACCATACACTCTTCCTTGTTCCCAAAGCAAATGGCAAGCTTTATCCAGTTATAGATCTAAGATCATTCTACCAATTAATTCGCGCACCACGATTCAGACTGGAGGCGCTAAAATCGGTTCTCAACTCCATTCCGGGGTCCGCCACATCTCAGGCAGGCTCAAAGATCTAGCGAATTCATTTGCCCGAATTAACCGATTTACACCGAATGGTCCATTTACAAGTCGGTCTTCATTTAGTTACGTGACAGTTACGTCATCATGGCGGGAGAAAGGGGTCTCTCAGTCGCTCTACTTTTAACTGAATTTTATCTAAATTTTTACTTGAAACTCAATTCAACAAATATTCCAAATGCTAGATTTTTTAACGTTACATCAACAATACATTTAGGATTGTGCGAATGATTTCCATTTGGAAAGTACTCTACCAGCTGAAACAAAGAACAATATGGCTCTCGATATGGCGCACTTGCAACTGATCAAGCAAGAAGTTATCTGCAAAAAATAACCTTGAGTACTACAGTTTACTGTACCTCTTGCTCAGTGGTGATGTCTCCCCGAATCTTGGCCCGATGAGATACCCGTGTTCGGCCTTCAGTAAAGCCGTCAAGTCAAACCAACAAGGGTTGCAGTGTGATTTCTGTGATCGCTGGACCCACAGTAAATGCACTGATGTGTCAATTGCAAAATACAACCTACTCAGCAAGTCTGATGAACCCTTCTTCTGTCCTTCTACCTGTGTCAATATCCTACCAGTTTTCACAGATTCATTTTTTGAGGACGACGATGACTTAGTTGGTGGGTGCAACAATACGGACACAAGTAATCTCCCCTTACCGATGCAGCATACTTTACTTCCAGATGCAGTCCCAGCCAAGGAAGATATCTTCGTGAGTCTTCGTGATACCCGGAAGAAGCACCCCAAAAACTTGACTATTGCCCATATAAACATAAATAGTGTAAGATACAAGTTTACAGAAATTCCTGAAGTTCTAGGCGATAAAATTATTGATTTCCTTGTTATATCGGAAAGCAAACTCGAATCTTCTTTCAGCGACAGTCTCTTCCATGTTGATGGGTACAAACTTGAGAGACGGGATCGCACTGCCAATGGTGGTGGGATTATGTAATTTATTCGTTCAGATATCCCAGCATGCAGGATGAAAGAACTAGAGTCTAATTACCTGGAGCAGATTACTTACGAACTGTATCTAAATAAGACTAAATGGTTAATCCATAGCGTGTATAGGCCCCCATTAATAAATGAAAAGCTCTTTTCGGAAAATTTTGTAAATGCGCTTGACAAAAGTTTGGTAAAATGTGAAAACCTTATTATCATTGGTGGTCTAAATTTTTGTATGCAATACCTATCCGAATCTCGTTGCCTGTGTGATATGTGTGATATTTTTGATCTTGCTTAATTAGAGAACCTACATGTTTTAAGAATGGGTGTAATCCATCTTGTGTCGATCTCATACTTACAAATAACAAAGCCAATGTATGAATAACTGTACTGTGTCTATTGGAATTACCGATTTTCATAATATGGTGTTTACTCAGCTAAGAGACACTGTGCATTCTGCAACCAGAATAAAAACATCTTATAGAAGTATCAAAGATTTTGATGTAACTGACTTTGTAAATGATTTACAAAATGCTCCATTTACTAACTTGTCTTCCAGTATTGACTCAGAATCTGTCAACTCTGACTATGTTAAATTTGAATCAGTCCTGTTAAACGTTATTGACAAATCTGCTCCAATAAAACACACATTTCCACGTAGGAAACCATTACCTTATATGAACAGAGAATTAAGGAAAGGTAAATGTGCTAAATATATGTTGTTTACAAAATATACTCGGTACAGATCATGCAAAGCCTGGGAAAACTATAGAAAGCAGAGAAATTTGGTAAACAAATTAAAGAATAAGTCTCTAAGAACGTACTGTTTTGAATGATGTGCTGGGGGTACTAAATCTAGGAATTTCTGGTCAACTATTAAGCCATATTTTTCTAATAAAAGTTATGATGGTCAAGATAAGATCATTCTTGCTGAAGGTACAAAAATTTTAAACAATACCAGGGAAACTTGTGAAATCTTCAATAACTTTTATGTAAATATGGCATTAGACATTGGAAAGGATGTTTCTTTTGACCCCTTAACTCATCAAAGTATCAAGGCTATTAAGGATAATAGTAGCATAGATACAATTTTTGAATTTAAGCAAATAAACCATGAAGAAGTCAATAAAATAATAAGAAGTTTTAATTCGAAAAAGCTACTGGGGTGGATCAAATTCCTGTTAAACTGTTAAAAGCTGGGGCATCAATCCTTGTTAGCCATATTACAGATCTAATTAACAATTTACTTTGCAGTCAAATATATTTCCTGATCGTCTAAAGGCAGCACAAGTAGTTCCAAGTTTCAAAAAGAACAATCCTCTTGACAAAAGTAATTATAAACCTGTCAGCATTCTACCTATCATATCCAAATTATTTGAAACATCGATTGAGACCCAGTGAGCATCTTTTTTTGAGAACATTTTTCACAAATATTTGGGTGCTTTTCGTAAAGGTCATGGATGCCAGATCACTCGTTTACGTTTACTTGAAGACTGGAAGAAAGCACTTGACGAAAACAAATATGTAGCTGCAGTTCTGATGGATTTGTCCAAGGCTTTTGACTGTCTCCCTCATGATATTCTCTTATGCAAGCTTAGGGCTTATGGGTTATCAGATGGCTCAGTTGGATTCTTACTGAGCTATCTGTCAATTGTAAACAGCAAATTAAGATACAGGGTGTCTTGAGTAGCTGGACTGAAATTCAAAAAGGGGTTCCTCAGGGGTCAATCCTCGGACCTTTACTCTTTAATGTTTTTGTCAATGATATTTTTTATTTTATTAAATGTGGCTCTTCTATATAACTATGCTGATGATAACACTTTGTCCTTTTCCTCACCGGACTTTGACAGTCTGAATGACACACTTGAAACAGAATCCAACATTCTGATTGACTGGTTCACTGCGAAGAAAAATGCAAGCCAAGCCTGAAAAGTTTCAAGCACTAGCTGTGGGTAAAAAAAACAACATTCAGTATGAAGCCTGTACTAAACATAAGCAGTGCTGTCATAAATTATGAAGAAATTGTTAAACTGCTAGGAATTGACATTGACTATCAAATGCAATTCGATTTACATGTAAAAAAAATCTCTGTAGGAAAGCTTCAAGGCAAATATCTGTCTTGAAACGTATTGGTCAGAAGTTAACTAGACTCAACAAACTGACAATCCTACACACATTTATCCTCTCCAATTTCAACTTCTGTCCCTTGACCTGGCACTTCTGCCGTGACATGAACACTACTAAACTCGAAAAAATACAAGAGCGTGCTCTGAGATTTGTGTATGATGATTACACATTCAGCTATCATAAGCTATTACTTAAGGCAAAAATGCCAGCCCTGAAGGTGTGCAGACTTAGGGCTAAACAAAATGATTTGACATGTCTTAAACAAAATAAGTACAATTTTAGATATTCAAATATTTTAGATATCCCAAGAATTAAAACCTCAACATATGGCAAAAAATCTTTTTGATATGCAGCTGCTGTTTTATGGAATGAACTACCTAATCACTAGAGAACAGTCAAATTTTAACTCCTTTAGATCATTAATATTATCCTGGAATGGTAAAGACTGTAAATGTAATATCTGCAAATAAAGCCCCCCCCCCCCATCCTGCCATGATGACAACAACTAATATTTGTGCTACCATTCTGTTCTATGTGTCTTTGTCTTATGTACTATCAGATGCCAACTGTGAGCTCCTTTCTTTTAAGTAATGCATATTCTGCATCTCAGCCAGATTTGAGTTCACAATTTTAATTACTAAGATTTTAAAATGCTCTTCTTGTCTATATTTAAAGTATTGCACTATGTGGTTTTTGTCCAATTGTATCTATGTACTATGTTTGTATGTCTTGCAAATCTTTGTTTTAATGTCATTATTATTTTATTATGTCACGTCGGTAAAAAGCTCATTAGAGCAATTGTTTAACTGTTGTTTTAAATCATGCCGTCTTTAAATAAATCATATCTTATCTTGAGTCTGTGCCCGTTTGGATCGACGTCTCGTGAACCTATTTGCAATAAGGTGGAATGCAAAACTCCCCTACCCCTCACTGTCGTTTCTCAAGCCCCAGATCGAAAAGCCCGCGAATCTGATGCTCCTTCCCTGAATTCGAACGTTTTCAATTCATACGGTTTTCCCCAATCCCTCTTAATCCCAATGTCTTATAAAAAAAGCGAAAGAATCGGAGTGCCGCCTATTTCTAATTGCTCCCTTCTAATGGAAAAATCGTGGATCAACGACCTATTGAACTTAGCAGCTATATTCGTAGGAAGATCCTGCCTTCTCCCTATCTGCTCAAGCAACCGGGAATGCAGGTTTTCCATCGGATCCTAGAGATAATGAACCTTCAATCTGGATCATATCAAGCACGACATCAGAAAGAAATGGTTCAAAGAACAAGTGGTTGACAGAATTGCTTTGACAAGAAGGCACATCATTTTAAAACTTCCTCATATGCTTTTCAAGAAGAATCATTTAGCTCACATTAATCTCAAGGGCTACCCTTCCACGATTTCAGACATGCTTCAACATCATGGAATGTAGAACATAGGCCAGAACAACGACATCTCCGACCCTCTTGCGAAATTCACTTGTCTAGACCGAGGACTTTTGTTCTATGTCTGAAATGGCATCTTCCGTGGCCTCTGGCGTGGTTAGAAAAGACACTATTCGAACCGCTGTCTCAAGTCTCCATTACTGAGCTCTCGTACAAAACCTGCTACTTAGTTGCTATAGCTACAGCAAGTAGAATCCGTGAGATACGCATAACGACGCAGGTTATTCAAATTCCGCTGGGTTTGCGGGAGTGAAAATATTTTCTCCAAACCGCATCCACATCCATGCATTGACCATGTTTTAACCCTAGTCCGCACGACTCGAAGTTGCTTCGCGTACATTAGGGATTCAGAAACAGGCCAACTACTGGGTAAGGGGGTGTAACTTCTCTCTCTCTCTATCTCTCTCTCTCTCTCTCTCTCTCTCTCTCTCTCTCTCTCTCTCTCTCTCTCTCTCTCTCTCTCTCTCTCTCTCTCTTCCTAACGTATTATGATCCGGTAACATATTTAAGAAGAAACCAACTTTTAGAATAAAATATTATTTTTCGATAATACTTACTCGATCATAATACGGGCATACCCTCCCAAGCCCCTCTGGCAGTTACACCCCTGGAGAAGCGTACATGGCCACTCCTGTAGTAACTGATGATTGATGGAAATTTGGCGCCAGTCCCTCTGTCCAAGGAGAGACAACTCTCGTCTGACTTCCACCTTGGTAACCTTTCAGTACGTATGTTGATAAAGAAGCCAAAAGACGCAGCGAACGTCCTTCTTAGCTTGGGAGTGCTAGATTTGTGAGGTAGTAAATGTACTCCCACCGTATTATGTTCGGGTAAGTATTATCGAAGAATCATATTTTACTCTGAAAATTGGTTTCCTCGATAATCTTTACCTGCTCATAATAGGGCACACTCTCTAAAGCCCTTCCCGGAGTTACATTCCTGGAAGAGTGTGCGTTTCCGCTGCTGGCCTCAGACCACAATTAATTTTCCAATATAGTCTCTACATTTGTTTGCCAGTACTGAACTTTCCACTGTGTCCAAATCCTAACAAATTATATGTTGATCTAAAGTATCTTCAAAGATGAACTCACGGTGAAGTTCTTGTCGTAGGTTAACCGGCATTCTTTTGAGATGCTGCACTGCAAACAAGGCAACGCGCAATGGGTCACAGATTTCACTTCCGGATCAGCACCAATGCCTTATTATTCACTGTGCACTGTCGCCCAAATACACACAGACAAGCACACCATAATACTCATATTTTAAAGAATAAACAATTTCCTTTCAATCAATACCAAAAATGCCTAAATGTAATGCAATCATCACCACCAAAATAAGAGCGGAATAAAAGCTAAAAAAATAAACTGGGACTACGTGGGTAATGAACCGGAAGTAATAATTGTGACCTGATTCCTGCTGTAGTAACTAACGATTGACGGGATTTGGCGGCAGTGCTTCTATTTAAGGGGAGACCACTCTAGCTAGACTTCTATTTGAGCAGCAGACGACCTTTTAGCACTTGTGTTGCTAATACACGTCTAGGTCTTTTTAACTTGGGAGAATGTACACCGGGCGTATTTTGATCAGGTAAGTAATGTCGAAGAAACATACTTTACTCGAATAATTAGTATCTCATTAGATATTCGGAGTTTGTTTCTGGAGGGTCCTTCTATTGTCGTCTTCCTTAAATGGTGAACGTCCGCATACAGGAGTAATAAGAAACTGAAAAATTTATATTATGGCTGATAAGATTGGAGGAGGTTGAGTAGAAAGCTCACACTTCGAATTTTTTTACGCCGCGAAAGCACACTTTTTGTTGGTTGAAATATAAAGTCTCACAAGAACGGGACGCTCTTATACCAAGTCACGTGATTTTAAAACCCTTCCCTCTATCCACCATGCACAAATGCGTATTTTTGAGACTTCAGTTTTCCAAAACAATCATGATGGCGTCTCCTGTATATAAACGGAATTAAAAAAAATTGAAAATATTGACTGAATCAGGGAGAAAAAGGTCCAAGAAGCTACGAGATACACAAAGGAAATAAAACAAGAATTGCACTCGACCACGAATTTACAGCATGGATTGCTCTGAAGAAAGAGAAGAAACTTCATGTCCAGGACGATGCTGCTACTTTCCTGTCGGACATGTGAGTATACTAAACCGGTTCTGTGATTTGTTTTAAATCGATGCTTGCAAATAGTTTTTCTCAGCGTGTGTCTATATCACATTCACACAACTGCTTTGCTGTTTTTTTTTAATTAGAATATGTGGCAAGTTGGATAGGGGGTTGTTTTTCATAAATTTAAAATAATTCCTCAGTTATATGGCAGACATGATTTTGAATTGTCATTTGTTATTAAAGATCCAAGTGTCAACACATGGAAGTCTAAGAGACGTGGGCAATGCCACAGGACTTTTCTATACCTCCAGGGACGTAGCCCCTCTGTCATAACTTGGAAACCACCCTATACCTGAATACCTGAATACACACTTACTGTGTATGAAAACACATTTATGCATGCAACTGACATTTACTCGGGGTCCGTCCCTACAACAGGGACTTAGCCTCACGATCATATATTGGATACCTCAGAGATTCCTGCTCTAAAACAAAGTTTACACTTACTGGGTATGAAAAGACAAATGCATGTACCCAATTAACATTTGTCCCTGGACAAACAATTCTTGATAAAAAATAATTTGTTTAAAAAAAGTTCTTGTCGTCTCTGAAAATTGTCTGCATTTTATGTTGATCTTAGAATGAAACTATTTTGTCGAGAAAAAAATGTGAAAAATTATAGACATCACTTAATATGACAATGTTCATTGTTACAATTACATATTTTCTACCTTTTCCAGAAGTACAGCTCACCTAGAGAGCTTCCAGAACAAAGTCTTGATGACATCTTCAAAGAGATTCCCGCTTAACTGTATACAGAGCAGATCATTACAATTTACATACTGGATGCATCTTGAGATGCATGTGTATACCTGAGCCACCATGACATCCTTTTGAATGATAATCAATATTATTGACAGAAATCATTTCTGTACTGTTATTTACAATTTATTTAGTTTGATCACATAACTTATAGTAAGATGCATTGCAGGTTAATAGTATGTTGTGCTGTACCATTAGTTCACTGTGACCTACTTTTACATATAGCTGAATATATCCACGTGCGCCCATTTTTTGTTCTATACAAGAGCATAAAGCTTTGAGTGTGACTGCATAATGACATAAGCATTTCTATGGGGTAGCATGGCTATTGTCGCAGGTGCCTAAGATTACTGTCAATGTGGTATTGTTAGCATGAACAAAAGGGTTCTTGTTTATATTTTAATTCCTTAAAGAGAGACCACTCTATTCCTATACAAAGGACTCTTGTTTATATTTTATTTCCTTAAAGCATTTGAAAATTGATTTTGTATGAATCTTTTATTTGTTGCTTAATAAATATCAGCAATTGTGCGCCAGCAGCTAATTTTCAAACCTGAAAAAGCATTTTTTTCTACGCCAGCTCTTTTTAGTATCTTTCCATGTTTGTATCTGGCTTGTTTTGTGTTGTATGTACATTTTTCTTTGATCATTTGTTTTAAATGCAGTTGATCTTGGAAACTTGAACTACATATATTGCTAATTTATTTTTCCTAAAGATAAATTGTATTTGGGAAACAAAACGCGAGAGCAGAAATAAACACATTGGTCAGGGTATTTGTATATTTTGGTACACATGCGAAAGCTGTGTATAACCCGCTTAACTCCTTGACCTAGATGTCCAGGGGTCCACAAGATGAATTGGCGATAGGCAGCATGCCTGCTGACCCTGTTGAAGTTGTCCTTTTCGTAAATCGCAAAAGACATCCTGCCTATACAAACTACAGTCCTGAAAAGATGAAAAGCTATGATTAGTGTGGAGCTGAGACTTTTCATTCCCCGCCACGACAGTGCTAGGACATATAGTAGTAATACTCGTGTCCACACGTCCCTCTCTCCATATGTCCGCCCATCTCACCTTGGTTAAATTTGGCGTTTAGTTAATTTCAGGCACTTTAGTAGGGCATCCGTTTTCCATGAAAACAATTTTTAGTTTGTCTTCCTTTTTCAAGCAAACAAAATATAACTAGGTCATCAACAAAAATGCGTACCAAATTGTATATGTCTACCTCAAGTGGTTTTTATACGCACGTCATAAGACTGAGGGCATTATGTCTTCCATCCATCCTTCTGTTCCCGATTTTGTTTCTGTACAATAACTAGAGTTCTCCACCATCTACAGTTCCAAACTTTGGACGAGTAACACGTTGGCTAAAAAAGAAACCTAAAGGTTCTGTAATCTAAATGTTAAAGGTCACGGTCATGGTAAGTCTAATGAGAAAATAATGGTTTTTGCACAGTAAGGTTAGTTCAAGACCACATACATTGATCAAAGGTCCAGGTCATTAAGACCCGTTGGTCAATACTCTCCTGAGTCAACAACCATGCCCTATTAGTACCCACAAGAGGACTATTAAAAATAGGGCGAGCGTATAATGTGCCGTTTACGGTACTCTTCCTGCTTTTTGTCAAAAAAGTTTAAGTCCAAAAAGATTTTAAAAATGTGGTTTAGAAAACTAAAAATTGCTGTAATGACCTAAAAATCTACTCAGGTCATCTATTTATGGCCATGACTAAGTGTGTCAAATTTCTTGGCTCTAAGTTCCAAATGGATTCGTGACAAACGTACGGACGGACAGCAGCAAAGAAAAATGCCCCGATCTGCTATGACAGTATGGACATTAAAAGGTAAAAAAAAAAAAAATTATGCACAAAGCCTAAAATGTCTGGCAAATTCAAAAAGAATTCTTTTTTTGAAGTGAAAGTAATACAGCGAATCACCAAATTATAAAATAAGTACGAACGAATAGCTAACAGAATAATGAAGACGATCCGTCCTCAGAAATTGTCTTACAGATACTGAGACATTTTAATAAAAGGAGTCCGGGTTATCAAATGTATTTGATGGATTTGGCAGTTTTTTGGAATGGACAAATTATGCAACTAAGAGATTGCTATGTGTGTGTGTGTGAAGTATCAAATTATCATTGTTTAATGTGTGCATCAAAACATGTATATCCAACATATAATTAACTTACTGTCAGTGTTCGGATGCACACAGCAATCTCTCTTCTTTACTGTTGGCATCTGCCGACAGCGTCAACAACTGCACCGGTCTGGGGCTGCTCCATCTAGTGGATGGCATCCTCTTTGCTGACCCACTGCTGTTGACTCAACAATATCTAGTTAGTCTTGGGAGTCGCGGAGCTTCATCTGCCTCCATATTGTCTACTCTGTAAAATTAAATTAGCAATTTTTACTTGTATCTTACGACATTTGTCCTCCCAAAAACTTGTATTTGTGCTTTATCTGATATATTCCAAAAAGCATTATTGTTTATATAAATTAATAGTACTACATATGATATCCTGCAACCACCACCATACCTCTCCCAACCATTGAATGAAAATTCACACCAAACGTGGTTATCTTTACAATATGGCAACCTGTACAAGCTGGGTTTTATTTTTTGGCTCCTTGCACTGGGCTTCCCATTGTAGGAAACCAATGATCCAATGATCCGTGAGTTCGGACTTCATGTTTGTTTTCTTCCTGTGGGAAGTAGAGGTATGTACTGTGCACTCATATCAAATGACTACAAGATTTATTCAAACTCCGCCAGGCAACTTAATATACTTGTTAACAAAGATCCGATTTCGTAGAAATTTCATGTTTTTCTTCGTTTACGTGGAGATTTTAATGTGGATAACATAGAATATATTGCATTGAAGGTGTAAGGGGTTTCAACGTGCATTTATTTGGCGTTAATACATTTTTTTTTTAAATTGCAGCCAGTCTCCTTTTAAAAAATGAAAGTAAACGAAGTAAAGCTTTAACACTGGTGGAGTTAGAAGCGGGTGGCTTCTCAAACTTCGGTCGCGTTCTTGCAAAGATTATAGCGACAAGAATGCATTCAGGCTTTAACGAGTATTGTTTCTATTTAAATTGTCGTATTGTAGCTAGAATAGTCCGCATCTATATACAATTTTGTGGACCTAATGTTAAAACCTAGCTTTTATACCTGCAGATTTTGTTCTCTATAACATATTTTATTGACTTTAGTCAAATTTATTAGTTATCTGAGAATCTTGTACTTCAATGTTGCTTACAAGGGACGTAACTACACCATAGTTTTATACACAGTCTGGTTTTAACTGTGTATTATATACAGAGCTGCATGTGTTCACGTAGAATGTCCATAATCATTATATATTCTTTAATATTTTTCAGCGGCATCTTATCAAATGAATTACAATTCAGCACATGTCTCAAAATATCCCAATCCAGTTAAGGAAAAGGAGGACAAAAGGAGAATGCGAGGATACGATAATCCTTCTTTCAAGCCAAATACGTCAGGTTCAGCTTCTATTGATGACACTGACTACAACAGCTCCGATGCAATGAATGAAGGAAGAGATATTTCACCTCCTAGACGTACAAAGACCGCTTATGATAACTTTGGTTATTCATCGGATTCTTCTTTTGATGATTCCTCCAGTTTCGACAAAGGTGAAAGGAAAGTGAGTGGAAATGTTGTTCTGAAGAATGACGAAAAAGCGATGGATAAAGGACGTTCAAGCGGTATTGGGGTAGACCATGGTAATCGTGCATCCTTTGCAAAAGGACAGAATGCCGTTAATACTCAAGTTATGCCTGTTCGCGGCCAATACAAATCCAGGCGTGACAGCCCATATTCAAGAAGGATAGCCAGACTTGATACCAGGTGTGAGTCACTTCTAAAAGTGGAGTCATTAGAGAAGCATGTTAATGACATGGGTCCAGCTAGTGCCTGTGCTTTATCAACAAACCGCAAAGAAACTGAAACCACCTTTATTGCGCAGACATCGCCTGCAACAGACACACTGGGCGAGTTGGACACAACACTGAGTCGTCCACCAAGATATCAGAAAAATGCTCACTTTCGTCGAAGTTCCTCAAGTCGATCCAGTTCCCAACATAGAATTAGAAAAAACAAAGATAAAGTAGAGGGTCTTCAAGAAAGAAGTAACGGATCACACATATCAAGATCAAGGTCAAGAGCTATTACCAAGACAAGGTCAATGTCACCAGAGTCAAGGTCTACTTTCGTGTTACAAGTACCTTGGTAAATGTCATTGTCAGCAGATTAAGGATCTGCTACAAGGTTACAAGTATCCAGACCAAGATTGAAATTACCTAAGTCAGAATTTGCTTCGATCTCACATATACCTAGGTCAAGATCAACATCACCGGTGTCAAGATTTCTTTTCAGATCCTCAACAAGAGGCAGAAGGTTAACAAAAAGACGGTCACGCTTTGATAAAGTAATGCCTGCCATATTCCAAATCGTTCAGCTACGTGATAAACAAACCTATTAGTAATTTGACTGCTTTTAATTTCCAGAGACCAGGTTTTCGGATACAAGATATCTTGCTGAAACCGATATTACATGCAATAATATTACTGTTGAGCGTAAATGATCATATGCATCTCTGAACTTCAGTGAGCTCCTTTAAAAGTAATTCACATATGATAGTTTGAACAATGAATGAGATTCACAATGTGTACCACCACTTGTACTGTGATGTTTTATATGTTCTATACGTGACACCCATCACTTTCAAGACGATTTTCTAGGATCCACAGGTAGGATCTTGTGTATGTATGTATGCTTCAAAACTTACTGTGCGCTTCTTTTCCGGTTGATACAATTTTATTGGGTGCAATTCAGATAATCTACCAGGATTAGTTCACACAATAAAGAAAAGTTGTGTAACCATTTATGAGAAAGGAACTTACCTTATACGAAGAACCCTAACATTTTTTTACAGTAATAATTTTCTTGACGTCATACCTAGTTTCATGAGTTGTGCAGCTCCTCGTATGCCAAGATAAGATGTTATCATAAAAAGTGATATCGGAAGCAAAGTGATCGACAGTAGTTTGCTACAAAATTGTACTGACGAAAGCTTAAACTGAAACGTTTGAAGAATTGTGTCATCTGTGAGAGTGAATGATATAAAATATAATTATGTCAATCTTCTACAGAGAAGGTTTCATGCGATTGCCTCTGCCATCTTTCTTTGGGAATTTTCTAAATTTGACTTAACTTTGGTAACAAAGACCTGGTAGAAAAGTTTTCTCACTGTTTCTATCTTTATCCGGAGATAAATATATTTATTAATGAATTCGTTAAGTTTTACTGATTTTCTTATAGTATCTTTCCATTGTCTATGTATAGCACTGAATAAACCATTTACCTGAAAAAGGTTAACGTTAATATTAAATTTTTCCTCAACTTCTTTGGTTTCTAAAAACTCACAATTTAAATTAACAATATCATTTGCAAAATATATTCTCTTTTTACACCATTCTTGGAAAATGTGTTTTTACCATCTATCTGTCTTACTCCTAATTGAATTATTAAACCATAACGGTTGTGAAAGAATGGATTATTGGGCTGCGGTTAACTCTTTCTGTAATTGTTCCATACTAAAATTACACATTTTCAAAAGGAACTCAGCCTTTTAAAAAGGAACGCAACCCTTATTTAACCAGACCTTATCTCCTCCGAATTTTCTCCAGACTTTCGGAGAGAAGCAATTTTCATTTCGAACTATTAAATGGGTCAAAATTTGTTTAACCCACGGCAATTTCAATGGGCTATAAAAAGAACGAACGTCTGTCATATTTCGACCGACACTAACTGCAGTGTTAATCAAAACATTTTTATTAATTGTATCTCATTTCCACTCCATGAAATTTCAAAGTAAGTTGCATTTATTTATTGAAAAATATATTCTGGAGGGTCTGGTGAAACAATTAACAAAGGAACAAGGATAGGTAGAGTTAATAGTTTGATTACGCGTATCTTTTCAATGAATGATAAATATTTAAAAACCCAATAAGTAATTTTTGTAATCGATTTTTTTTTCTCAGTATAATTATAAATTGTAAAATCTTCTTTACTAAGGTTTTATTTTATATCCAATAATTTGATAATAGAGTCATGACCAAAATATTAATTATATTAATTATAGGAATTTGCAAGAGTTCAAAAATCAATTTTAAATGGCAAGTCATTAAAACTAAGTTTGATTCTCAAATCCATCCATAAAAATAAAAAAGACTTCTTCTACGAATGTACAATTTTGTTTCTTCATACAGATTGTAATCAGAGCAAAGTATAACAGGAGAGAGAGAGAGAGAGAGAGAGAGAGAGAGAGAGAGAGGAGAGAGAGAGAGAAAGAGAGAGAATATTTTCTGATTGACGTGGATTATTAAATAAAAAGTATTAATTACAAACACAACAGAGCTGTCATCGCTTTTTTTATTGATGATTTAATGACCTACAAAATCTTACAACAAACGTACTTACGCTAGCGCAGTCTAATACTGTGCTATTTGAAACCTGACAAAAATAAATGGAGATGATAACATGCTAAAACTGTGGCACTAAAAAATCGCTAGATCTGATTAAACGAATGACAATCGCTTGTAAAAATTATCAAGATGAAGAGGTAACAAGAAACGTAAGTGGGCCTGAGATTGTTCACCTAGGTAACATCTGTCTAATAGCCAAATGCAAACGCAGTTGTCCTAGAAATCTGGGTCAGTCGGATGCTTTATGTTTAAATTTCTTCCAATGCTGTTTATTGCATGTGTTATGAAGAAGAAAACAAATTCAATGTTTCTCTAGTTTTGGTGTCTTCATCCATATTTGATGACACATGAGCATAATTTGTCCAATATGGATAGGCCTTTGTGCCAAAAGCTTTGTATCAAAATTGGTCAAATTCTGTTCAACGGTTCTTTTACATCATTTTTTCTTCTTCTTTTTTTACTAACGGAAGACATATTCAACGGCGGAACAGTGTTATGTGTATACATCTGAAAGGTATTCAAGATAGGACACTTTCTATCAATTTGAATAAAGTCTGCTATGGAGTTTATTAGAAGATGGTATTAATATTTTCTGTTTTTAGTAACAGCAACATTATTTGACAACAGATCGGCAGAATTTGTATAAACTTAAAAGCTCTTCATGCCAGAAGGATTTCAGTAAAATTTGATCAAAGTCTGCTGAGTGGTTTTTGAGAAACTGTTTAAAGGATTTTCAATTTTTTTGTAACAGCAGCCATATTTGATGGCGAATCTGCATCACTTGTATAAGATCGAAAACCCTTAATACCAAAATTAATTCTGTCAAATTTGGTCAATTTCTGCTAAGCAGCAGTCTTTAAAGGAATTTTATTTTACTTTTAATAATTGCGGCAATATTTATGGCGGATTGTCGTCGTTTGTATAAATTTGAAATCCTCTTTTGCCAGGATGCCTTATGTTAATTTCTGTCAAATACTTTTGAGCATTTGTTATTGTTGTTGTTGTTGTTGTTGTGTTTTTTTTTTTTTTTTTTTTTTTGTTTTTTTTTACCAGAAGTCGTTTAAATGTTTTCCTCGTAGCAACGGTGGCAATATTTGATGATGGATTGGCATCATTTGTATAAAATTTGAAGTCTTTAAGTCAGGATGCTCACTCGTTTAAAGTTTGGTCAAATTCCATTCAGCAGTTTTGAGGAAGAAATCGATTGAAGTTTTTTTTTTATTTGTTATTTTTAGCAAATGCGACCGCATTTGATGGCAGATCGGCATTATTTGTACAAACCTAAAGGCCTTTATTCGAGGATGCTCTGTGCCAAGTTTGGCTGAATTGTTCTTGAGAGTTTTGAGAAGAAGTTGAAAATAGCAATTGTTGACGGACGATGAATGGGTTTTCTATTTTTAGTAACGGCATTCATATTTAAAGACGGATATGCAATTAATTTACTAAGATCTTGTCGACATGAAAGTTACAGCATGAAAATGAATAAATGGCATAATAAATAAATAATAATCAAATAATAAATTGACACTAAGGTATGCTCTAAGTTTTATGAGGAAAACTCAGTTGTGGAATTTAAGATAAATTGACCTGAATACAGAGATTGTCAGAAAGAGTACAATAGGAAATACCGGACTTGAAAACAAAACAGATTTTTAAAAAAATATATTTAAGCCGAGATAGAATATACAAAGCACTTAAAAACAATTAAAAATCAGGAACTAACCTTAAGCTTCTCGGTATCTTTTTTTTTCTCACTCTCTTTTCTGTACATCTGTTTACTTAATGGTTTGAATTCTTCAAAGTAGCAGGAATAAACAAATTCTCACATGTTATTTGCAATAAATTTTAGGTGTTAAACAAAAAAGGCTGTATAGCAGGGTTTTATACATCACCAAAGTCAAAGCCTGCAGGGAAAAAAACTGCCAAATGGCGGTTTTATGGTGGTGGAATGCCAGTAATTACCTAATAATAAAATTATAGATTCACATTTCCAGCATTATATGCTTGAATCATTCATTGATGAGTCAGGCAAATGCAGTGTTTCTACGATTTCATTTTTCTCTATTTCTTAAATATCCCCTGTTCACTTTAAAGGACAACGAAATTTTAGAAAAAAAATTGTTCAGTACTTGGATAGTCTGACTAAACAACAACTCATTCAAGGTATATAACAACGGAAATATGAATATTGATTGCAGAAATCAGTAAATCCACAACCCTAGTCCCTCCACATTGTAATTTGAGAAAACAAGGAAATTGCAAAAAACAGTGCTATGAGGTTTTTGTCATGACATGGGTAGGAGTCTATTTTTAGTAGTGAGGCGACCGTCAACTTGACAAGTGATAGTACAAGCCGAGTAAAAATGTTGGTTAAAATTCGTCATTGTACATTTTTGTTTTGTGTGTTAATTCGATGTTTTCAATCTTCAACTCATTAATTAACATTGCATCTCTCGTAGTATTGATTATCTTACATATTATTTTTAAAACATTAAGCATATAGGGGATGGGCAATTTTAGCCATCCTAATTCAAGATTTTTCTTTTCTTTACTCATTAATATTCTAAAACGGGTTGCCTAAAGAATATCTCTACGTTATCTCGTTAATACATTACATGAAAATATTTGATATCTTGTCTTTAATTGTGAAGAAAGGAAGATATATCCTAGAAATTTCGGGAAGTGGGGTGATTTAGAGGAAAGATCCCTATTAACAACAGCGATACATCTTAACATAAGCTTCTTTTCAAAATTCTTTTTAAGTCGATCTCCTTTTCTTAAATGTATAAAAAAAATGGTAGGTATTTATTTCAATAAATATGTAGAGACAATGTCTACTCGCTTATTTAGACTAGTATGTTAAATTCGGCCTTTCAATTGACCATTTTTCTGGTCAAAGTAAATTGCCATTAAGGTATAGTCAATTACAGTATTATGCAATATCAAAAGTTAACCTCAGTAGCCTATTAGAATAATATTAAATTATACCAAACTTAGAACATGCAATAAAATTAGGGAGAAAAGTAAACAACCATCTTTTCAACAGACAAAGCTATGCATCGTAGATAATGCTGGCTAATATGTCAATTAATTAATGCTTGATAAATTGCTTAGAATTTATAAAAGTACAATTGGATTTATTTCATAAAGATTTAGTTTGAGTTTCGGTCGGTTGAATAGGTCTTTCGGCTATCCGTAACACAACATTACTACCTGTTGTCATTTGGAATTAACGGACTAAATCTTCAGATAATCAGCTGTTCCATTGAGGAACCAATCAGATGCGACTCCGCTGATTCAAAATGGTTGTTTTTGTAAATGTAACTAGAAGTTCGGAGGCATTGTCATGTGACTGTCCCGTGATGAATATGTGACTGTTAGAGTGGTTCAACAACGCATCAAATTACAAAATGGACGGATTAATTGAGTGTTCTGAGCAATTTGGGATATAATACAAAATTAATCTGTCCATTTTGTAATTCGATGCGCTCTTGAACCATGATAATAGTCAGATGACGAGATATTCAACACGTGACAACCACATGACAAAGCCACAGACGCTCGAGTCACATGGCCAAAGCAACCATTTTGAACACAATGTTACATCAGATTGGTTTTTTGATATTGGCTGAGTATCCACCGATGTAGCCCGGTAATTCGATAGAGGTAATGTTGTGTTATTCCACGTGGATTTACAAGCTGTCAAACATCGGATTTGATACGGAAAAGTGCCGTGCTGATGGCCAAAAGGCCCTTTCAACCGACCGACATTTAAAAGCCGCGAGAAATACTGGTAAATGTCTAAAAACGATCGATATTTATTGTCATGTGTTGCAGACAGATCTGTCTGCGATATTTGCAGTTTCGTGTCTAGGTGAGATCATATCCCAAACCACACAACATACCAATACAGGTCTGGTAGCTGATTTATTGGATAATAGCAAAACCATCGGAAAACATGCGATTTTATCCAGTCGAAGTGTATGATGACGTTGTAATAACAGTTGTAATTGTCGTCTCCTGGAATACGGCAATTAAGCAAACAATCTAGTAAGAAAATTACCTACAAGGAATGCAAATTAACTAAAAGGTGAATGGGAACTAACATTTAGTTTTACTAATTAAAATGCTTTTAATCATTGAAAATAACTACCGTATATACTCGCGTATAGGCTAATACCAACTGCAAACCGCATAGACCCAGATCTGCCGTCGCATAATGCACCGGCAGATCTGGGTCTATGCAGTTTGTAATGACTAATCACTAAAAAAACAACATAGACCCTGATCGGTCGGCGCATTATGCGACGGCAGATCAGGGTCTATGTTGTTTGCAATTGGATCTTGCTTATACGCGAGTATGTAGGGTAAGAGTTATTTCTCAAGTGTAATTGAAATAATGGAATTGAAAATTTGGCATACCTCCTCTCATAATTTTAGTTTTCTTTCTTCCTAGTTTCTTCCTGATTGACTGCACCGATTATATTTATTGTGATTAAATTGTTTTAAATAATTAAACAATGGATCTGTACTTTTGACCCCACCCCACCCCACCCCGAAAAGAAACCACTGTCATTATACGTTTTTCATGTTTTTCAGCTATAACCTTTTTTAATTTGAAGTGCCCTTGACAAAGTTAATTTTACAACCTTATCGCAGAAAAACATGAGCAAAAATGTATTTGGACATTACAGGGGGAAAGGGCGTCGCCTCAAAAGATATTTGGACAGAGTTTAGTTAAACCTCGATCAAGCAGAGAAGATCGCAAGTCGGTCCATTTTATATGCAAAATGATTTTAAATGTTACTGCCCCCTCCCTTTAAAAACCTGACGCTGGGCTAACTTAGTTACTTCCTTCATAGTCAACTAAATTACCGCAATAGTTCACTCACTTTTGATATTTTCTAATACCTCATATTAACACAACACGTATTAGCAGAGTAATATTAGATTACGCTTAAATTTCTAATTTCAATAATAATAATATTTCTGTATGTCCTTTGGACTACATTTTCGGTTCCTTTACGGTCATGTTCAGTTGCAATTTGTTCATGTTTGGTACATTTTAACTCGTTTCTCGTGAATCTTCATTTTAACTCATTTTCTTTCGTTTTCGGTGATTAGGCATGTTCTTAGCATACCCGTTTGGAGCTCCCCACTATGATATAACTCTCTTGGCGAGAAAGTCGAAAGTACATTAAGAGAACAAAGCCCCTGCACACAAGTGACCATAAATTACTTAAAGTAAGTTCTTTTTCAGCAGTATTTCAATGTGTCTCAAACAAAATATTGTAAGAATTTCTCAACAAGCTTCGCAGTAAGGTAGCTTACAGTGTCAATAAGAAAAAGCATTCTTACTTGAGAAAAGTGCAGAAGAAAAAGTATCAAGATAGGACGAGAGTGAAATTGCATGAAACACAGTTGATATTCATAAAATCAGTCCAAATTAAAGATTTTTATTTCTTTCCCCTTTATAATTCATTTAAAACAATTTGAATGTCTGTGCTAAGGATAAACTACACTAGATCTCCTTTTTCGGTGTATTTTCTTTAAGTTTTTGTTACCAACTTCTTGTGTTCCATGTTCGTCTTTTACTGTATTTTCTTCTATTATCAAAACGGGATTTATATATAGTAACAGGACATTTTTAATTGTATAGAAAATTGAATCTGTAGAAAAATTTTTTATAATGGGAATTGGTGCAAATCTAAGAATGAAACAGCATTAACTTCTGTAGAATGCTATGACACGCCTTCATCGCTGTATATAATCCAAACACTTTGCATAGCCAGTTTAGGAAGAAAAGCAGGTCATTGCAACCAAAATTTACTTTTTATAAGTCACGAAAGGTGAATGAACACGTCATGTTTCTTGACCATACATGAAACGGTTTCTAGGAAACTGTGCTACGTGTAAATAAATCAAGAAGAAAATTTCAATGGAGCACGAAAAGTGCGTGTATGTCATTTATATCTGTATTACGGTGATTTCAAATGTGAACAAACCCATACAATTGGTATGACAGCATATACAAATGTGTCTGTGATCACTACGACCTACTTTTGCCAGTGTTTAGTAGTACCCTCCAAGGATAAAGCACCAATGAGCGGTAAGTCGATATGACTGGTCAGCGGTCACTTACACATATCGGCCTTTGAGTAAAATCCTCTGCATCCTGTATTTAACAAATATTGATTGCGGAAATATGTTGTTACATACTAAAAGACAAGATACGAAAAAAGTTAGTGCTGACTGAAGTGGGGGTGGGGGTGCTTTTTAACTTCAACTCAGATGACGTATATGGGGTACATAAACATACGCACGAGGTGTCATAACAGAAACGTGTGAAGACAAAAAGAAAAAAATTGTAGACAGATCTTTTAGTTTCTATTAGGAATGTATGGCCGTCACTGAATAGCTCCTCCTTTGCCTCAAGCGATTGCCAGGGGTTACCAAATCGTAACGAAGGTATGGTTCCAAAGCACAATATAATTAGTACAATCTAAAAAATAAAAAAAATGGCTTGAGGTTTCCGGTTCACCATATGTACAATTGTTCTTTAATGGCATCCTGTCATCATTTAATGAGCTACAACCTAGTCAACGTCTTGAATGTAAAATTTGTGCTGATCTCTGACATTAGTAGTACTAGGCTGGGACTTTTTTTTTTACAGATTTCTTTTTAAGTATAACTTAAAGAAATACAATGATGCGTTGTTCCTATTCTCCAAAAGGAGAAGATTCCATTCAGTAATAGACTTTTATAATAAAAAAAATGAATTTGTATACAAGTTAGTTCTAGCAAAAGACGTTTGGAAGTTTGATCTATCACGAAGTTGTCTATTACTTACTAGCTTGTCACAAGGCCCGAAGGTATTCAGGAGGTATATCATTATGCGTTTTATTTATTTTTTTTATTTTTTATTTTTTAATGTGATCATTCTATCTTGATAGCGTATTCTTGAAAGTCTTTCCATTATATTTCTTCCAAATTTTTTACATAAGACGTAGAATTTGTTGCCCCACATATGATTCTCCCTGCTTCTGCTTGTATTTTTTCTATTTCATATTTGTCATACTAACTGCAATTATCCCATACAGGATTCCTATACTCCAAAAGAGATCCTATAAAGGTGAAATAAAGAAGCTGAAATGATTTTCTATCAAGTTTGAATTGCAAACTTCGTAATATGTCTAATCTTCTAATTTAAAACATTGCAGTATCTGGGGATTCGGTAGAAAGTCAAAACAATGCAGTATCTGGGGATTCGGTAGAAAGTCAAAACAATGCAGTATCTGGGGATTCGATAGAAAGTCAAAACAATGCAGTATCTGGGGATTCGGTAGAAAGTCAAAACAATGCAGTATCTGGGGATTCGGTAGAAAGTCAAAACAATGCAGTATCTGGGGATTCGGTAGAAAGTTGGAGGCTTATTAACAACCGTCTCTCCAATTACAAAGAAATTCTAACAATCAATATTTCTCTGCGGACTTAAAGTAGATAGATCATATACCAAAACAAAAATATATGCATGATCCGTTCGATTACAGTATATGTAATTATCGCGGAGATCAAATATTAGTTAAAAAAAGATGGAATATATAGGTGTGGTTGTGAACCACGTATTAATCTGACAAGCGTGTTGATAATTTTTGAAGGTTTGCACTGCCATAAATATATGCGTATTAATTTCACCATAATACAAGGAATTGCCGAATAATAATATCTTAACTGTAAGTCGCTATCGTAACTTGAAAAGAATGCGATGTCTTAGAGCTGTATTCTGTTCTGTTTATTTCTGTAACTGTACAATAGGGTTGGATTACAAGTTCTCACAACTTAGAAAAACGCCTTTCATTATATATGGATAGCGGCAAAAGAATATTACCATATGATAATATGGAAAAAGGGAATGGGGGGGGGGAGAGAGAGAGAGAGAGAGAATAAATTTGACCGTGCCAGGTGCTAGTGATGTACACTATTGTGACTGTCAATTCTAGAGAACTAAAAAGGCCTGAAAGGATTTAAAAAGGGTAAGAAAGAATTTTCATTGACAGATAAATCCGATGACCATTTAGCAGAGTATTTATGGTCAATGGCAGTGAAAGCTGATTAAGACTTTACTTTGAATCAGCATTTGTTTTTCTTGATCAATAGGGGATGTGCTACAGTTCTGAGATTTACGCTACTCGCGCTTCTGCATTGCCTCTGCAAGTCTCCTCAATTCAAAGTCTGTGGTTCCAGTATGGATGAGACTGTGCCAGGTGGAGCGATCCTGTGCGAGATCTTCCCAAGACTCAGGGTCAATGTTGAAGCGTTTCAAGGATGATCTTGCGAATCTTTGAAGCGTTTTTCTGACCACCCTGAGATCGCTTTTCCTCCTTCAGCTCGCCGTTGAAGAACTTCTTTTGTAGTTGTTCTTCTGACATTCTGGTGACGTGGCCTGACAATCTCATCTGTGATTTTATCAGCAGAGTGTGGATGCTTGAAATGCCTGCCAGTGTGAGAACCTCAGTGTCTGGCACCCTGTTCTGGCATCATATCCTCATCAGTTTTCTCAGGCAGCCCATGTGAAAATGGTTCAGCTTCTTCGCATGGCGTCTGTACACTGTCCAGATTTTGCATGCATACAGCAGGGTAGGCAACACAATGGCTTTTGTAGACCTTCAGTTTTGTTTGTAGACTGATGCCTCTGTGCTCCAGCACATTTGCACGTAGTCTGCCGAAGGCAACACTTGCTTTAGCAATTCTGACTTTGGTTTTGTCATTGATGTGGACTGCACGTGACAGTGTGCTGCCGAGATAGGTGAACTTGTCCACTGCCAGTAGGATTGGCCATTTACTATGATGGAAGGCTCTACATAAGGCTTTCCTGGTGCAGGTTGGAGCATCACCTCTGATACTGAGACCGAAATTGTAACAAGCTGAAGAGAAATGATCCATGCTCTGTTGCATGTCAGACTCAGATTTGGCATTCAGGGAACAGTCGTCAGCAAATAGGAGATCACGAACAGTCACTTTATGTAACTTCGTCTTCGCCTGAAGTCTCCTCAGATTGAAGAGCTTGCCGTCAATCCGGTATCAGATGTCGATCCCAGTGTCATAGTCTCAGAAGGCATCAGTAAGCATACTGAAGAGGGTTGGGGCCAATACACAGCCTTGCTTGACTCCATTGGTGACTGGGAACAGTTCAGATGACTCACCGTCGTTCACGACACAAGCAAGCATGCCATCATGGAATTGCCCAAACATCAAGATGAATTTCTTTGGGTAACTAAATTTTGCCATGATCTTCCAAAGGTCCCCATGGCTGACCGTGTCAAAGGCTTTTGTCAGGTCGATGAATGTCTTGTACACACACGCACACACGCACGCACACACATACTCCTATTAGTATTACATGATGAAATTATCTATTATTTGAATGGCACGAAAATAATATCCAGCCATAGTTCGTTTCACTGCAATAAAGTGAAATTCATCTTCTAATTCATACATGACATCCAAAAGACAGTACGTACAATATATTTCTTCTTTTTTAATATTATTTCTTCTCCCCACTTCTGTAACCAGAGAATGAATAAAACATCCAAGTTTAGCACATGCAACTTTAAATTTAAATGGCATATCAGAAATGAGGTAATTTTCTATATGCAAATCAGTTTGTATGCATTTGTAATGTACTATTCTGATTTACTTCAGATTGCTAATCCTGCAAGTTAATACAAATCAATCTGTTTTTTAAAATTTGAAGAAAACATAAATCATCTCCTACACCCTGCTGTAACTATACACGGCTAAATCCGAACTGAAACAAAAGATTTCTCACATGAGATGCACAAGTGATCCTCTCTACTTCATCTAGTGCTTTCAACATTTTACAACATGCATTTAGATTACGATATTCATCATAGCATGTAAAAAAAATGACAAATTACTGCGACCTAATTCTCCAAATACAGCAGGGTTCGATGTATTTTTGATAACATTTGAGAACGTACTTACAGAAACTAATCTGAACATTTTCTATACAGTGTATATATTTATATCCACATATTTCGAAACAATATAAAAGAATTGGCAAGACCATGTGATCAAAAAGGAAAAAAAAATCTTTTTAACATCTGTACAGTGGCGTTAAGTTGCACAACGTTTTAGTATTCCAACTATCTTATTTCTTTTTTCAGCCAACATTTTATGTGTGTGTGTGTGTGTGTGTGTGTGTGTGTGTGTGTGTGTGTGTGTGTGTGTGTGCTCGTGACCATTTAAGCCTGGAGGAGAATATATAGTACATAGGTATTTGCAAAATTATACAAAGTCAATCTTGTCATTCTTATATTATAATGTTTCATTGTTATTAATGCAATCTCCTCGTCTAAATACCATAGTTTTTGTGGTACTCTGACTTATTTCTGGGAAGATATTATGGTATCGGCAACATTTGCAATATCATCTGCATAACCTAAGGCACAAACATCATCTAGCTGATGACTTATTTGTATACCATTACAACCACTTGCTTGTAACAATTGAAAATATTCATTAATGTACAAAATAAATGTCGGTCTTAGCACACATCCCTGAAGAGTACCAAAAGAACAACGAAAGTATTCCGGTAATCCATTTCTTGTCGTCATGCATGATTTTAATATCATATAAATAGACTTTATTATTTATAAGAGCTTACCAATCAGTGGATTTTTGTTTAAAATATAAAAAAGAAATAGTGTTGAACACTATCAAACGCTTTTAAAAAACCGACAAAACACAACAGCATCGTCCTTTTTTCTTTGAAATATATTTGTTGACACAATCGTACAAGGTAAATATAGTATCTGTTGTACTTTAACCCTTTCGACCTCCTGCTTAATTATTATCAATACCCCCACTGTGCTATTCTATTGTTAATAATTTTTGTGAATATTTTTCCAAAACATCAGAAAGAGTTGTTAAGGTCATCTGAACTTCCTCCTTTATGCAGAATTTTGTTCAAAAGTAAAGACGTAGTGAGTATAAGGCTCTGATTAGTACATTTAAAAGATATACAACAATGCCATCTGGTCCTGATACTTTATTATTTTCATGGATTTAATTACTTTACACATTTCTTATGATGTAATTGGATTATTAAGTTCTGGATTATACTCTTTACAAGTATTACAGTTTATATTGTGTATTTCATTTGTAAATATAACTTCTTCAAATTTAGAATTTACTTCAGTTTTATTACCATTTAATAATTTTACAGAATATGACAACAATTCTTGTGGAGTTATAGCTAAATGCACCCTATGTCTTTTCATAGAATTCTTAACATTTTTTCCAAAGCCTGTTTGTATCTGAGTTCGACAGCAATTCAACATGTTGACTATTTTGATACAAATTCTCCTTTACTCGATACAAGTTTTTGAATTTTGATTTTGTATTTTGTAATGCTCTAGAGTTTTAATCGATTTTGATTTCTAAACTACCTTAAAAAATAAAATTGTGTTTGTTTCAAAAGCTCAAGGTCATAATTCCACCATGGGGGTTGTTTAGGGAATTTTCGTTGAAAATAGTGAGTTTTGAACATACATTTTGCTGAATCTTGGATAATATGGGTTAGAAGTTCAACATCATTATCAACACTTGGTTCCAGTAAAGTCGCAATTCGATCATGAAAAAGCAGTCGATGAGACACTATATTAATATTTGCAATAATTTTATCGGCTTTTTGTTGAACCCATTTTACATCTAGACCACTCAGGTATATGCATAGGTCTACAAAACGTTTGCGTTCGATGGGAGACAGATCGAAAGATACACGTGATCGGAAAGTGACCGGAATCATAATTTTCTAAAACAGCAAAGTTCAAACTTTTTCAAACATATTGGTAGAAGCTATTATATAGTCAATAATACTTTTACCACCTCTGTTATCAAGATATATCCAGGTTCCGATTTCATTCCTGTGAAATCTGCCATTTAGCATATGTATATTATATGCTTTGCACAAATTAATCAGGGTTTTTCCAAAATTGCTAACAAAAAAGTAAACGCGTAAACAAGTTGATACTCAAATAGTACAACATTATGACTTTCTGATTCTTTGCTGTAGTTGATTGATCCATCTGGATGGATGGAAAACAAAAAAGAATATCTTTATCCATGGACAAAATGCTTCTGTCAAAAAGCAAAAATAATACATCCTTTGCAGCAATATGTTTTGATTTTTTATAACAGGATGAAACCGGGTTGGATTGGATCTAGTGAAGACACTTGACACAAGTACGTGAATGAGATGTTTATTTACAAAGCAAATTATTGATGATTTAGTCTCCGACACACTAGGTCACACCCTTACTTCCACCTCTCAAGCTAAACTGTAACAACTGAAAAACCTACCCTACTAATGCGCACAAAGTTCAACAACGGATGTAAGAAAATGGTATCGTCCCTTAATGGATACAATCAACACAGAGATTTTCAACAAATAATCACAAATTATATTATTTTTTTAACGGATATAATAAATGCATGGATTTTATCAACATATATGATTGATAAATGGAAGTATCAACATATATTATCAATGTATGGATTTATCAACAGATATGATCAATGCATGGATTTATGACCAAGTATGATCAATGTATGGAATAAACAAATATGATCAATATATGGAATGATTGTTCATTAACAAGTATGATGATGCATTAAATTGTCACACATATAATGACATTTACTTTTAGGTTTTTAGGTTCAACACCATATATATATATATATATATATATATATATATATATATATATATATATATATATATATATATATATATATATATATATATATATATATATATATATAATATCAACATCTATGATTGTTATCTCGTGGCGTCCAGGTGATTATCACCAGATATTTCCGATCCACAGCCCCGACAAATAGTTAAGGACCTCGTGTGGTCCGCTCCTCCTCGTCTGTCGAAGGATCCCTCAAGAACATCCCTTTTCCGCAGATCCGTTGGTCCAGAACCTTTGGCTCCTCAGACTGAGATAAAACCAGTATTGTCCCTGAAACCAACGTCACCACTGACCGTAGTATCCAGGTACACAAATCCAGAGTTCAATGACTCCACGTGATAGCTACAAATACAATAACTGAGCCGCGAACTGCATGAGACATGTTTAAGTGCGAATACAATGATATACATTACGCATGCGTGCACATGAACTTACTTCGTTACACATTAAATATGTCATAAGAACGTCTGTATTAGATTATTATTATAATAACTACGAAAAATAATCGCACTGGATAATAAAACTCAAACGTTTCTCATCATTTAATGCTTACAACATATAATTGAATTAAACTTGTCTATTCAGCTAAAATAAAAAACTGGAACAGTCTATATTCTATCCATGTCGTTATGTGACATAGGTCTGACTTAGTACAAGTTAGAATAGATTCCGAAATAGTCAATATATTCAAAAATTTCATCACATTTAACATATAGCAAGAAAGAATAAAGTATTACTTTTCACGTGCCTCTACAGCTCAAGATTACTTCCGTAAAGTGGACAGCTTCGTGACAATAGTCATTAAGTTAATTTTTAGCATCAGTCCAAGTTTGTGACAAAACAATTATTTCATATCCTTTTAAAACGTATGTAAACGATGTGTCCTTGCATTTATTTTTTAAGCCCACTTACATTAAGGGAAAGTCATTTTATCAAAAAAGGATATTTAATAAGTTTGTCACTACTGTCAAAAGTTTCTGAGCCACACACAACATCATATTCAGTTTCCAAATTGGTGTGTTGAAAAACTTCTTTTTTATGGCTGCTCGCTGGTTTCAAATGCTTCAGCTCCTACAGCACCACCAGTTCTGGTCGCCGAGCTTTGCCTTTCAATCCGTCGCTTTTTGGTTTCACTCACCCAATTCAGGCATTTATTTTGATCATCAACTAATATACCCCGTCATTAATAATGGGTTTATTATACGAAAGCCTGGATAAATCTCTTCGTTTGCGTGCCTCATTCATCCGTTTGCTTCTGTGGCGTAGCATGAAATTATGCCCCCCCCCCGCAAACAAATTAATTCTGTGGCCCCCTCCCAATAAAAAGTTGTTTTATGGGAACTCTTTATGCCACCTCTGCGCCTAGCTCCGCCCCCCTGCCCTCCCGCAGTCAGGTCCAAAGATACTCCCATTTTCGAAAATTCACACTTTATAGCACAATAGCTGAAAGAAAGTACGTGCTACAAACTACCCGCCAAGTGGCGCTAACTTAAAAGAGATGTTGATGTCATAACTCTTAATTTATGCATTAGTCCTTTGAGTCACACACGGTCAAGTGCTTGGAAAGATCATAGAAGACCACAGACATGTCGTTCTATTTGTCAAGGGAAATGCATGTGTTATGATACAAGTCTGTGATCTGAAAACCGTTATGTTTTGGGGAAGAAAGCCTGATTGATATCTGTGTTATGTATGATGTTTATATAATCTTATAAATATTTTAGGAAATTATAAATGTTTCTTCACTTTAATATTTGCTTAAATCTTAATGTTATCAGGAAAAACATGTTTAACTAGTGTCCTTGAATTAGGTTGTTTTGATCAATATGTTTTCTCAATTTGAAGGTCAAGGTTGAATTTTGTTTACAGTTAGAATTCCATTAAGATGACTCATATTCTAGAACATTCTGTCATGTGACCAATCTTTATATATACCATGTTTGGTGGACATTTTTTCAGTTTTGACATTACCATCAGTCTTGTAAAGAGCTATTACAGTTGTGAAAATTCATTCCAAATTCTAAGAGAGGAATTATTTTAAATATTCATTGGATTATAACAGTGCTCATGGATTTTTGGATTTTGGATTTTTAATTAATGATTTTGGAATTTAACTGAACTTATTCAGAGATTTTGGAATACTTCATTTTGACATCAGCACATCAAGATTACTAGTACATCAGGACTTTGGAGACCATTAGCACATCATAACATTCAAGGACACAGCCGTGAATTCAGAACATTCTATATTTAGGACTTGTGATTAGAACAATCATTCTTATTGGATTATTAGGATTTCAAAACACATTACTGTAAGTGACTTTTTGATTTTTCATTTTAATTATCTAGTAATAAATTGCTTGTTGATTTTTTACTTGATTTGTTGGTTTCACTTTCTTTCTGTTACATTTTTCTTAGACCATAGAGTCGTAACAGAAATTGGGGGCTCGTCGTTCCGGGATCTGAATTTCTTTAAAGCATATTAGAGATATTAAATTTATCTTTGAAATTCATATTGATTTTGTCTCTGAATTTCTTTTTTGTCTTTGGCAAAGATTTTTAATAGAGACATTTTTTTTGTGTGTGTGAAACCAACAAGCATTTACTATGGCATCTAATGTTCAGAATTTCATTTCAAAACCTATCCAGGAGGGGATAGAGTGCATGAAAAAGTTAATTGAAGAGTTCAAGAGGTGCATCCATAGTGATGTTAAAACCTATTTTGACGAGCAGAATGTGGAAACTTTGGAAAATGCTGCTCGTATGGCTGATGATTATTCCTTGACTCACAAAATTTCATTTGGCAGTAAGTCGTCCTCTCAGCAGTTTTCTGGTAAAAAACCATTTCAATCTCATTCGAGTACTTCCAAATTTCACAACAGCACAACTGTTAGGAATCAAACATCTGATAAGACTGATCAGAAATCCTTATCTCTTCCTACGTGCACTTATTGTAAAAAGAAAGGGCACGTTATTTCTGATTGCTTCAAGTTGAAAAATAAGCAACAGAGAAAAGACAGAGCTTTTCCAAATGCTCTTATTTCTACGAGGTCAAGGTCACGGTCTTGTATTGAAAGCAATACATTTGTTGGGTCAAACAAACCCCAGTCTGATTCTATTTTGGAGGCTTATGAACCATTCATGTCAGAAGGTTCTATATCACTTATTGGTGATTCTGCCAAACCTATCCCAATTAAAATATTAAGGGACACTGGAGCTTCTCAGAGTCTTTTATTATCAGGTACTTTGCCTTTGTCTGAGGAGTCTTCTTCAAGTGAAAGTGTTCTTGTTCAGGGAGTAGAGTGCGGCTTTGTAAATGTTCCTCTTCATTGTGTAAATTTGGCATCAGACTTAGTTTCTGGACCTGTGACTGTTGGGGCAGTGACTTCTTTACCCATAGAGGGTGTTCATTTATTACTAGGCAATGACCTAGCTGGAGATAAGGTTGTGGTTAATCCACTTGTAACTGACAAGCCTTGTTTGGATCAGAAAGTTGATCCTGTCGAAACTGAAATCCCTGATTTGTACCCTGCTTGTGCAGTTACTAGAGCTATGGCAAAAAGAGCTCTTGAGAGTGATGTTGATCAGGATATTATTCCTTTAGCTGACACATGTATTGGTCAGTTTTTTGATGAGGTCACTTTTTCCTCAGGTATTGATCAATCAAATGGTATTGATCACAGTGATCCTCTTTTGGCAACTCATTCTCTTTGTTCTAATCAGGATGACAAACGACAATTCCTTGTCGTTGAACAGGAGCAAGATCCCGAGATATCTTGTTTGTTTCAGAGGGCTATTAGTGAAACTGAAGCCACACAAGTTCCAGTGTGTTACTTTGTGAAAAATGGGGTCCTTATGAGGAAATGGAGACCACCTGATGTACCCGCTGGTGACGAGTGGTCAGTGAGCTATCAAATTGTTATTCCTAAGTCATATCGACAGGAAATTCTTAATTTAGCCCATGAAACTCCTTTGGCTGGTCATTTAGGAGTCCGTAAGACTTATCACAAGATCTTGAATCATTTTTATTGGCCGAAACTCAAAAGTGATGTTTCCAAATACTGCAGATCTTGTCACACTTGTCAAATGGTAGGAAAACCCAATCAGAAGATACCTAAGGCTCATCTGCAACCTATTCCTGCATTTGATGAACCATTTAGTAGAATAATAGTAGACTGTGTTGGTCCTTTACCTAAAACCAAGTCAGGCAACCAATACTTGTTGACCATCATGTGTACATCTACAAGATTTCCAGAAGCAATTCCTCTGAGAAATATAAAAACTAAAACTGTTGTGAAAGCTTTGGTGAAGTTTTTTACACTTGTTGGCCTTCCCAAATCTGTCCAGTCAGATTAAGGGTCAAATTTTATGTCTGGAATTTTCCAGCAAGTTATGCATGAACTAGGCATCCAACAGTTTAAATCTTCTGCCTATCACCCTGAAAGTCAAGGTGCTTTGGAAAGATTTCATCAAACTTTGAAGAATATGATTCGATCATATTGCTTTGATACAGAAAAGGATTGGGATGAGGGTGTTCATTTGTTGTTGTTTGCTGTTAAGGAATCAGTTCAAGAGTCGTTGGGTTTTAGTCCCTTTGAACTAGTTTTTGGTCATACTGTCCGTGGACCATTGAAATTATTGAAAGAGAAACTTCTTTCAAATGAAGATTCAAAGATTAATCTTCTTGATTATGTCTCTGATTTCAAATACAAGTTGTCAAAGGCCTGTGAAGTAGCAAGAACTAATCTTCACACTACTCAGTCAAAAATGAAATTAAGGTATGACAGAAATACACAGGAAAGGAGTTTTAAACCTGGTGACAAAGTTCTGGCTCTCTTTCCCATACCTCAAAATCCTCTTCAGGCTAAATTTTTGGGTCCTTATACCGTTGCAAAGAAAGTAAATGACTTAAATTATATCATTAACACTCCTGGGAGACGGAAACAAAAACAACTTTGTCATATAAATATGTTAAAGGAATATTTTGACAGAGATAGCTCAGCTAATTATTTAGTTAATTTAGTTGTACCTGTCCCACACAGTGAAGATATCAAAGACGGAATACGATCAGACTATAGTGACTCTGGTATAACCAATCTTCGGAATTCAGAAATATTGAACAACCTAGACCAGAAACTTTCACATCTACAACAACAGGAAAGAAATGAACTAAACAGCTATTACATGACTATGAGCACTTGTTTCCTGATGTTCCAACACGAACAAGTAAAATTTATCATGACGTTGACATTGTAGATTCTGCGCCTGTGAAACAGCATCCTTATAGGATGAATCCTCTCAAACAGAACTATCTGAAGAAAGAAATTCAGTATTTACTGGAGAATGATTTCATAGAACCAAGTAAAGTAACTGGAGTTCACCATGTATTCTTGTTCCCAAGCCAGATAATACATTCCGTATGTGTACTGACTATAGAAAAATCAACAGTGTCACCAAAACTGATTCATTTCCAATCCCAAGAATGGACGATTGCATTGATAAAATTGGAAATGCGGAATATGTCACCAAGTTTGACCTTTTAAAAGGATTCTGGCAAATTCCACTGACGGAAAGGGCAAAAGAAATTTCAGCATTTGTAACTCCAGATGGACTTTATCAATATAAAGTCATGCCGTTTGGAATGAAAAATTCACCTGCAAGGTTTCAACGTCTGATGAACATGATAACATTTGGTCTTGATAATTGTGACGCTTATATCGATGACGTCATTATCTACAACAACACCTGGGAAGATCATTTGGAAACCATTCGAAAATTCATTGATCGACTCAGCGATGCGAATCTGACAATTAATTTGAGCAAAAGTGAGTTTTGCCATGCTTGTGTCACATTTTTAGGACATATTGTGGGACAAGGTCAAGTTAAACCTATAGAAGCTAAGGTCAAAGCTATCTCTGAATTTCAAGTTCCAATTTGTAAAAAGCAACTGATGCGATTTCTAGGTATGGCTGGATATTATCGGAAATTTTGTTCCAATTTTTCCAAAATTGCTGAATCTTTAACAAGTTTATTGAGTAAGAAAGCCAAATTTTATTGGTCTGACAAGTGTCAGGAATCTTTTGACAAGTTAAAGGCCATGCTTAAGAATGCACCAGTTCTTTCTGCACCAAATTTTAGCCAATCATTTAAATTATCTGTTGATGCAAGTGATGTAGGGGTTGGTGGAGTATTGATTCAGGAAGACAAAAGTGGTGTGGATCACCCTGTGTGTTATTTTTGTAAAAAACTAAACAAGCACCAGAAAAATTATTCCACAATTGAGAAGGAATGTTTGGCTTTGATATTGGCTTTACAGCATTTTGAAGTGTACGTTACCTCAGCTCTTTCTCCAATTATTGTGTACAGTGATCACAATCCCCTTACTTTCATCAACAAAATGAAAGATAAAAATCGGAGATTGTTGAGATGGAGTTTGATATTGCAAGAACATAACATTGACATTAGACACATCAGGGGAAAAGACAATGTGATTGCAGATGCACTCTCACGTGCCTAGAAATGTAATATTGCTTGATGTAATTAAGTCCAGTATCATAAAACATGTTCTTATGTAATTTTGGTTATTATAGTATTAGATGTATATTCAAAAGAAAGCTTTATTATATAAATCTTTCTTTTTCTTTATGAGGGGAGGTGTTATGTATGATGTTTATATAATATTATAAATATTTTAGGAAATTATAAATGTTTCTTCACTTTAATATTTGCTAAAATCTTAATGTTATCAGGAAAAACATGTTTAACTAGTGTCCTTGAATTAGGTTGTTTTGATCAATATGTTTTCTCAATTTGAAGGTCAAGGTTGGATTTTGTTTACAGTTAGAATTCCATTAAGATGACTCATATTCTAGAACATTCTGACATGTGACCAATCTTTATATATACCATGTTTGGTGGACATTTTTTCAGTTTTGACATTACCATCAGTCTTGTAAAGAGCTATTACAGTTGTGAAAATTCATTCCAAATTCTAAGAGAGGAATTATTTTAAATATTCATTGGATTATAACAGTGCTCATGGATTTTTGGATTTTGGATTTTTAATTAATGATTTTGGAATTTAACTGAACTTATTCAGAGATTTTGGAATACTTCATTTTGACATCAGCACATCAAGATTACTAGTACATCAGGACTTTGGAGACCATTAGCACATCATAACATTCAAGGACACAGCCGTGAATTCAGAACATTCTATATTTAGGACTTGTGATTAGAACAATCATTCTTATTGGATTATTAGGATTTCAAAACACATTACTGTAAGTGACCTTTTGATTTTTCATTTTAATTATCTAGTAATAAATTGCTTGTTGATTTTTTACTTGATTTGTTGGTTTCACTTTCTTTCTGTTACATTTTTCTTAGACCATAGAGTCGTAACATCTGGAAAAAAGATTATTTGAGTGTAAGTGATTGTATAAATGTTTGAACACAATTTTTTCGAACACTTTACCAACACAACTTAGTAATAAGGTATGTCTGTAATTCGGGGGATCACTTTCGCCACCCTTTAGTACACTGGTATTACTTTTGATGTTTTTCTTAAGGTCGGATACGATTTTGTATCTAAAGACTTGTTGTAAAGGGCATAGAGTGACTTGACTACAGATATGGCGGTTTCTTATTTTATTTAGTCAACAAGCTGTATATTTTTGATATTTTAATAGAAAGTGTTCAGCTGTTTTGATATGTCCGCATATACAGTACCTGTTGTTGGAATCATGATTTTAGAATAAATCGTCATTCATTAAAAGTAATGGATGATGTTCCTTTTGAGATTTCTGGATATGGTCATTTATTCGGTTTTGTCTGGATTAAAATCTACTGACCATTGATATGTCCACAAATTGATTTTGTGTTGATCTTTGTTCAGAACGACAGCAGCTAGGTTTGGGTCCTCAACAATAATTGATAACGAAGTATCATCAGCAAACAGTCTTATACCGGACTGAATATTTGTAACAGTATCATTAATATAAGTTAAAAATAATTAGCTCTCCGAGTGCAGAGCAATGAGGCACATCAGCCCGGATATGTTGTTGATCTGATGTTGTTAAAGAAGGTTGTACTTCAGACCAATAACATGTCAGGACTGGTATGCCTCAGGGATCTATAATTGGACCACTGTTATTTTTAATTTACATTAATGATATTTTCTCTGATATTGAGCCCATGTTGTGGCTACATTCCACCAAACTCTGGACCAATAGTGCCATCTTGATGGGTTTAGACTAATTTAATAAAATTCTAAAGTTTTGCACTTGGCATGGTGTCTAATATCTATGCATTTTTTCCAATGAAGAGGAAGATTCCTTCTTTTAGCCGAGCTATGTATGAATTTCCGTTGTGTAGTTAATGGCATAATATTATTGTGCATCCAGGGAGGATCTCTGGGATGAATCATTATTATTTTTCGGGAATTCTGGAATTGTTTGCTTCTACAATATTGATTTAAACATCATCATGGAAAGTACATACAATCGAACAAAAGATATAGAAGCTTGAGCATCAAGCATAAGCTTATTTGGAGCATAGGATTGCAAACATTGAAAAATGCTAATGAGATATTACAAGAAAATTGCATATACAATATTGTAATAATGTCAAAAAGTAACTTATAAGCATATAGAGCAGAAAAACATCTTACTGTATACTTGCAACACAAGTAATGAGAAAACAAGAAAGAAAAAATATGAAGATGTTGGCATTGATGAAGGTGTGCGTGTGTGTGGGGAGGGGAGGAGGGTAAAGGGCCTTTAACTTAAACTCTGGTGGTATAGATATATATAGTAACTAAATTCGAACCAGATATATAACAGCTTAGTGTGAAAACATAAGCGGTGGTTCAACAATACAATATTGATAGAAATATAACAGACCTGCTCGTCTATCGAAGATTAGAAAAACCACAATTACCTCTACATAAATAAACTTTTTAGTTAGCGGCTTTATAGTTCCATATTTTGCTCCCTCGTTTTTCCCTTGCCGAACATTTATGAAGTCAGTAGAACAATCCACAGGATTTTGGTCACTGCAAAAAGGCTCTAAAATCCCTTTTTCATAGTATCCTTAAAGCGTAAGTTGCATACTACACTGGGGGTCTTATCTTCAAGGTCAAGGGTCAATATTTTAGATTTTCAGACACACTTTCCTTTCGACTTTTTAACTTTTGGGCTGTTCCCACAGTCGGGGTACTAAAACTTGGAAGCTGGTGGAAATAATTGTATTAAAGCTTGCAAGTTTATATACTGCTCCCTCGTTTTTAGTGCGCCAGGATAATTCGCGAACCTATTTATAATGCAGAGGCGTGGATCCCATCTTTTTTTTTTTAAACAGAGAAGGCAATAAATACGATCCTGTTTGCTTAACATTCAAAAATCGCGATCCAGATTGATAAATGAAAGCTCTCTATATTGCTTGTTTTAATCGTTGAATGGTTATCATTAAATTTGCAAATTGTAATAAGAAATCTTATATTTTTTAAGATTTTCTGTAACAAAAATATTTTTTCAACAAATAACACAGTATACGATGAAATATCGATCGATAGAAATTTTGGTAAATGCATGCTAGCGGCACCACTGGGGGAAAAAAAAAACAATATAAATACCAATTTTAAAAAGTCTTGTCAAGAAAGATTCATGTTTTAAATTGATCTTTTAATTCGGTTTCAATGTAATCATCATAAATATGATATGTCCTCTACTATTCAAGCGTGACGAAAGTTAATTGACTGTCACAGCGAAGCCGATGAGCGCTTCCGTGAAAACCTAATTAAGTGTTTACTTAGTGGATAAGCTGGCGTTATTCTGACAACTGTTGAGAAGGTTGTGGTCTTTTGACACATTGACACAAGCTAATTAGTAAATTAATTGTTTCCAGCCGATTACAATACATGAAATGTGACGACATCACAGTAACATCCGTGTATCGGTCAGCCGAATTTCTTCTTAAAATCACTCGCCGTGAACAACTCCAAAGATTTTGTTTTTTGCTGGTTTGTTGCAGCAATACCGTCGAAAATAACTTGCGAAATCAAAAACACACATAACATACAGAAACACTATACAAGAAACATTGTCTTTTTTCTCGTCTTTATAATATATATCATTTAGTAGAATATAGTCATCTAGCAAATTAGTCAGCACAATATTTTCATGATGAATGTTAGTTATGTAAAGAAATCAACATACTATAGAAACTCTTTTTAAAAACTAATCATCATTTTTTCATATTTACAAGGATATTAATTTTCAATACAAGCCAACTTGTGTGTCCTACGTTGGCAATCCGTTGTTAATTTTATTTGTTTGTGAATAATTCATTTTTGTTTTAGTTCCTCTTACATCAGATTTATCTTTCTTACTAGATATACTTTCTTCCTTTCCATCATAGCTATGACACACTTCATCATAAAGATTATGATTTCATTATGATTAAGGGCTGCTTTTAAAATCAACGCGTTTACAAGTTGATGTTGACTGGTACACTTCAAATTTATTTTTAAAGGAACTATAAAGGCGAAGAAAATCATAAATGATTTAATTTTCAACATTCGGGATTTTTTAGAACCATGACGAGAACTGGTTGCCAGGATGCTAGCATACCATCACCTGACGTTCTGGCGCTAAATCTGGGCATGCTGATGCTAGGCTTTTCACACAGTGTCATTTACCCATGCGAATTCCGTGAGAACGCATCATGTCACATACAGTTAGTATGCATCGTAAAATGTCACAAATTAACTTGTTTTAATTTACAAACTATACACTTGAAGGGAGATTTTGCCACGACATTTTAGGATTATTGGTCATAATTGGCTATATCGATCTAGCGATTCTTTTTTGTTTTTAAAATTGTGTTGGTGATAATTGATGCACATTACAATTCTTTTTCTTAACGTTTTTCGAATTCGCAGATTGTAGTTTTCAAATGGACGCTACAAGTTAAAAACAAAACGAAGTAATTCCATTAAAAGATACCAAAGCCGTCGTATTTTCTCGTCATTGCATCTCTCTCTCTCTCTCTCTCTCTCTCTCTCTCTCTCTCTCTCTCTCTCTCTCTCTCTCTCTCTCTCTCTCTCCATTTCTAATTTATTTGTTTAATCAGTTATTGCAAGGTTGCTGTTGGGGTTGGGTTATCTGCATTTAAGTAATAAAATGTGTTTGTGATATATTTCAGAGCGAATTACTGCTTTTGTTTTGGTTTTGACTCATTGATTGCTACTACTGCGGTATGAGGTATCAATATCCAGTGTCGCTGACCTTGCTGAGGTGAAAGTACAATTGTACTGCATATCATAAGTCATTATGTATTAAGCAAAGCAGTGTTATCATCATTTTAAATTTCGTCGGCTCATAATAAAAGATCGCATAAACCAGAGACGTCTTTGCAGTAATTAATGAAAAATAAATCACGTAGTTTTTCTATTGCCATTGCATAATGATTCGTTTCCAAATTTAAATGTGAATGGCTTTGCCTGTCATTGTAAAAGTAATCGCCTCAGGCCTCGAAGGTGGGTCACCTGCCTGGATGCCATACCTGCCGCCAGGTGGCGCCATCAATTGTTTATCAGCCATAACGGACGCACAGGTATATAAAGGTAGATGTTGATGAATATCGAGGTAGTACGAATGAAAATATGTGTTTTAGATCATCGCATGAAAAACCGACGTGTTCTACAAATTCCCCATATTTTTCATACAAAGTATCCAAGCAGGAAGTATTGGATTTTTGAAAAATGGTCTATGGAGTTAGCAAACAACACGGTGTAACTTCAGGTAATGTTATGTGTGTCATATCGGGTCAGCTTTTAAATTTAGATCTAAGGTTACGTCTGACTCACTGTTGTAAATGTTATTTTCTTTCGTTTCTTTTTTATATCCTTTTTCCTCAGGCATATCAGGTGTATTTCTTTGGGGTTTTTTGTCTTCTTTTATCTCAAGAAAATTTTGTTTCAAACTAATATGATGGCTAGAATAAGTACATGTACTGTTGTCTACAGATTAGAGTTCGAGTGCTTTTGTGAAGCAATGTTGTGATCAGGAATTTTTTTTTTTTTTTTTTAAAATCCAAGTCCAAATTAAATAGTCGGTCCTCTGAGAAAGGTTGCCACAATTACCTGTTTGAACATCAATCTATTTGAATCCCCTTAGTTTCTTGTATGAATTGTACACAGCCTTCCTTTTGGACAAGTCAGGAAACTGTTGAGCAGAAAATTGAAATCAGACTCACAACTCCAGAACTAAAATACCAACAAAAATTAGACATGCTGGTAGAAATTATAAAAAAATATAGACCCAATGTTTTTATTGATTTTTACCCGCTATGATACAGTATCCTGACATCTGGATAGTCAGATGAAAGTGATGGTGGTACTAATATTACCGTAGTACTAGATTCTAACATCACTCTAAGCAGTTATGGAAGATCATAATTTGTTGAAATATGAGCCTAAGTTCAGTTTTTGTGCACAGTTTCAGACTAGACGGCCTGGTATTTTGAGGTGATCTAATTTGGCACATGTGAAAACTCTGTCTTTTTCCTTCATAATATCACCACATTTAGGACCATAGTGTGACATTCCAACCACTTTATGTGCTTAAAGTTCTTAAAATATTACTGAAGGGTATCTTTTAAATAATTTAACACACTGATGTAGAACATTTATGTTTAGTGATTTTAATTTTATTTCACAATTGTCGTGTGCCTAGCAGGAAAGGCAGAGTAGATCATTTCATCAAGTGTTAAGGTCACTGTATTAGGAAGACAACAAGCAATGGTGGATTATTGCTCTCAAAAAACACTAATCAAAAACTGCATTCCTGTAAATATGTGTTAAAATATGCATATAATATTCTTTCTCCATATATAATTTCACGTCATATTATCATGCATCCTCCTGTAGGACCCAGGAAGATCACTTTCCACTCTGTCTGATGTATATTTGTAACTTTATTAATTTCTACATGCCTTGATTTCTGTGAGAGGAATCTTGAGTGACTGTATATATACATAAGAGTTAATTACTGGGTAGCCATGCGAGTGTATCTGCTACGCATGAATGCCTATATCCATGACATGGTTCCATCCTTTATTGGGCATGTGTGATTAGTTGAGGGAGGCTGATGGGTGCCATAAACTGCAGATCCATGATAAAATCTCTATAGGAAAGTTGGAAAATGGCACATTGATCAGGCTGTTTACATATGTGCACCTGTGTGTATGAGAGAGAATGAGGGAAGGAAATGTAATTGGAAGAAACATGAAGTGTACGTAAGTTCAGGTTTTATGTTGTTTGTTTTAATTTACTGATTACTCCTAACAAACTGCATAGACACAGATCTGCCAGCATATTATGCAATGACAGATCTGGGTCTGTGCAGTTTGCAGTTAAATTTGACTTAAAAGCGAGTACATGCCGTATACTTCCCAAGTGTGAAGAAAATCCATCAAAGAAGTTTAGGAAATGTAAACCAATGAAAAACTTGAAACAAAACCTTCACAAACTGTTTATGACTGATGCTGCCAATGGAAAAGTTTGGTTTGGTTTAGTGCTTTATGTCACAGCAACACAAGTAGGTTATTTAGTGCAAAAGTAATTGGAGTAAAGTGAATTGCTAAAGGATGCACCATAGTAGTTGACCCATGCTGGTCTGGTGGTAGGATTCGAACCCGCACCCTTTCAGTTGTGAGTCCAGCTGCTAACCACTGAACCACAGCATGGAAAAGTTACTGCCAACTTTCCTATTATTTTGGGTATGGCAGCAAATGATAGAAATTGATTGTAACAAATTGTTTAAGGAGATAAGCTATGGTCAAGATATATAAATAAAGGAGTTTGTGATCAAAGATATATAGAGAATTAAATTACTAAATGAAAACAACTAGAATATTTATGGAACAGATGAAACAGTCTGTCAGACATGTTTCTCAAACCTATAAATACTTTATGTGACTAAGAAACAGAATCACATCAAATCAAATTTCCATGAACTTCCTCTTGGATTGATATACATGTATATGTACTATGCTTGCATTTACTAAGGAATGTCAATAAAAACATCTTCAGATCTAGTAGCTTAGTGCATGAAGGTTCTCAAAGAAGACACTTTTATCATCAAACAGACCAACAATGTGTTTTGAAAAACATGGCAGACAGAATCTGGTTTCAAGCTGAATGGAATGATTCCAAAAATTAATTTTTGTAAATTCTTCAGGCATTCCTCTCCAAGTAGGGTACATGGTCATATGAAGGGTGAGTAGTGTGACAATGCATATAAAAAAGATTTAAAGGCTTTTTAATGATTGTCAAAAAAGAATGGCTTTTGAAGTGACTAGATGAAGTGCTTCATAATATATGGTTTCTTGTGGGCAGAAACTGGTTTTCCAGGTGAAGAGTACTGAAGTGTATTTGCATCATAAAATCAAATGCTTTTTACCCAAACGAAGGGTGTGTGCATTGTGTCTGAAGGGTTTTTATACCATTCGTGTTTGGTGGTGGTTTGCAACTACCGAAGGGGTTTTATTAGATCATACAGTTTTATAGATTTTCTGGATCACATTCTTTTTTTCTTTTTTTGTTACATTGATGTTACACTCATTAGATCTGGAAAATGTTATAAGGGTGGGTCAAAAATATATATGTAAATATGCATATGTATAACATACAGGTGTGTAGATATATATACTGTATATATATAGGAAGGTAGATGTAGATATAAACTGACAAAATTCTTGATCCTGAGAGTCTATACTTAAATTTCCAGCAGAATTTACATATTCAAATATATAGAATTTCTAAAAAAAAATAATAAAAATTAATGGTTTTTTCATTTATTTTGAAAACCAACATAAATGAATAGCATTACACCTGTGGTTGAAATATCAATCCATTTGCCTTTTTGCATAAATTATGTAATTAAACATGCATATATTTATTAATATACATAATAAATGTCTTAAACCAACATGATCATATGAAGAGTAATAAAAACCAGAGATTATATGACAGCTACCATGAATGTCTGTAGATATTAAGATATAGATGAGTAAAGAGAGAGATGGTTTCTTTATAGGTATGCATTACAAATTTTCTCATAAAAAGGGGGGTGTGGGTAATGGTCTGAGAGAATTGCTCACATAGAATTAATAAAATGAATTGCTTATTCTCCTGTTACATGAATGTAAAATATTGATAATTGTGTCTAGATAATATGTCATAATGATGACACAATTAGTTAAACATAAAAACTTATCAACCTTGAGGCCTCCGTTATGTACATATACACAAGCGAATAATAATATATTCATGCATACACACACAACCACATTTGCACTCACACACATGCAATAGATTAACGACCATTCACAAAAATGATATATTGCTGCATAAATTAAAAACAGGAGGTGGGTGGCATATCTTGCACTTTAATAAGCAACCGATATTCTTTATAATTTCATCTATCTAATACACCTTTAGTAGAAGGAAGAAATACTTGGATTTAATATCATGAGGAATGTTATTCCAAACAAGGGCACCAGAATACTTTGAAAACAATTTGTCAATAGCTCGTTATTTAACTAGGGTGCTTTGAAATTTTGACATGTTAATGATCTTAGATTCGGTGTACCAGTAGATTCTGTTACCTGGAAAATATTGTTCAGGTGCATGAGGACAGATTTTGTAAATACCTTATGCATAATTTTTGCTTTAGTAAAGAATGCATTTGTAGCATATTGATTGTAAGCATTGCATTTAGAACATTATCTGTGTACTGATGAGGATTTAAGTTTATATCGTCTTTCCTGGATATATTTGTAGAAGATGTATTCTATGTCATAATTAAAATCAGAGCATATAAGTTTATTTACACATTGGTGATGCAGTGAAATGTAAATGGAGAGAATAACCATTGTGAAATAATTAATTGGAAATTGTTCTCTTTCAGGTTTATAATTCAAGGCACATGGACAGTTTTTGACCAGCATGAAGTGAATTCACCTTTCTTCTTCAAAGGATATTAGCATCACTACATGTCTTTCAAAAGAGTCATTTATGATTTTTCAGAGTGTTTTGAATTAGTCCTCTGCAGACATTGATATTAGGATTGATATACCATCTAAATCAGCTTTACTGTCTCAAACAAGTCAGTGTGTCAATTGTTCTTTTTTTTTCTTAGAACATATTCTAGTCGCTGGAGGAAGTGGGTTAGCATAGTAAGTGGTCATTACTTTTCAATTTATGGTACATCTGAATTCTAACATAAGTGCTGTTTGAGTTGGATTCATCAAAGGAATATAGTGATATTGTACGTGGCAATTTAGGAGTACTTGCATTGCAGTTCGCCTTGATTCAAGCATACAAAAGTTATTTCTCCTGGAAATTTGACAGTGGTGAAACAGGCACATGATGCATGTATTTCCCTGAAGTTGGAAATATCTGTATCATTGCATATATTATGCTTGCCAGTTTCAAGCATCTGTGAGGAAGAGCAACAGCCTTTGCATAACAGTACTTGAAGCAGTATTATATTTTTCTCAAAGACAAGAGTTATTTCCCTTGAAGATTTAACAACAGTCTGACAAGATGTCGGATGGTGGTGGTATATCCGGTGGAGCCCTTGCAGGAATAGCAGTGGCTGGAGTTGCAGTTGTCATGGTGATAGTGGGTGTCATAGTCTACTGCTTCATTGCTGCCAGAAAGAGCAACGACAAAAACTCCCGGCCAATGAGACAAGTTCAGAAAGCTCCTGATATCTATGCTAGTTGTGAGTATGATATATTGTTTGCTTAGTTCACAGAAAGGGCATATATCAATTTTTATTTCTCTCCTACCTGCTTTAGCTTGTGAAGATTTTGTGCAAAAGTTGTTGAAAGTCATATAACAGGATATCATGTCAGTGTTTACTTGTGTGACATAAAGTGTTTGTAGATACCTCATTTAAAATCTACTTATCACTTTAAATTTGTTATATTTAGATGAGGCAATGTTATATGAATACAATTTACTTTTCTCTCAGAAAATGATTTATCCAATATCATAAAATTCTCCCAAAATTGTTTTTGAGGGTTAAAATAATGTCATATGCCAGAGATAAACATAGATTTAGATGGTTTTCTTTCATTTTTAGCTGCTTCACAGAAAATGGATTACCGCACACCCCGTGTTTCAAAATACCCTGATCCAGTAAAAGAAAAAGATGAAAGAAATAGAAACCGTGGATACGATAATCCTACATTCAAGAGGAGTTCTTCTGATTCCTCTTCTGTTGATGGGAACAGTTCAGATACAATTGAGGGCGGCAGAGACCTTTCGCCCCCACGTCCCTCAAGACGTGGATATAATAATCCTGGTTTTTCATCAGATTCTTCCTTTGAAGACTCCTCCAGTATGGATGAAAATGGAGGAAAGGTGGATGCATATACCACTCTTAGCTTTGAACATGAACAGCGGAAGCAACCTCAAAGGAGTTCATTAAAAGCTGCTAAAGCAAATGATATTCTAAGTAGAAAAGACAAAGGTGGTAGTGATAGTGGATCTGTCAGAAGTGGAAAAAGTCGACGTATCAATTCAGATATGCCAGACTCTAGTCGGAGTAAATCCAGGGGGGACAATTCATATCCCAACAGAAAACCTCGAAGCAATTCCCCACTAACTATGGAAATATTGGAAAAACATGATAAAACACACGACTCAAGCACTTCTTTATCAAAGGGTCGTACTGAAAGCAATGAGACTTCCACAGTAACTCAGACGTCACTAGTAACAGAAACAGAAACATCAGGCACAGTTTCTGATCGTCAGCGGAAATTTGTGAAAAATGCTAGCTTGCGAAGGAATTCTCCGTCACGATCAAGTTCTCATCGCAGATACAAAAAGGACAAAGACAAAGATCCTAATAATCAACATAAAAGTAGCAGAAGGTCACATAGATCTAGATCAAGCTCACCTTCATCAGGATCTGTTTCTTCAAGTTCCCAAAGAAGTAGAAGGTCAAGATCAGCAGACAGAAGGTTAGCTAAGGAGCAAGCCATTCTACCCATTTTCCAAAACCCACATTCACGGGCATGATCGATGCTTAGACTTAAATTACATCATTACATCATCCAGACTGTGAATTATAAACAAAGCTCAGAATGATATAAATATTTTAGATCAGAATATGAGCATATTAATGCTGTTCTGAGAAATCCATGGAGCAGCAATGTTTGCATCAATGTGATGACTTGTCCACATTTTTCTTTTGTAAATATATTGCTTTTAAAATTTTTGCTATATCATGACAACAGTGGTGCTGATGCCACTCAGTTAATTATTGAAAATATAATGTTATATTCTTGTGAAAGGTATTGAGTAAACTGTAAAATTTAAAGCATTATCACAAAGTGCAAATAAAGTGTAATCAAATCAAAAGGCAAAGGTGTTGATACTTACACTGGTGAATATACCAATGCAGGGGGTGGCAGTTCTAGTTTTACCTACTTGCTCAGCAAGGATGATGCAGGGAAAATGGTGTCAAAATTCAAATGTTCTTTTTCTATGCAAAAATTGGACTGCTTATATGGAATTTCACTTGCACAACAATAATTTTTAGTTACCTGGATTAGTTGGGCTGGGGAATTGTCAGGTGTGGGTGTTGGTCAGTACAGTAATGCTTTGCTTGAGGGAATTTGTATGGCTAACCTTCAGCTAATGGTTTCTCAATCCATAGTCTCAAAAAAATGAGCTATTCCATCCATGCAGCCCTCTGCTAGATATTTGACCATCCAGAAAATAATGTCATTTTAATTAATATTTGTGCAAATCTGACCTTTGACTCCATCCCAGGGATGCCAAGGGTTGGAACCATGGACAACACCCCTGTGGCAGATGACTAACCCAAAGGCAAGATAACTACAAGTGGTTTAGGAGGTATGGTCATGGATGAATGGGCAGAGTTACTTTTGACTTCCTCCCTGCAGGCTTGGGGATGCAAAATAGTCCCAGTGTCCAATTCTGTATGTTGTAAGTGGGAATTAATGGAGGGAACAATTTTGCCCTGGGATGTGTCCCATGATGAATCTCCAACATCTATATATATTATTATGCAGTATGCAATTGATTCTTTTTATGTGAAATGTTCATCAGTGTGTACATTTTTTGAAAAGTATTTCATTCATAGAATGTTTAATGTGTTCCTTATGATTTAAGTGAAAAGAAGAATTGTTAGCTGCAATTTAATGGCAAATTTAAAGTTTCTCAGTTTATTTTTTTAAAAAACTAATCTTAATGAATCATTAGATGAATTCATCAATCATTGTTTGTGTTTTTTTGGAATCTGAGAAATTGCCAGGTACAGGACTCATCAAATATGTACTTTTTGATTTGAGTTCTTTTCTGTTATTTGTTAAAATTCATGTGTGTAGTACAAAGGTAGGTTAATATATCAATTAAAATTTAAGCTTAAAATATTTCTTAATTTAGTGGGGATCGTAAATTAGATAAACTGTAGTGTTGGGAATAGGTTTAAATTTATAGATTGATTAATTGGTGGGTTCATCATAACTGAACAGGGTCTATTTTGGTATGTGAGATTTGCACTGATTTCTAAAACATCACGCCAAAAAATCAACTGAATGCACACAAATCACGCATGATATTTTCAAGGCCTACCTTTATTTCTTCCTTAAATCCCACCTACATTCGGAAGATTCCCCCCTTTTTTGTAAATGGAAGGGGGAATTTCCCCCTTAAATTATTATTTCTAGAATAGACCCTAACTGTACAATCATTAATCAACACACCACCACTAAATGGTCATGTGTGTTGATAATGTTTAATGGAAGGACAAAAATAAAATATTCATGAAAAGGTCAAATATATTGGTATACTAATAATCAGTAATCACTAAAATTTATTCATTCTACAATTTTCTGATTTACAATATTGTTACTTTGTAATTTTTTAAGCTACTAGGCAGAGTATTAATCAAAAGTAATTACAGATTAGCATTAAATGCAGTATTCTAGCAGTTTAGCTGCCATTTTGCCTGATGTAATTGTTGAACTGTGCTGGATCAGTCAAAAATTTACCATCTATACTTGCGTATAAGCCGACACCAACTGCAAACTGCATAGACCCAGATCTGCCGGTACATAATGCACCGTCAGATCTGGTTCTATGCAGTTTGTAAGAACTAATCAGTAGAACAAACAACATAGACCCTGATCTGCCACCGCATTATGCGATGGCAGATCCAAGTCTATGTTGTTTGCATTTGGATCTGTCTGGCTTATACGCGAGAATATACACTAATTCATTTAATGACCATGTTGGAAATTGTAGCACTGTTGTTAATCATCTGTATGTGTAATATATCTTACTGTTTTTACAAATCACAATATATTGCATATTATTTTAATTTTGTTGTATGAATATTTTTATTGATTTGTCATATATATGTATGAGCAGTACCAAAAATTAAAAAGTGAATCATATATTAAAAAGTGAATCATATATTTAAAAGTGAATCATATATTTATGAAGATAGAGAAGTAAACACTGATGTAAGGACCTCATGAAAGATATGCATAATTTTTGCATTTTTTATCTTTTGTAGTAAAAATTAAAAGGTTTTGGTCTCTTTATTACTGTTACGAGGCCCTTCAGGTGTTTTGGGCAAATGGGGAACAGGAAAAGCTGTATGGTATGATCACTGCTGAAAACTCAAAAAAGGAATATGCAATCAAAAACCCGTCATAACCAGACAGAACAGTAATTTTCTCTGAATTCTGATGGCCAGTCAAAGTCAAGGACAGGTCATTGGGATGAACTGTGCAGGTTGATGAAAAAATGTCTATAATCACTAATGAGTGGCAATTAGTCTAAATTGACAAAGCCAGCAATAAATGCATGCTAATAAGCTGACTCAGAAAAATTAATTGTTCATCAGCCCAGGACAAGTTAAAAATTGTGCTGGGCAAGTAACAATTTCTGCTAATTGCACCTAAGTTTACACATAATATGCATCCATATTTTGTGTTAAATTTCATGAAAATTTCCATTCTGGCAAGTAGACCATTTTAGGATTTTTCAAGCCCTGCTGACTACACTAGTGTCAAACTTATATTAAACAGTCACTCTGAAAAGTGAGAAATTTGGCTGCTAAATACTGATGATTGCTTAATAGAAGTTTGTCTGCAGTCATTTGGTTTATAGAACCTAGAAAAATCATCTGCTTAAGACAGTTGATTACTTGATACAGATGACCTTTAAGACAGGTGTCACTGTATGTCTTCTATGGTAAGCCCAGGCAGTCTTCCATGTCATTTTTTTAATGGTTGAAGGACTTATCATTGGTAAAATCTGAATAAAAATGAGTAAAAGTGACTTATGGACTTATGGTCATCAAGCATGATTTATCCTGGGAGAATTTATATGGTAATATATGACTGCAGCAGTCATGGTGACCTGTGCTCAACTTTGGCCATCCATCAGTATCCCAGCTCAATGGGGCTGTCAGTCTTAGCATCTTTCTCCTTAAATAACTTTTTTTTAGTTTGCATTTTAATCAAGTATGCTTTTAAATTTTGTGTGTGTATATATATATATATATATATATATATATATATATATATATATATATATATATATATATATATATATATATATATATATATATATATATATATATATATATATATATATATATATATATGTTGGTATCTTTTTTTAACCCAACCTCTAATGTGTGTGGCATGTGTTTTTTAAAAATATATAATTACATGTAGTTGCTGTCTATTCAGCCTCAGGTGACCAGCCTGATGTGTGACAGAGGAAAACAGATGAAAGTATTTCAAGCATAATATGAAAGATAAATTAGAATACTGTGAATTCATTTGTTTTCATGGGTATCAGGTTTCATTGGTACTTTGATGCAAGAATTAGAGTAGGATTCTTTTTGGCGATGTTTTTGTTTTATTGTACAACACCATGGGAAGTATATTAAGCTGAGGCAACTGGAGTAAAGTGCCTTGCCCAGGGACACTGACCATGGTAACCAATCTGGGCTGATCCAGTGGTAGGGTTCAAACCTGCAATTCGTGTCGAGAATCTGGCATACTAACCATTGAGTCACCATGACTCCCGATTCCAATTGTTTCCACAGAAGGATCATTATATAGGGATTTTAATTTTGTGGTTTGGAGCAACCACAGTATCCACAAAAGCTCAAACTTTACACACACAAAAATGATGACTTCACTACATGAAGCATAATATAAATGATGCCTTTCTTTTTATGCCCCATCACAAATGTAAATAGTTTCACTCTTGTCCATTTGTCCATCCTGTTAAGTTTTACATTCTAGGTCAGTTTTCAGCCACTGTGGTGGGACATTCATATTTAGTAATGATCATATTTCTAGTTCCTCTCAGTTCATGTGTTTTCCTTTATGCTTTGAAAGTGGTATGATGGAATAATGCTTTTAAAACACTGAAGTTGGTGTTTACAATATAAAATCTTTAAAAACATTTCAGGTAGAATAAACAATATGATTTTATATTGTACATTTATATTTAGGTTTAAATTACCAAAAAATTAAATAAATATGTTCAAAATTTTATTGCATATCATTCTTTGGATTTTACTAATTAACCCACCCCTAATCAAGTGGTACCTCATCATTGGGATTACATCATGAATATATGTATGGTGTTATCCCCCAAGCATAGGGAAGTACAAAATCTATGACTACGCTGAAATGTAACTACGTTTTGGAGAGCACGTGATTTAAGTGTTCAAGATTGGTTCCCTGTCTCTGTATTAGTGTGTTTTAAAATTTGATATATTAGTGTTTACAAAACAACTTCCCTAAACCAGCCCCTCTATAACTCAAACACCATATCCAGACTTGCCTCATATTCTGATCCCAATAAAGCCATTGTAATGCTAATTAGACCTCCATATACAAGCCAGAAGCCACCTCCATAAATTTGTCACACTTTTTGGTCCCAAGACTATCCGATTTAGGGAAGATTCCCTGTGTTTTATATATGAAATTCTCAGTCATTTTCTTTGCTGTTGACAGCAGTATGGTTGGTATGTGTGAGAAAGAGGAATTGAATATACAGTATGGACCAAAATACATGTACATAACCTGGAATTCTAAATGATTTGTCATTCCCTGTAGGCTCAGTGATGTAGAATAGGTCTGATGTATCTTCCTGCATGCCACTAGAGGCGACTAATGAAAGCAATTTTTTTTACATGGAATGTGTCTAGTGATGGATGTTCCAGCTAAGAAGGTCTTGTTCAGTTTAAATGAAGAATTTGACATATATTTAAGGGATTTTACACTTTTTGCATTTATCTTTGTTTTGTATACTTTTTTTGGGAGGAAAACTAAACTTACTCAGCACTGTATAGCCAGGATTATGCTGATGTGCCATTAAACCCTTTACATGCATACATATATATACATACTCAAAATGATTTGTCATTCACTTTATTGTAAATGCACTGAAATGTATTGAGAACCAATCTTTGTATATGAAGCTGGAAGGATTTATCATATATTTGTAGTAAAATAATGGCTTTTCCATTATAATCTTTCAGAGAAAAACAGTAGCAGGATAAAAATCAGTGTAATATATTTATTTTAAAATGTTCATTTATTGTATGTAAATAGAGTTTTATATAATGCAAAATAATATATTGTGTAATAAGTAAATGTATAGCAAGTATATATTTTTGCACAGAAACAAAATTTATTCATGTATCAATCAATACCTTTTAAGTCTATATTCAATTTTTTTTTAATCATCAGTTTGTTTTTTTAGCATTTTGGTTTTATGTTCAGGATCATGCAAATTTAAAAATCATATGGTAGCTCACCTGATATACAGAGCCACATTTAAATTCAGTAGCTCAGTGAAAGCACTTTAATATGAATCGGTTGACATGCATTTTCAGCTTGCCATGCTGCAAGGTCATGTGAGCTTATGGTATGGCCCTGCATCCATTATGCGTTGTCTGTCCATCAATAATTGCTTGTTACCACTCTGGAGTCCATATTTCTGATCTAGTTTCAGTAAAACTTGGAATATGGGTTTATATCATCAAAATCTCAGATGAGTTCGATGATGAGTGATATCTATGCATATCAATGAGGTGATCTTGCATCTGATTGGCTCACTTTGTTATCATGGAATATTTGCTTATATCATTAAGATCTTGGATAAGTTTGATAATAAACAAGATTCACACATAAGGTGATCTTATTGACTTATCTTGTTTCCACTCTGTAAGCAATATTTCTGATCCGATTTTGATCAGACATGAAATATGGGCATATATACAATCAAGATCTTGCATTTGTTCTATAAAGAGTGAGAGTCTACATATTAAAGAGGTACTCTTGCATCTGATTGACTGACTTTGCTACCACGCTAAATGCCAGATTTTTTATCTGATTTTGTTAAAACTTGGAATATGTGCTTATATCATGAAGATCTTGGACAATTTTTATACTGAGTGGGATTCATGCATAGTAGTGTGGTAGTCTTGCATCTGATTAACTGAGCTTGTCACCACTCGGGCAGTCAATTTTTTTTTTTCATACTTCAAATATAGACTTTTAATATCATGATCTCACCTGAGTTTGATAATGCATGGGATCAATACATATTAATGAGGCAATCTTGCATATAATTAGCCCAGCTTCTTATCAGAGACTGATCGAACTTGCTAAATAGACGTAAATCATTAAGATCTTGAATGAGTAAATCTTTAAGTAAGATCAATAAAAATTATTGATTATTATCAATAATAATTGATTATTATGTATCAATAATAATTGATTATAATATTATTATCAATAATAAATAATTACTATGTATCAATAATACAGAATGATGTGACCAAAAGTACACAATGATGTGACCAATAGTACGCAATTATGAAGTCTTGATATGACCAATAGTACACAATGATGAAGTCTTGATATTAATGAGGTGAATTTGCACATGATTGGCTGAGCTTCTTACCACTTGAGTGACACTATTTCTGATCCGATTTTAATCAGAATTGGTTAATAGTCTTACATCATTGGAAGATTTTTAAGATTTGTATTATGACCAAGACCTATTCCTATTATAAGTAATTTGATGTTCAGTGTGCTACCAAATATATCTTACATAAAAAGAACTTCCATACATACAGTATGTGATTGTACCATGAAATAAATGTGTATCTGTAAAGATAGCTTCACGGCTTGTAGTTTTAATAATTGATGTAATTAATGGGTCATTAACCAGACATAGCACATTTTAAAACAGTCCACTTTTTTTTAAAATCAACACTTATTGTGAGATGCTAAAAATGACGTGTTCATTACATTGTGACATTGATACAGTGTAACTTTTTACCTAAATATGTGGTAGAACTATGAACTATGGGAAAAATTGGACGTAAAATAATGTGGTTGTGACATACTCTTATAAAATAAGGAATTTTTTTTTCCCCATACAATTTTGAATAATTGCAATAAGTTCTGTGAAAGAAAATGATAAATAAACAAAAAAGTATGAGAACTTTGGAATTTTTTTGGGATTTTGTGACCTGTCATAAGTTGTGCAGGCTTTCTGCTGTGGAAAACCAATGTGATCTCAATAATGGTGTCATACTGACAATTCACTCACCAACATGCCCTTTTCTTTGTGTATTTGATAAGAGGAATCCATGATTTTCATCCTGTGCAAATTTGATGAATGTTTAAATACTCATTCAGCTATTATGTTATGGACAGTTAGTGATAGGGTACTTTCTTCCATACTTGTCTACATAATGACTATTACCTGGAGATAGATATTCAGCTAAGAGTAGCCAGAGAAACTGTACACCAGTCTATACCTATTTTATGTGTGATTTCGGATTGCTTTGACCCTTGAGTTATGTAAAAAAAAAAAATGGATAAATGTTAAATACTCCAACATTCCAGAAGTTTTCATGCTTAACTGATTATGTCAGTTAGTTTGTCTGATAATAGTTAATTTGATGATATTACCACGTGTACCCATGTTAAAGTATAACGTACACCATATTTGAAACCGTGTAGATCCAGATCTAACATCACAAAATATGTCCACGGATCATGGCCCAAGCTGTTTTCTTGAAATCATAATTAGAATAAACAGCAGAGACCCTGACCTGCCAGCACTTAAAGTCCAGTTAGATCTGAGTATGTGCTCTTTTGTATTGAGTGTACATTAAATATGAGCAAATATGGTATTTTATTTCTTGTCACTGGAACTCTTGTACCAAAAGTCTGGCTTCTTCATCATCAAATAGGCAGTACAATAACATCCAATGCATGCATATATTCAGATTCTGTGATCTGTTTTTTGTTTTGAAAAATATCACACATTTTTGTGTGAAAAAGAACACATTCCAATTTGAAGTAAAGAGTTTTATTTTGTTTTTTTAAAAAGTTGCTTTTATCTGCATGATAAATACAAACAAAATATTCAGCAAAAGTTAGATGTAGGTTGGATCTTATATAGCCTGTTTATTTTGTTGATTGGTGTGAGCTGACCATAGAGAATCTTATATTTTCTTGTTGTACAAGAATAACTCATAACATTACTAACACTATAATGATAAATAAAGGAAAAATGTATGCTAGTATACTTTCTTTGTTTACCCACTATGTAGAACAGATACTAATTTGCAATGTAAATCTTTTTATTCCTCTGACTCAAACATAATGATATGTGTGTATCTTTCAGTCAGTTCAGGGACAAGGTGGTTTCCAAGGTTTTCTTAAGGTCATAGGTGTTTGTAACAGTTACAGTTGTTTTGGGAAATCAGACACTCCTCTTAGGCTATTTTTACTGCTTCATTTGCCTTAAGTACTGAAGGATTTTCTCTCCATGTCCAGCATTTTCTATCAGGCACTGAACATTCTTGATAAGCACATGAATAGCATTGTATACATAGTAAACAAAGGATATTCCCACCTGTCCTAGTGTGGTCCCAGCTTTGAACCCCAAGTCCCAGACACAAAGAAGGATAAGGTCTAACATATTATTGTGCTTTTCTATAATTTCTCTGTTTACATCCATCTTGCATACAGACCACCCAACTCATAACATCTGAGCATTCCTGTCATATACTGTATATACTCGCGTATAAGCCAATGCAAACTGCATAAACCCAGATCTGCTATTGCATAATGCGCTGGGTCTATGCAGTTTGTAAGGACTAATCGGTAGAACAAACAATACAGATCCTGATCTGCCGGCGCATTATGCAACAGCAGATCAGAGTCTATGTTTTTTGCATTTGGACCTGGATTATATGCGAGTATATACGGTAGTCAGAGTACTATTCTGAAATTTACAATAATGATAGATCTGAATAAATTCTTTGATGTCTGATTTTTGTGTAGCCTAAGTTAATGGGAAGCAAGATGTAGCTTGTGCAACATGCTTTCTCAGCCTTTTTTGATCTTGGGGTCAAGGTCACATTTTGCAGCAATGCTTTGATCATGGGCTTGACATATATATCCTGTCCATGTTTTTTTTTTTTTAGGTCATCCATGTGTGTTGATGCGATATGCAGATAAACTCATTTTGACTGGTTGTTCATATGTCTGACTTTCGGCAGAATGTATTATACTCTGACCCTGTCTGTACATTAACTTCTCCATTTCTGCATGATAACTTCAGTTCTCTTTCATCTTCTATTACAAGTCTTTGCGGCTAGCACTTGGGATAAGGTAAGAAGCATATAGATTTTTGAGGCAAAAGGTTAAAGGTCACTGAGACTGAAATCACAGCCACAGTGGATTAGTGGTTAGTGTGCTGGACTTGCAACTGAAAGAGTGCAGGTTAGAATCCTACCATTGGATCAGCCTGGGTCAGCTACCACGTTTTTGTTTTGTTGTTGCTGTTGTTGTTGTCAGTTTAGGTCTAAACCGGTCAAGCACACTCAAAGGGATCCCCATCCTAGGGTGTCACCTGCACAATGGGACATTTGCAAGCTAGGCCCCATTGTTGTAACGTGGCACCTATGGCAGTGATCCGTATGAGAAATGATTTGGGGTTTTGTTGTTACATTTTGTATGTTACTATAACAAACTCTTGACTCTAAAAATTTATAAATTACTCAAATTAAAAAAAGATGAAATAACAAGAATTAAAAAAGTCTATATCTTTATACCAAATTAGCCACCATTCTTGCCTTATTTTTAGTCAGTACATTTGCATTCATATGTAGTACCCACACAATCCTGCACATCACTGCAAACCCTTGAGACAATTCCTTTATTCACTAAATATGACTTAACAAATGATGTCATTCCACCTGAATATTACTGCTAAGACTTTGCCTTTTCACATTTTCGTCAAGTCTTTTGCTTTTTTTCCTTTTTATTTATAGAAGTAAACTTTTAATCTGCACTATTATAAGCAGGATTGTGCTGATGTGCTGTCAAATGATATACTTACATGCGTTTCTTTTTTACATACATAATTAAAATCATTGTATTTGCACAAAAGATGGCACTTTTCCAGACTATGACAAAATAGTCAAAAAAGTTCTTTTATTTGGTTTCTATCAACTCTAGTGGTAACTTTGACTTTTTTCCACAATTTGTAAAATCATATATAATGATTTTTTGTAGGTCGTTAAAATACATAATTTAAATGTTAAGATCATAGGTCAAGTTATTTCTAACAGTTACAGTTCTGTGTGGGTATACAATTTTTACAATAAAACAGTATTCGTTTCTCTTGCTTTTTGTGAAGGACTTATCAGAATTTATCTTCTTAGCCTAATCAAAACATCCTTCCATTTGAATTCAATTTGGTTTCGCTATATTTATATTATGGTACCATTTGTGTTGGAGGGTTTAATAGATATATTGAAATCTTGAGTGAAACATCTCCTGTCCAAACAAAGAAGGGATTGTTTATAGTTTGATCATCGTATCTGATTGGCACAAAATTGGCAAATAACTTATTAAATACCCCTCATGACCATACCAACATTCTTTATGTTTATTAAATTACCTTTAAACTTGTTAAGTATCTAGTACACTAGTATTTAATCATCTGTTATATTTACAATTTAGGAATATAACCGAAATTACCATCAGATTCTGGATATTATTCATTTTCATTGCATTTGTAACAACATTATTTCACGCGTACATTATTTGGATTATAGACGTCTTATTACATGTCTTGTGATGTTTTTGATTTTATTTTCCTCCAGGTTTGGTAATTATTATGAATCCACATAAACATATTTGCTTTACTTTTTGCTCAGTTGCACCATTCTTTTTACATCTGTTACACTCATCAAAAAAGCACCATCTGAAATCTCAGAATGAAATTCATCATACATTTCTTTCAATCGGAACCGTTTAAAACGTTATCAATTAAAGCGATTGTCTTGAATGTTAACCTAGACATCTGTAACAAATTATATATTCATTTTGTGAGCTTCTACATTTTCTTTTCTGTTCATCTTCAAGTGTTTACCTTGCTGGACTAACTAATTTCACACTGCTACAGTGCAATCTATTATCATGCTTGCTGTGCAAATCAGTTCAGATGCAATGGTTGGTTGGTTGGTTTTAACAGCATTTTGAACGCATTATTATCTATATCATGCCGATGACATGGGAGCCAAGTGCCTTCCCCAAGGACATAGCGATGCAGCCAGATACAAAGGTGATCAGTATATTGCTCCTCAAAGAAATACGTTGTTGCCTCCAGTTGTACCCCTGATAGTAAAACTTATTGTGTAATCCTTCCACTGTAATTATTATCCTTTATACGGCTGGATTTAACAACTTTTTGGGATCAATTTCTCTGTGAAAACTTCTTTTAAACCTATTCGTGATCACTCTCAAGTAAGTGTTTGTAAAGAGTCATATCAGCTGCTACATCAATATTTCTCCAGTAATTTAGTTGTGGAAGAAAGAAGTTCTATTTCTGTGCTTGTTATTTATCAATTGAGCCTTTGAATCTGAAATAATTGTGTCATACTCCAAATAAATGTTCTCTAGTTGTAGTCCTTCAACTTAAAGGTCATAACTGGTCATATCTTTAATAAGCATTTTCCTCATATTTTTTTGTTATCACTGCATTATTAGTATCTTGTATCACCTTTACATTAAATGACATGAAAATATTACCAGGTACAATCAATACATTCGGCTCCACCTTAATTTGGTATTGCAACTTGGAGTTAATGTCTGATTATCATGTGATGCCCCTATTTGTGAGGATTTATGTCTTTACCATGCATTACCATCCTTGCTATTAAATTGCCACCGAAAGCAAGTAATAAACATTTACACAAACCACAACGACAGGAAATACATATTCATACTTTATCTACTGATCAGAAGGCTGACATAAAGCGCAATGTTTAGGTTGTCTAGGTTTCTTTTAAGTAGCATCAGAGTATTTAATAAAATCATCAAAATTATTAAATGACCTTGTAACTCAATCTTGTTCTAGATAGTGTTTCGGTTTATTTTAAACGATACAAATCAGGTTCTTTTTTCAAGATTAATTGTGAAAGTATCAAGTTGATCATTTGCATGTAATCCAATGAAAAAATAAAAGCATAGGGAAATAATATTTTACTTCACAATCCAAGTTGAGAAAAATCGTATATACCGGTAAACCCTGCTTTTGCATTTTAATGACATATTGCTCAACAAACTGTAATGTGTCTGAAATTTGTATTCAGCAATGATCGATGGGGCGTAGTTGAGCCCACAAATACTAACAAGTGGGAGAAGTGGAATTCAGCCTTAAAAATGTTCAACGGCCCTTTTGGGGGATATATCTTATAATATGTGATATATGTAAGAATATACAGATAAATGTTCCATATCGATAATGTTCTATATATCTTAACTCACCATCTTCGTACATTAATTCACTATGGGCCACTTTATCCGATAATTAACTGTTGAACCAGGCATCCCTATTTTTTTCCAGTTAAACATTTTTCAGTAAACAATATTGTATCAATACCATCTGGATTCACCTCATTTTAAAAATAACTATACATTGTTCCCATTTTTTCAACATGATATAAAAATAATGTGTTGAAAATGCTGTCAAAAACCACTCAGCCAAGAATAATTAGATTATTTTTTTTTTATACAGCTCCTGTTTGTATTTATAAATTTTCTCTTTCAATGTACTTAATGCAAGAATCTTTTTTTTAAAAAAATCCATTTTAGCTTTTGAATGCACCAGTTTACATTGTTCTAAACATTGTTCTAAAATAATAAATCTTATTTTTGTTCTAAAATAATAAATCTTTTTTTTACATTTTTGTTATAAAATAATAAATCTTTTGTCGCAAGTTTTATCCTTTTGTCAAATTCATCAATGCTACTATGTAACACACCAATATTATTAGCCAGATCTCTGTCAACATATTCATTTGTAGCTCATTTTATGGTTATAATCCAGCGGCAACCTTATCCTTGAGAGTTGGTAGGGTCTGATCATTTAACACTTTAATTTTGTTCTTTAAATCAGTAATATACAACTTATATGTTGTTCTTATTCTGCTTATCATAATTTTATTCAAATTTATTGTGTTTATATTGTCTTTGATTTTTGGGGTAATGATGTTAAAACATTTTTTTTTTGCAGCTCTGGCAAAGTATTAGCAGGCATCTTGTTGTAGCTAGTATTACTGGTACTAAAACCATTCATGTCGGTCTTTTGATTGTTTTGTTTAGTTTCACAATTCGAGTCTTTCCATAATTGTTCCAGTTGAGATTGTTAAATCTTTGAGTCTTCCAGAATTCTTCAAACATTTTCTCCATGTCACTGTGTAACACATCTACCTCTGAGTTTCTCACCTGTTCAGCATGTTGCAAAAACTGTTGAATGTCTAGTATTTGGTCAGTTCTTTCTCTTCCGATTTGTATTGTTTGCATCAGATATCGGGTTGAACCTCTGTTTAAACCAGTTCTGTGCATCTAAAATCATTTTTCTATTCTGTTATTATCAGACTGTTTTTGAAACTCGTGAATTGTTTTCTCTCATTACCATTGTGTTCAATACCTGTTAATTTATTGTCTGCATCTTCTTTCCATGCTTTGATATTATTCAGTGCATTGACTCTTGACTATTACGTATTTAAACACCAATACTTTTCATTGCAAACTCTTTGTTAGCTGCATCAGATTTATGTACAGAAGGCGATTTATGCATAAGGCGGTTGTTATTCAAGTTTAAGTCATTTTTAATTGACTGACTTAGTGTTGCATCTTTCTCTTCTTCTGAACTTAGACCAAAGTCACTAAAACCTATTAGAGTGTCACGGAATTGTGTATACTGTATATCAATATATATATGTGATAGAAAATGTAATCTGGTTTCGTTGCCGCATACAGTGTTGCCCGAGGGTGTTTTTTTTCTTCGGCTCTAGTTATTTCGAAATACTGAGCGTGACTCAACCCATGCTGCATGTGCAAATTGCCTGCAGTGAAAACCCAAGTACCTCGAGTTCTCTAGCTGCACATATTCATAACAGCTAGGGTACTTATAGAGCAAATTCTCTATGTACAAATTACATTATGACGAGTCTTGTCAGGAAGCTTACCACTTTACGGGAGCAATCTTCAGCTGTAGAGGTATGTGAAATTTAAAATTGCATTAATTATTACTATCCGTTTTATATAACAGAATTATTTCATATATCAGACGTTTTAGAATTTATTCTAAATTCTTCCGAGAGTCAATACCTAGGTCATATAATGCCATGCTATTAGAAATACTATAGTCTTGTTCAAGTTGCTCATTTGTTATAACTGAACAGAGGGATTGAATTTAATTATACGCTGCATACATTGAAAATATGAAATGTAATGTGTAACGAAACGAATTCATGTGCGCGCATGCGCAACATATATCAATGCAAAAGTACTTAACCATGCCTTATGTACTACACGGTTCAGTTGTTATACTTTTAGCTGCTTTTGTGTGCTGCCTTGTGTGGTGCCTTGTGTGGTACCTTTGTGCCTTTGTGTATTGTTTGGTGATGTGGAGTCGCAGAACTCTGGGGAGTTCCTTGTGACATGTACACTGTGTCTGGTGACGTTGGCATGGAAGAGAGTACTGGTGTTCTCGATGTGAGGGACCAAGGCTTCGCGACCATTGGGTCAGTGTTGAACGAGAAGGCTCTCGAGGGATCTTTCAACAGACTGGGAGGGGTGGACCATGCGTGGTGTCTCCTTGACCATTGACTAGAGCGGGTGGAACCGGAAATACATCTTGGTCGTCAACTGGACGCCACGATATATGTGTTCCATGTTGTAATTGGTTATGTCAATTACGCTATATGAATGATACATTTGAAAATGCATAATTCAAATATCGCTAAATGAGTGATAAATTCATAGATTCATAAATTCATGCATTCATATTTCAATATCGCTAATTGATTGATAACTTCACGAATTCATATTTCAAATATCGCTAAATGAGTGATATATTGATAAGTTCATAATACATGCGTCCTACTTGTGGATAAATGATATTAATGATACATTATTCGTAGTTGTATATAAATCACATGCTTTGGTCACCCTTGGTGCTAAATAAGACCTTGTTTGTATTAGGGTGTCAATCATATACTTTCATTCGTTGATTGGTGATAGAACAGTGTTCATATTTGTTTACAAGTTCTATTTGTTGATCTTTATTTGATTTTCTCATTAAAGTTACTTGTTGATTGGTTCCATGTTGGGAACTATATAATTTTCCCTATATCTTTTTGTTACAGTGGTGTCAGAATCATTCATCGTTAAGTTGCATTTATAAATAAACATCTCATTAACGCAATTGCTTTTGGTGTCTTCGCTTATCCAATCCCAACCCGGCTTCATCCTGTTACACAGAGGTCTGTTGCTTATTTAATTATCACCAATTTGCACACATCAACAAAATTATAAATGATAACACATTTACTCTCGTTTCTTTTTCTGTTGTAATCCTTGTTTCCTTTTCTGTTTATTTCAACTTTGCTTACACATACTTTTAGTGTACTTTTGTTTTGCAACATTCATCAAATGAGTTAACTTTTATCACCATACCACAATTACATATAAACCTTTCATCATAAATGATTTCAGATAATGTAATTGTAATATCCACGACCCCGTGTTTGATGTTTGAGCAGTTCTTTTTACATCCTTTGTACTTTGTTCAACGTTTTTCCAACTCTTCTATTCTCTTCTCTCATTTGTAACTCGTGACTTTTAAAGTTTCCGTGTTAGTGTCAGACTAAATTTATCGTGGCCAAAGTAATAAACATTGGTTTAGTAATGTATGAAAGAGTAGCATTGTCATGAGTATTGCTATTCAAGCACTTTCTTTCTATTTATACTTTTTTATTTTTTTGGGGGGGGCACCAAACTCTCATTATTAAGTTGTCCAATAGCTTCAAGAAAGTGGCTGAATACCAATACCTGGGAATATAGTAGTTTGTTCTAGTCATTAATCATAATGCTACTAATATTGGCCCGGTTTGTTTGACAGAGGCTTAGGTCATTTGGAAGAGTCCACTACAGTAGGGGATGCGACAAAACTCATTTCACTTAAGTGAAATCAAAGTCACTTATGTGACTCAGATATACGACTTTTTTTCATTTAAGCCAACAAGAATTTAACTGAAATACACAAGAATTTAACTGAAATACACAAGAATTTAACTGAAATACACAAGAATTTAACTGAAATACACAAATTATTTCACTTTTAAAGTGAAAAAGAATTTCAATTAACTGGAACACTTTTTACTTGCATGTAAGTGAAAATATTGTTAATTTCACTTAAGTACATTTTTTTGTGCTTAAGTCATATTCTTTTCACCTAATTCTAAAGATGAATTTGTTAAAACGCCTTGCCAAAGGGGATACAAGCCATAGAAAGTGGTCTGATCCCAGGTGATAGAAGACCAGTAAAACTCTATTGTTGTCGTTGTTATTATTATTATTATTTTGGTGTCACAAATATGATCCAGGAATTTTCAATCAATCAATCTATTAAATCGAATGCATGCAGCTATTTCGGGGATATATTGTGAATAATGAACAAAAAGCCGGTGCGTCTATTATAGGTTGCGGCATGATAAAGATGGAAGAGTTTTTATTTTGTTATCCTGAAAGAAGTAGCACCAAAATAAAGGGGGAAAAAAACAAAACAATTTAAGTGCAAGCCCTATTATTGTTCTTTAAAACAGATGACAAAGATGACAAAGAAAAGAACAGAAAAGAAATAGTAAATGAGAAGTAGCTAAACTGCGTACTGAACTCCTTCTTTCAAACAGTGCTAAGGTAATGTATTTATGATAATGATGTCAACCGCAGCTATATTCATCCGTGGACTTCACAACAAATGGACTCAGATCACAATTATTTTTCCTATATAGTCCCTACATCTGTTTGTCAGAAGTGAACTTTCCAGTATTTCCAAATCCTAAAAAATCATATGTTAATCTAAAGTATCTTCAAAGATGAACTAATGGTGAAGTTGTTGTCATAGGTTATCCGGCACTTTTTTGAGAGGCTGGACTGTAAACAAATGAACGGTCACAGATTTCACTTCCGGACCAGCAACAATGCCTCATTACTCACTGTGCACTACTGCACTGTTGCCAAATACACACAGAGAACCACACCATAATGCTTATATTCTAAAGAATAAAGAATTCCTTTCAATTAATACCATGAATGCCTAAATCTAACTCCTGTATAACCACCAAAATGAGAGGAAAAAAAATGCTCTAAAAATAGACTGGAACTACATTCGTTGGCACTGACCTGGAAGTATTAATTGTGACCTGAGTCCTATCAGGTATCACGGTACCAATTGCGCAAGCCCAGGGGGTGGAGCTTAAGGTGTAGGAACATTGTATTCAGAAATAAACAACAAAACTAGCTGTGATTGGTGTATTATGTAAGAGTTGTAGTTTCTGTCTGGCTTAAAAAAAAGTTGAGTCTCTTAGCAACATGTGAGATTTTTTTAATTCATATGTAGATCATGTTTTGCATTTTTTATGATTTTTTAAAAATGTGATGCACATCACTGAAAATGTGTCTGTTGTGACTGGACAACTCTTACCCCTGTCTAGTTCCAGCAGAGTTATCTCTCTTAAATGCAATGGAGTACCTGGTTCTATCACTGTCAAATTGACAATCTAACATTGCTCTCTATGACAGTGTGTGACATGCATTCTAAAATAGGAGAGAAGGTATATTTATTTCACCAAATGTTAACATTAAGGTCTATGGAAAAACAATTGGTACCGTGATACCATCATGTAAGGGCAACAACTTGGAATAAGACCAGAATTTGGAATCCCGAGTTGTTGCGCTCTTTCTTGAGAAATTGTATGACCGTGCAAAGCTATATAAATAGACCAAGCGCCCGGTTCTGCATCAGTTCCATGAGTGGGTTTACAGTGGAGGAAGTTGACATAAAGAATATAAAGTACACTGTTCACATAAATTCGAGTCACAGATTTAATATTCGTCTGATTGTTATATATCGGTCCCTGCAGAATGATTAAAAACTCAGCACCATTTTCATTTAGGACCAACTAGACATCATAAGAAGTCTTTTGGTTAAAACCTTATGTCAATATTACTTTCCGTTCAGAAGAAGTAGCAATAACAATATTTTCAAGATGGCCACTGTGTGGTGGCCATGTTCATTTAAGACCAACTGGACATTATCAGAAGTCTTTTAGTGAAAACCACACTTCAATATAACTTTCTGTTCAGGAGGAGTTGCAATAATAAAAAAAATCAAGATGGCTGCTGTGGAGGCCACATTGGCACCATTTTTATTGAGGACCAATTAGACATAAGAATAAGAAATCTTTTTGTGAAACCCCACGTTGATATGATCATCCATGTAGGATGAGTAGTGATAACAAGATTTTCAAGATGGCTGCTGTGGTGGCCATATTGGACCTCAGATCAGCACCATTTTATTTAGGACTAACTAGACATGATAAGAAGTCTTTCAATGTGCGACGGACCTCTCGTTACAAGTGTACGATTTGGTTGGTTATCGTTATCTAGAGGACGATCGACCTCGGTGTTATTGCCCAGATCGAGTAAATAGTGAAATAAAATATGAAATTTTATAGATGGGATAAATAGAGATCTGAGCAGATATATAGAACAGAATAACACGAGCCCCCGTACATGAAATATAACAATTTAATCAATTACATAAAACAAATGGAAATAATACATAACATTAGAAAGATACACTTCTTTTTGAAATCATTTACCGAATTTCAACACAAATATAATTAAGTAATTAGCCGATCTATTTAAAACGATAGACTTAATTCATCATAGAATCAAGTGAACAATCGAATCAATTGCCCAGCATGCCTGCCTAACCTTGTTATTGCTGGTCACTCCAAATTCAATGTTGGTGTCAGGTCAAGGTTTATGTTCTACCTTTATTTTTGCTTCTCTCTCTCTCTCTTATTCAGCCTCTTTCGGTCCTCAAACTTTGTGTGGGATGCCTCTTCTCTCTAGGTAGGTAGGTGGATATGTGGATAGATAGGTGGGTAGGTAGGTGGATAGGTAGATGGGTGGAGCTATTTTCCCATTTAAAATAAAAAAGAAGCAACCTAAATATCCCGTCAGATTTCCTTCTGGGAAGTACATTACCCCACTCTCGTTACGTCAGATATCGTCCTATCGGAATTCAACAGATACCAAAGGCCATCTGGTCAGGCCAAACCTGACAGATGATAAACAAACCTAGTTTCAGAAGATTAATGTACTTTCCTACGGCTATTTCATCACTAACTCACTCCAACATCGCACGATACATAACAGTTTCAGTTCACGTCTTAATTATACAAATGAATCAATGAAATTCACTTCTTGGCTTAACTACATTAATTTCAGTGAATAATCACTCAAGTCTTTTTCATACGTGAAATCATCTAAGATAGGTAAATTCACACAGATTCTCGCAACTCGTATTAAATAAAGTAATGCATGAAATTCTTAGAATACATGATTCCTATAACAATCGAGACAACAAATTCAAACAATTCGTCAAACTCATATAAAGATGATTATTGTACGAATTCAGACAAATGAACTGAAACAAATAGTTATACTCATATCAAGACAACTGATGTACGAATTTAAACAAATAAATTCAACAAATAATTATATTGATATCAACGAAATATATGAGATTGATGCAAATACCTTGTGCTGTCAAGACTCGCTCGCTTCTACTGCCAGAATTGTCTCCGTCAACTTCCAGACATCTGTCCCTTGAATAATTGTTTATACGAGAGAATTTCGTCTTATTCTCCTTGGAGTCAAGATTTCACCTGCCTTTAGCAGGAACTTGGACTGATTAAATTTTGCGATGTGGAATATTTAAAACATGAAATTTCGTCTGGGAAGCACCCCCCTTATTAGTGCAGCCAATCAGATTACACATATCTACCGCCTTTTATAAATACACGCCCATCGTGGTTAGAATAACCCTTTTGATTTTCGCACGCTATTTAAATCACTGATTCTGGAAAATTTCTAAAGATAAAACAACTTCAACTGGCTTTACAAATAGTCTCTGCATCCTCTCAACTTTGACATTTTCGATACCTAGACCCAAGTTAACCTTCTCTGTCCGACCGTTATACAAACGAATGCTTAATTAAGAATCAATCTCACCCCAAACAGGGACATTAAAACCATTGCAGTCTAGCGATTTAATACGGTATCTTTCCTCATAATTCTAATTAATTGTTATCTGCCAACTAATGTGCTCTACTGAGATCGACAGAAATTTGCAACCTTACACAATGAAAACCCCATGTTGATATGACCATTAATTCAGGAGTAGTAGCAATAACAAGATTTTCAAGATGGCGGCCATATTGGATGTCAGATCTGCACCATTTTCATTTGGAACCAACTAGACGTCATAGGAAGTCTTTTAGTGAAAACCCCATGTTGATATGACCATCCATTCAGGAGGAGTAGCGATAACAAGATTTTCAAGATGGCTGTCATGGTGGCCATATTGGATGTCAGATCTGCCATCCTACATCCAAATTATCTACATTTCAACAGAGATAACACCATCATTTTTGTTACATTATCATTTTCTTTATATTAATTATTACGAGGTCCATATGACATAATATAGATGTATAATATTATATTGAATTAAATCATAAATTTGACATGATTCCAGTTTAACTTTTCAGTATATATGTGTTATTTAGCACTAATAGTATATAGTACAATGTACTGATTAAAGATAAGTTCTAAATAAATTCAACAGAAGATATAACATACTCAGACCAATATATACAGATGAAAAAATCTTACTGCATGAGCCTGTTTTCATGATTTTTGTGTTAGTAATTTTATTATTTTGCAATAAAATAAAGTAAAAACTACACATATTTAAATTTTGCATGAGCTGCTTTGAAAATATTTCACTATTAAATTGCAGATTGAAGATAAACAGTGTTACATTATTTCATTTCATTATATATAACAACGCCATTATCTTGTGTAAAATTGGTGTTTTGTTTCCTTAAATGCAGATTTGATCTGCTCCAAGTATCTGAGAAATAATGAGAAATAAAATATTTTTAAACAAATGTAAATGGCACAGTTAAATCCAAGACGAAACTTAATAATGTTTCACATAGTCTGAATCATCCTGGCATTTGGTCAGAATCAGCCTCTAATCTGGGCCGAATCAGCCCGTGATTTGGGCCGAATCAGCCTATTTTCCTCTACATATATGCGGTGCAGTCCGAGAACCAGGCTATAGTTAGTACAATCGGATATGTTTCGTGATTTACCTTGTGTAAACTCTTTAGCGCGCGTTTGGAAAGTGCTGGACAATCAATGTCGACGTATAAAATACTTTTTAAATTGTAAAGAATTCCTTGAAGAAACAAAATCCAGAGTGCATGAAGGCAAGGGACACAGAGTGCAAATTACATAAATTACCATTTATCTAATACTGCAATCTCTCTCTCTCTCCGCTGTGGCTTCTTACCAAGGAAACAAAACCTATACTGTAGCCTATGGCAGTTCTTGTAGAATAAACACCACATGGTTGTGGATAGGGAGATGGCGTATAGATTACTTAACTTAGACTAGCAGTAATTAGGACTTGCTCATTGTTTGGTATACATATAGTAAGACGTCGACGCTGATATGCGGGGGAGGGCGCGACGTCTTACTGCTTCAACAAGCGGTGCCGTGTAGCTCGTTGCGAGGTCAATAGACTAACAACTAGAGGCCAAATTTTAAAAATTATCTCGCATAGTTGGAAGCCTTTTTTGACACTGTTGCTAGGCATAAGACATGCATAATGAAGTACCAGCTTTTGAAACTAAACCAAGCTATTTTTCAGTGGAGATGCATCCAAGAATGATAAAAACCAAGTCTGAACTGTTTCTTATATGCAACTTGGCGTGATTTCTTCAACTGAAATGAGTGGGGGTGGGGGTGCAATTCGAAAAATGCGTTTTTATCAGTTTTCAGAAAAAACATGGTCCCATATAATTTAATGAAAATGAATAGAGTCTGAAACTCTTGATTGTGGTACAAAACATGTTTATTGTTTAAGTTTGAATTAGGACAAAGAATGAAAGCTATAATAAGTCACATTTGTAAGCAGTCATCTGAGGAATACAAGTACCCTTTGCCCTACCACATATTCATTTTCATGAACTCTAACACCTTGGGCCTTCATTAAAACTGTTTCATATGTTTTTTATAAATCTATTTCAACACAATATGTCCATGTTTAAGTTATGCTAAACTTGATATATAAAAAAAATCTGTAGCGTCACCATAATAAGGGGGAGATAAATCAATGACCCTTTTCTATTACCAATGATGCAATAAAGTAAAATATTGGCAACATATTTAAAAAACCTTCGTAGGTTAAACTCATCCACACTTCACATTTCTCACAATTCCATTGACTCTCTTTCTCACATACACACAGTCACACACATAAGAACATACCTACACACATTTGTACTAAAAATACTAAAAATTTTATACACATTTGCATATATAAATGTGTGTGTGTGTGGTGTACATTGCAATCTGTATATATAACTTTTTTCTGGTTAGTTATGTGAATATAATTTTCTTTTACATTGGAGAAAAATATTATCTTATAACATGATACTGTGAAACATTTCTCATGGTATAGAGTTTAAAAGAGAGTTTCTGATCAAGTTCCACTATGAAATTTAGATGAAAGTATTCAAAGAAAACTGGCATAGATAAAGATAAAAGAAACTTGTACGTCAATATCCATTGGGGGTCTGTTAGGTCTTATTTGAATTGACTTAAATATAATCTTTACTTTAGTATTAATTGTTTTAAATCCAGGATGCTTGAACAATTCAGTTTGTTACCCAATTTGTTAGAACCATTATTTTTGGTACTTGTTTCAGAATTTAATAAAATTGATATTGTGTACGAAATTAACATCTTGTTTTATAAATAAAAATGAAGCACAAGGTCTAAACAGGTTGTAAAATACTTATATTTTTGTAAAAAAAAATGCTTTTCAACAACTGACTGTCACTCTCACTCTACTCAGATAAAAAGTTGTATCTTCAGTATAAAAATAAATATTGAATTGATAGTTTGGGTTTATGCTTGTTGACATTTGATTCTGTAAGGAAGGCTTCTGGTACAGAAGAATTGGAAATATGTGAAACAAACCAACAATATTGTTTAGATCATTCTTTGTCATGTATACATAATATTTTGAATAGAGGACTAAATTCATACGGGTATAATCTTGCAATGACACCATTTCAGTTAAATAAATTGAATCACTGATTTCAAGAGAAGAAACATGAACACTGTTTTCTTTATCTGAATGGAAATCATTATATATGCAAAAAAACTTCATGGAGAGTATCATACTAAATCAAGTTTCACACAATAATGTTGGTGACAGACAATGTGCAAAATATTTAAGGGATAACTTGGCCTATGCACTGATCATTTGCCTATGGCTGAAACTACCAAGTAGGTCTACTGAATTGAGGCTTTGTACGGTACATAGATTTTACTTAGAATCAGTGTTCAGCTGAGGATGCTCCATTGCGCCATAGATGCATAAATATCATAGATGGCACATTACAATTCTGGTAGATGGGTCATTGGGCATATACAAACTCATCTGGGATTGAATCGGTGATTGGAGTGAGCCACTTTGAATACGAATAATGCACCAATTCAGTTATTGATGAATACTTATGTAACAGTGCTTTTTATTCGATGTGACCATTGATCTAATATTGTAAGTCAATCAATTGATCGCTTTCATTTTCTCAGAATCACTTGATTAATATAATACTTCAATGATAGTAATGGCATGCCAGGCAATTCAAAACTGTGGTCGATTCTAATCTTTTTTAGGCCCTTGCAACCAAAGAAAATGAAATTAAGATAATAACGTAACTGATAGCAATAATAATATTCCAGACAATCGGGCTAAACTAAATGAGACTAGTAGTGAGAGTAAATCTGATCAAAGGAGAATGTTCCATGATAAATGGTTGGTAATGACAGATAATTGGTAATGGTTGGCATTATGTGACGGCAGATCTGGGTCTATGCAGTTTGCAGTTGTTTTCGGCTTATACGCGAGTATATACGGAACTTCAACAGATAAAAATATGTGCAAAAATGACTTATATTGTTGACCCCACATTTTTCAAATATGGCCTCATTTTTTTTTCATTTTTTTTACACTCATGGGGCCCAATGGCCCCATTGGGGTCATTTCTTGGCAGAACACTGATACATGGATAAATTCCAATGTGTTGGGAGCTCAAGACCAACTATGTTTATGATTATTAGCTCCTTTTAATATGTGGAAATAAAAAAGTCTCAAATTTTCAATTCTTCTAAAACTTACTTAGTTTTAAATCTACAGGCCGCTTAATGTCATAAACATGTGTCCAAATGTTTATTCTATTGGGTTTCTACATTTTTGCGTTTCAGTATGTTGGAATTTATATGAAAAATATACCGTAAAAGCAGACCACTATTCAGGAACCTATATGTAAGTGGCTAGAAAAATTGGGAAGCTTGAAAGAGTTATGTCCCCTGACAGTCCTATGTCTACTGTTGCACCAATTAGAATGTAATTGCTTTAATCATAGTAAACATAAACTGATTTCTTTTTTCTTATTGAAGTATATCCATGCACAATCAAGTGATGGGGTTTTTCAGAACTTGCAACAGGCACCTCATTTTGGTTGAAAAGCGATCATACCCGAGGAATGTCGAAGTTGGTTAGCTGGTGGTACATTTTCTTTAACAAAGTGAATATGTTTGATCACATTTGGCCAATGTGATTAGCCATACTTGTTTAAGTAATGAAAATATACCCTTTGTTCAACCAACTTCGGCATTCATCAGCTATCATTGCTCTTCAACCAACTGAAATGCTGATTACAGATTTGAAAAAAAAACTTGATTGTGCATGGATATACTTCAGTAAGGAATAGGCATCAGTTTATGTGTAGTATGACTAAAGCATTTAGACGCTAATTTGTTCAGCAGTGTCGAAATGGGCTGCCAGCTATGTGAGATATTCTTTAAAATTTGCCTACTGACCTCACAACACAAACAAGGCACAGCTTGTTCCAGCAGTAAGACATAGACCCACCCTCATCATGCATATCAGGTTCAACATCTTGCATTGTCGGACTACCCAGACACCCCAATTCCAATCTCAATTCAGACTTATAGGCTTTTGTAATATTTGGTTATTATTTTTCCTCGGAGTGAATACTAATAACCATAGATTAACAAACCTGAGTCTTGGATGAGTCCACACACTGCCCCCCTTCCCCCATTGTAGAATAGCTGTTTATATTTTACAGAGACTGCAGACACAGACATAGACCATAGACAACATTTTAGAGTAAATTTTAGTGAAAGGAAAAAAATATTGTTTTCAAAGTACAAATTTTTTTAATTTTTTTATATTTTGGGTAGTAATCCTGTATGAAAAAAAATAAAGGACCAGACAATGAGGACGCCAAAATATCTGCAATTACATCAGTATTAAATTCACTTGGACCTGATGTAATTATACTAAAAGCATATTTTCCAAGCACAATATATTGTTTGAATTTGATTATATTTGTATGTATTGCATTAGGTAAGTTCCAAAACAGATAACTGCGACATGACATACGTATCACATCATCATGGCTTTATTCTTTTCTTACACTTCGTGATCCAGATAAATGATGCCCCGATAATACTTAAAACTTAAAATCCAAATGAGTGAATGTAGTTCATTTGTGTGAGAGATTTCAGCCCCTTTTCATGCCATTTTGTTCAGTGTACCTTACTTTAAATGTCCTTGTTTAACTGAAGCTTTTGTCAGAGAGAAAACAGTAATAAATGAATACATTCAAATTATACAAGAAATCCATGTACATACCTTCAGTTTCAAAGATACTTTGGATTTAAGTATTCACAATATTCACATGCATATATACTCCTTTTAGTTTAAATGTCCAGAATTTTATATGCTGCAAAAGTAGTCATCTTAACATTTAACATGCTGTGTTGTTTTCTCTGCAAGTGAAATGATGTCTACATTCCTACCAAAGAAAGATGACTAGTACCCTTTGTCAACAAGCACATGTACACTCCCTGTACTTAGGCAGCATTGCGTCACTCATCTTACTCCTGTCAAGATGTAGTTACTTTATATTTAGTGATTTGACACGTCTGTCAGTGAGTACAAAGGTGTCACTAGTTAGGAAAGTTGCAAGAGTAACACCATACTGTATATATTAACGTAAGAGCATATTGTTAAATAAACGAAGAAAAATTGAAAATGTATATGAAGCACACATGTCCTAAAAATTCATTCAAAATAAATACATTGTTTAGTACAAGATATTAATTGCCTTAAGAGTTAGACCATGGTTCACTTGTGTTTCTCAGTTTGATGGCATCTCGTGTATCACTTTCAGGGTTTTTTCTTCAAGGTCACTGATCAGTTTCATCCCTTTTTCTGCACTTTTACTCTGATGCTCTTTGAGACAGAGACATGAAACTTGGTTACTTTCCATGTCTGCTTTGTAACTCAACAGTGCTGTTACAAAGGGCACAGCTAGAATTGATCAAGGTTACTTTTACTGAAAGAAGAAAAATGGTTTCTGTACAATAACATTAATTCTACACAGATATGGATTAAATTGTGTTAATGGACTAAACTTTGTGGAGTTAGAAAGAAGCTTATTTATTTTGGGGTAAACAGGTCAAATGTCAAGGTAACTGTGACTGAAAAATGAAAAATGGTTTTTGCACAAAAAGTTCTCAACCAAGTACCTTCACCAAATTTGTGGAAGGCTTGCACTTTGGGTAGGAAAGAAGCCTATTGATTTGAGGTCAAATGGTCAAAGGTCAAGGTCACTTGCTAAAGGAAGAACATTTTTTTTTTTTTGCATAATAACTTTCAGTTCCCAACCACATACTTTGATAAAGGTTTGTGGAGTCCTTGCACTTTAAAGCTGAGATTAGTTGCACAGGGAACCAATTACTCCCTCACGGGGCTTGTCTTTTTCAGGACTTTCCATCTCTCTGCCTTGACCGTTGGGCACTCCAGCATGACAAATCTGATCAGCCCGTAGTTTGTTCAGCAAGCCTCAGATGGATAAGTGACCTTCAAAACAACTGCTTGCCTTTACAGATCACTCACAGATCTCACCTCAGTCCACATGAGTTCGAGTCTCAGCTTGACCAACGTGTGTATGTGAGAAAGCTTGCCAGTAGCTTCCTGTGAGTCAGTGGTTCTTTCCGGTTTCTTCCTCCACAAAATATACTGGCCGCCATATATAGCCCATCATGTGCTGAAAAATGGCTATAAATCCCCCACCCACTTATTACAGGCTAAGTACATATGGGACAGTTCACAGATACACATACACATGAAGAGAACAGACACTCATGTGATCCTTTTTAGAAGACTTTCACAACAGACACAATAAAGACTCTGTACCTGTATGGTTTTTAGTATTATTGTGATATATCTGTGCATTGTTGGACTGTTTTACTGTTTAAAATATTTCATCAACTGCTACTAGAAAAAACAGTTTAATTTTTTGGAGTGTCCAACACTTCGCCAACAATTAATTAAGTCTAAAACATTCACATTTAGTTTTGAATTGAAACATGTAGTTCTAAAGTTGAGGTTACTCACCCATAACATCAGTTACTGCTACGGTTTGAATACACAACCTCTATGGTGTGAAGACATAGGTGCATGTCTTCTCTCTACATTTATAACGGTTGTTTTAAAATAGATTTTAAATGTTTTGCACTGTTTTTGTGAGATTTTAGAAAGTAAAAAAATTTAATTGCTTGTTCTAGTGGCAGATGGTGAAATAGTTTTACCTATATGTAATTATAATAATGTAATCTAGCTGCTCATATCAGTTAAAATTAATTACAGTGTATAGCTATTTCATGTCATATGGCCAAAATATATAATGTAATGACCAAAACAAGCACATGAACCTTGACCTCAAATAACAAGTAACATACTGTATATACTCGTGTATAAGCAGAATCCAAATGCAAACAACATAGACCCTGATCTGCCGTCACATAATGCGCTGGCAGATCAGGGTCTGTGTTGTTTGTTCTACTGAATTGTCCTTGCAAACTACATAGACCCAGATCTGCCAGCACATTATGCGATGGAAAATCTGGATCTATGAAGTTTGCAGTTGGTATCGACTTATACATGAGTATATATGGTATTACTCATCATTAATTGTATTCTTACTTGGTTATTTTATCTTTGTACTTTTGTGTATTTATGTTTTCGTTTTGTGTTGTTGTTGTATGTGTTTAATTTTTGGATATTTTTATCCATGCTTTTATTGTTATGTTGTGAATCCTGTAGGATGCTTGTGATAAAAGAACTGAATTGAATTGATCAAATTTATTACATTATTTGATAACCTCTATTGAGATAACACCAGCTTTGAGAAACTGTTTGCTGACAGGAGGAGTAGTCTCCCAGAACAGGTTTTAGTGTGTGCATATAAAGTAAAATACTCATGAAATTGGGCATATGCTGCCATAACTTTGAATGAGACTAGTCTTAACCATTTTAGTCTTGTCAAGTCTGTAGTGGTCAGAACAAGTGTTTAGTGTTATCTGTTTGGGTGGTCAATGTACTAACATATGAAATCTTTATTCCATGCATTAAATAAATTATGTATGTATGTATGTATGTATCTATGTATGTATCTATGTATGTATGTATGTATGTATGTATGTATGTATGTATGTATGTATGTATGTATGTATGTATGTATGTATGTATGTATGTATGTATGTATGTTGTAGCATTTGATGGAACCTTAGTTCAATAGTGGCTACATGGTGCCAACTGAAAGTAATGTTTGAAAAATGTAAAAATGAAGAATTGCAAAAAAAAATAGGAAGATAAACCCTTCCAAATAAATGTAAACATGAAGTACAACAAGATAAATATAAAAGGTAAAGATGTTAAAATTGTGTAAAAGGTATATAAAATAACAGATAAAGGTAACACATGTAAAATCCTTAAAACATACTCTCTTTGTAAAGAAGGCAAAATCATTTAGATAATATATTTATGTCAAAAAATTAGGTCACATTTCCTTACAGGTTGTGTAAGGCTTGTGCATTTTAGTACAAAATAATTAGGTTTTTAGAGAAAAGCAATAAGCTGTTTAAAATGTAAAGGTCCACAAAAGATACAAGGCAAAAGTTAACCAATTGTAACTGTTTGGATTGTGAATGTGAGGGAAATTAGCTCACCTGGTTGTAAGGCCAAGTGAGCTTATGGTAAGGCCCTGTGTCTGCCATGCAGGGACATGCCATACAAATTGCTATTTTCAACTTCTCAAAAAAACCACTTTATCAGTTTTGACCATAGTTGGCACAGAGCATCCTGACATAAAGGGCTTTCAAATTTGAACAAATGATGCCGATCAACCATCAAATATGGTCACCATTACAAAAAAATAGTAAAAACCCTTTCAATACCTAATTTTCAAAAGCCACTGAACAGAATTTGATAGAATTTGACAAAGCTTCCTGGCAGGAAGACCCTACATGTTTGCACAAATATGGCAGCGGTTACTAAAAATAGAAAAGCCACTTTTGTTACAACTTGACAAACCTTTAAACAACGTCTTAAAACTGCTGAATAGAAATTTTAAAAAAAACATTACAGAAAGCATCCTGTAATGAAGACTTTTCAAGTTTGTACAAATGATGCTTATCCACCATCAAGTTGGTGCTTATCTAAAGCTCAAAAGAAGTTGACCAAATTTGACAGAAAGCATCCTGGCATTGAGGGCTTTCAGGTTTGTACATCTGATGTTGATTCACCATCCAATATGGCTACCATTACTAAAAATAGGAAAACATTGAAACGACTCACCAAACCACAGAACAGAATTTGATCATATTTGACATAAAGCATGAAGACCTGTCAGATTTTGTACAAATGATGCTGATCTGTCATCAGATATGGCTACCATTTCTAAAAAGCAAAAAACCCTCAATTGACTTCTTTAATAGAATTTGACCAAACTCAACAGAAAACATCCCGGCATAAAGACCTGACAGATTTGTACAAATGATTAGGATCCACCTTCAAATGTTGCTGCCATTACTAACTATAGAAAAACATTTAAATGACTTGTTCAAAACTGCTAAATGGAATTTGACGAAACCTGATAGAAAACATCCTGGCATGACGATCTTTCAAATTTATAGAAAAGATGCTGTGCTGACCTGCCATCAATATTGCTACCATTACTAAAAATAGAAAAACATAAAAATGACTTCACAAAAGCTGCTAAACAGAATTTGACCAAATTTAACAGATAGCATCCTGGCATGAAGGACTTCCAAAGTTTGTACAACTGATGCAGATCTGTCATCAAATTTGGTCACTGTTACTAAAAATAGACAAAAACTTATGCAAAACTGCTGAATAGAATTTGACTAGACTTGATTGAAAAGCATTCTGGCATGAAAATCTTTTTAATTTGTGCAAAAAAAAATGCCAATCCACCATTAAATATGGCCACCATTGCTAAAGAGAGAAAAACTTGTAAATGACTTGTCAAAAACCGCTTAACAGAATTTGACCAAATTTGACAGAAAGCATCCTGGCACAGAGGTCTTTTAAGTTTGTACAGCTGATGCCAATCCACCATAAAATATTGCTGCCATTACTAAAAACAGAGAAACCTTGAAACGACTTCTTCTCAAAAACCATTGAATAGAATTTGACTGAACTTAGCAGAAAGCATCCTGGCATAAAGGCATTTAATATAGTCTTTGCAAATGATGCAGATACACCATCAAATATGGCTGCTGTTACTAATGATGGAGAGACCTTTGACTTTCCCTAAAACCACTGCATAAAATTTGACTAATCTGGATGGAAAGTATCATGGCATGAAGACCCCTTTGAAATTATACAAGTGATGCCAATCATCATCAGATATGGCCAATGTAGTAAAACAAAAACATTTAAATTACTTCTGAAAAACCCATTCAAATGAATTTGACCAAATATGACAGAAAACATCCTGGCATAGAGGGATTTCAGAGTTTTACAAATGATGCCAATCCACTACTAAAAGTAGAAAAACATTTACACAACTTTATCTAAAAAATATCTCAATAAACTGCTGAACAGAATTTTACCAATATGGACACTAAGCATGACATATACTCTTTTGCATATTTCCATGTAATTTTAGCCCCAGATAATATATGTACAGTCTATACTTGCGTATAAGCCGATATCAACTACAAACTGCATAGACCCAGATCTGCCGTCACATAATGCGCCGGCAGATCTGGGTCTTTGCAGTTTGTAAGGACTAATCAATAGAACAAACAACATAGACCCTGATCTGCTGGTGCATTAGATCAGGGTCTATGTTGTTTGCATTTGGATCTGATTTATATACAAGTATATATGGTATATTGATTCCTTGAGGTATTTCAAACAGGATTTTACCTATTATTAAATTGCCACAATAGGTATTAAATATAATAATTAAAACTGCAGTAGATCTAACTTATACAGCACAGTAAATACTGGTACATGTACTGTCTATGACCTCAGATAAGGTCACCATCTGTTCCTTGCTGGTCAGATTGTGATGTGCAGTAACTGGCATCAATATGTTCATATTTGGAACTCCAGATCTGGGCCTTTAAGGTAAGGAAGAAGACTCTTTTCATTTTGGGGTCAAAAGGTCAAAGATCAAGGTCATTGTGGCTTAAATAAAAATGGGTTTGCACAATAACTTTTGTTCTTGATTAAGTTCCTTGACCAAACTTTGGATGGCTTGCACTTAGGCTAAGAAAAAAACCAATAGAGTTTGATTACCTAGAGGTCAAAGGTCAAGGTACAGGTGAGTCTTGGAAGAAAATAATGGTTTCTCCAAAGTAATTTTAGTTCAATATTGCATACCTTTTGGTCAAGGTCATTGGGACTGGTTGTTCAGTAATCTCTAGAGTCAATCATATCACATTATAACCTTGGCAATAAGTACAAGTTAGTTATTGTTGAGCGGGATACCAGATATATGGTAGAGTGGGCTGTAAAGGGTATTGGTAGAGAAGTCGAGGATGTTTCAGCTAGATTTCTCTGTGAATACCCATTGATTCTTGCACCCATTGATATAACTGGTATCACATGTGAGAATATTATCTAACATATATTGTATAACCGTGCCTTTTGTTCAGATTGTTATATGATCAGTTGTCTATTTTCATCCAGGTCACACATTTCCCTACTGCCTCTCTTTCCAGGTACACTGGTTTCTTCGTTTTTAATGTTTCATCATCTATCAAGATAAATGTTGCCAATCATTTTTGATTGTTCATGTGATCATTTGTACATGTACGTTGGACAGTGCTGTGATGTTTTTTTAGCAAGACTATTCTACATCATTTTGTTACACATTTTGCATCATAATAAAGGCATGGTGGGAAATGAATTTCATCTGCTGATGGAAAAATGACTTGAAAGTGCAAAACTTTATAATGGTTCAACCTAAATATGCCTAGAAATATTACAGTGCTTTGTTTTCTGAGGTATATTCATATTGTGTAAAGAACGAATTTTTGGAATTGACACTTTCAAAATCATGTCATAATATGTCAAACTGAATGCAGACGACCACTATACTACGGTATATTATAGTTTTGGATTTCATCCATGGAGTTATGGTTAAGAATGCTAGTGTTTTTGGCTCAGCTGGCCAAAGGGCAAGGAACTTATCATATACTAGAATTGTTGGTCATGCATCCATCCATCAACACTTGAGGCTTCATTTCTGATCCGATTTCAATCAGATTTGGTATGAAAGCTTATACCATCAAGACCTCAGATGAGTTTGATTAAGAACGAGATTCATGCTTAATGAAGTGATCTTGCATCTGACTATAAGCTGTGCACATTTTAGAAGCCATTTTTCTGATCAGGTTTCAATCAAATTTGGTAAAGTATGTTAGCTTATATCATCAACAGCTCAGATGAGTTCAGTGACATTCACATCTAATAAGATCTTGGATGATTATGGGCAATATCCATGTGTATTAATGAGGTGATCTTGCATTTGATTGGCCAAGTTTGTGAACACTCTAGAGGCCATATTTTTCAATGGATTTTGATCAGATTTAGTTTAAGGTTTTATCATCAAGACCTTGTGAGTTCATTATGAATGATATCCACAAATACTATTGAGGTGATCTTGAACCTAATTGGCTAGGCTTGTGAACTCTTTAGAAGCCATATTTCTGATCAGATTTTGATCCGATTTGGTATGTAAGATTTTATCCTCAAGATAATGAGTTCATTTATGAGCAACATCCATGATTACTGATGTGGTGATCTAGGATCTGATTTGTTGACCTTGTGAACACTCTTAAGGCCATATTTTTGATCTCATTTTGACCAGATATGATATGTAAGCTTATATCACCAAATCTTGGGTGGGTTTGATTGTGAACAACATCAACACATATTACTGAGATGATCTTGCATCTGATTGACTGAGGATGTGAACACTCTAGAGGCCATGTTTCTGATCAGATTTGGTATATACATTTGTATTATCAAGATATCTGAGGAGTTTGATTATGAGTGAGATCCATGCATTAATAAGGATCCAGGTTGATCGAATCTGCAACTTTCTGGTCATGAGTCCCGAGCCACCTCAGTTCACTTTGGTGGGATCTCTGTGCTTTCCAAGTTATCACTTCAGAGGTAGGGGCCCAAGGGGGTAAGGATTAGAGTTGGGTACCACAAAAAATATTTAACCGTGGTATACCTCAGTAATTTTGAACATACCACGATGTGTACCATGGTATACCACAATTATATTAGGGACCAGCAATTTAATTTTCTGGGGCCTGGGCCTGGGATTTATTTAAAATTTCTGGCTCTCAAATAGCTGGGAGAAAATATCTTGCTCTGATTTATAGCAAAATAACACTATATTATATCCATTATATTATTTTTAAAAATTAATTATCTTGAGATAAAAGAAAATAAAATATCTCTGCTTGAAAGAAAATTACAGCCACCCACCCCCTAAATAAAATAAATGAAATGGTCAGTATAGTAGATGAATTAGTCATGTTTATGGTAATTGTTGCATAATTTGTCATCTAAACACTGTAACTAAAGTGGGATGATTAAGCTTACACTATAGCTTACACACTGTGAAAGACATTGTGCTGACATTAGAGAGATTGTTGATAAAAATAGGAAGTGCTGACACTGAAGCCTATAATTAGCTACACTATTGATATAATAGAAAGGGAAACTTTGATTGGAATGCCAACATCCAGGCAAGATATTTATTACACATAAAACACCGACTCAATACACGAAAAAATATTTTGTGGACTTGAGAAATTAAGTAAAATTAAAACAGAAAACAACTGCTCTCCTGAAAATCTTATAATGATTCTTGGTCTTACAGTGGAATACATGTACTTAACACATTAACATACACTAGTAAATAACTAAAAAAAAAAAAAAAATTCTTTTTGAATTTTCCGAAATTTTTCCAAAAGTTGGATTTGGCCTATATATTTTTCACATCATCCGATTTGGCCGCCATGTTGGCATATGTGAAACATGTGAATAAAGGTCCATAAATATAATTAAATATGTAACATTCTAAATTATTTTGTCATGAAAAATGAAAACATGCTTTTAATATCATTAAATTCATAACAAGATTGTTCATTAATTCCAGTACATTCCTTATGGATGGAAACTACTAAAGTACTGGTACCATGGTACATACCACTGGAAAAAAGTTCAGCGGTATACCGGTAATACCATGCACCTCTATTAAGGATAGACCCAGTAATCCATATAGACTGCAAGGATTAATACCCCTTATAATGTAAAGTTAGCGTATAGACTTTAATAGTGGGGCTATGAACAGTTTCTAAGTTATGAATCAGGCCCTAGTCTCCAGGGGCAGAGAGACAGCTCCAGGGAAGAATGCTAGTTGTATAAATGTCTTGTCATTATTATGCAGAGAAAGTATATAGGGTTTTGGAAGAAAATAAATGAGACCAAACTTAACAGACACTGTGGCAACAATGTGCTCCAAGCTTTTCTTTCCCCATCTACAGATCTACAATCTTGATATGTGTATGAATTTGCATTCACAAGATGACATACATTAATTACACAGGTAAGAGATATCAGGTCCACTTGGGCCTCCTGTTTGGACTGGGACTTATTGGTCAGCATTGGGGGCATGCATGTTTTACAAATGTAGACTTTATTTGACTATATCTTCATTATGTTGTCACTCCGATTTCATTGAGTGCTTATGTGTTTGAAAGTACATGAGGCAAACATTGTTGCAGGTTACAAAAAGTATACCTGGACTTAGAAATGTTTGGTATTATGGCCATTTGGAGACAAAAACCATGGGTAGAAGACACAGTCATGTGATGACAGGAAGTCTTTACTGTAAATATACTATATTGGACGCAACCTGTGAAGAAAAAATTGAAAAATATCTGTTCAGGAATTTTTTTAATAATAATATAGTACAGAGGAGATTCCAGTGAGTGACAGGAGGGATTGGAGACACTCCTAATCTCGGGGAAAATTCTTGGGACTTTCACATTGTACATAAACATGGCTGCCAAGAAATACATGTACAATGTAGTAAAAATTTACTTGTAAAGTTCATATGTAATTTGGTTATATATTTTCATAGATCCATTAATATTAATGAAAGGATGAGTATCAATATATTGAAGGCAGGTTTCCCTAGCATATGAAAATATGGCAGGTTCAGGAATTGTTTCTGATACCATAATGGCGAGCATAATATTTTCATGGTTGGTTATTTCAAAGTGATCTATCTCTCTTATCTTTGTGTTAACATATATTTTATGACTATCTTATTTTATTTGTGTCATATACATCTACAGCCATCTTGAAAATCTTATCGCTACTACATATTTCCTAAGGGATGGTATAGAGAATAGAGATTTTCACTAAAACACTACTTGCACTATATAGTTGATTCTGAATGAAAATGGTGTTTTTCTAATGTCTAACATAACTGCCACATTAACCATCTTGAAAACCTTTTTAATCTTTACTTCTCCCAAGTGGATTTTCATATTGACATGTAGTTTCATTTGGGGACTTTTTATGACGTAGTTGGTCTTAATTAATCTATAATGGCCCGTGAACATGATTAGGTATGGATCTTGATCAAACTTATTATCTGTGTATATCTAAGCACAATTGTGATCAAGTTTGATAATCCACTTAACTTGGCCTTGAGCTCAAGGTCAAAAGTCACATCCTAGAGTTTTAGCTCAGCTGGTTGTAAGGCCAAATGAACTTGTAACATGGCCCCGTGTCCATCGTCTGTCATCCATCCATCAACAATTGCCTGTTACCACTCTGGAGTCCATATTTCTGATCTGATTTAGATCACTCTTTGAGCTTTGGCTAATATTATCAAAATCTCAGATGGGTTTGATAATGAGCAAGATCCATGCACATTGATGAAGATACATATGCTTCATGTGGACTTTTGCAGTCTTTCTAGTCGTGCAGAAGTTTCTACCAATTATGTTTTGAGCATCGAAGTTTTACTTTACGCTTACGTTTAGAAACACGTCTGATATGAATGAGGTGATCTTGCATTTAATTGGCTGAGCTTGTTACCATTCTGGAAGCCATATTTTTTTTATTCGATTTTGATCAAATCTGGAATATGGGCTTTGAAAGCTGCAACGTTTACCAAAATTTCTACAATAACCAAAACAATGACATTCAATCAAAACGATTAGAATAACACATTACCCATTACACTCACTGAACAGCTGACTGCTATTATAATGTGCATTCCATTCCTCGCTCAGCTTGTGATTCATTTGCTTTTACCACTTATCATGACAGGATTCAGAATGTACAACATGACTTTGTTGAATATATCTGACAATTTCGCTAAAACATCCAGAGGATTGTTGTGATATTGTTTCCTACTGCTACATACCTGTACATAGTGAAACAAAATAGATAATGCATCTAGACGTACTGTGTGGGCATCTACATTGGATGCTTTTGTAGGATCTACAATGACTAAGAAAACTGTATGGTGGCTTAGAAACTTGGAACAGTATTTCTATAAAATAAAATGTTAATAATTCATCAACAGACAATTTTTAAGGTAAATAATATAGTTTAAATACAATTTTATCAGTAAATTAACCACATGTGTAATGTTGCTGCAACCAATTCTCGTCAACTTTGGCTTTTTCCTTGAGATGCTCAATTCTATGTAAAAATCATGCATACTTTAAGAAAAGAATTAAGAGACAAAATCCTACTAAACAGTCCTCATAAGCAGAGATGTTGAAATATATAATTTAATTGGCATGGGTCGTTCCTGTATCTCTGACAGCCATGTGCATGTACCATTAACATGTTTACCAATTTTGTAAACTTGTACAGGCATGAAACTAAACTAAACCGTTTACATGTGTAAATGTTACAGCTTTATGGACTTTATATGATCAAGATCTTAGATGAGTTTGATAATCAGTGGGATCCAAGCATATTAATGAGGCAAACTTGCATCTGATTGGCTGAGCTCGTTACCTTTTTTTTCTTTTCTGATTTTTATCAAACATGGAATATATGCTTATATCATCAAGAGCTCAGATGAGATCAATAATGAGTGAGATCTGTGCAAAATAATAGGGTGATTTTGCATCTGATTGGCTGAGTATTTTACCACCCTGGAGGCTTAACTTGGAATATATGCTTTTATGATCAAACACAGAGACAAGTTTAGTAATTAGCAAGATCCACACACATTAATGATGTGATCTTGCAACTGATTGACTAAACTTGTTACCACTCTAGAGGCTACATTTCTGATCCAATGTTGAGTAAATATAAACTTACTAAATAGACTTGTATCATCAAGATTTTGGACGATTGGAGTTATGAACAAGATCAGTGCATATTTGAGGTGATCTTTCATCTGATAGCTAGAGTTTTTCAGCATTTTAGTTGCCATTTCTGATTCGGACAACTTTTTTTACTTTTCATATATTTTGTAATTCATTCATTGCACTTTCAGAAGCTAGAATTGCCTACTCTGGCAAAATTTGTTTTCCCTATTTTAATAATTGCTAAAAATAGTGTACTCTGGACTAATTCAGGCTGATTTTAGAGCACATGGGAATGGCCATTTTTGTCAGCTGTGTGCTTAGATCATGTACAGTTTCCACAATTACAATATGTAAAGAAATTTCAGCCACAGTACATGAAAATAGTATAGAGGTATGCAAACAGCTTCATCTTACACCTGCCACTCGCTCAGAAGTACATAATATCTGTAGAGCGCCTCCTTGTCTAAGTTTATAAATTTATTGGCAGATAATTATTTCTAAAAACTTTACCACATTTGAAATTCTTAAATGTTTGGAAGCAAGTTTGAGGTGTCAGGCACAATAGAGTTTCCAAATTTAATTACCAAGTGTAAAGAAACTCGTACTCTAAAAAACCCCAAAACAACCTGGTTAATTGTATTTTCAATTCATGTGAAAGTCATGTGACTGTAGACCACATATTAAAGTTTCATCAGTAAACTTGACTTTTAAAGCTCTTGGAAGACTTGATTATGAGGAAGAGACTATGGATAATAATTATAACTTTATATTTGTAAAGAATTTGTATCAGACTACGGTTAAATAAGTTAAATCTACAGGATATAAAGTTTGGGAGATAGTGTACATAGGTTGTGTTCTTACAACACAAGTTGGTTAGTGAAATGGTCTGCTGTTTAGCTATGTAACGAGGTGAGTGATGTCAGGTCCACTTGGGCCTCTTTTTATGTTTCATTGAGCACATTGACACAGTGACTTGTGCATATACAAATGGATTTTGACAAGACTTTGAGTTAAGGTAGTTGACTTTTATAAAATCAAAACATACTGCACAGTAAAATCATGTAATCATTACATTATGACATCATTGATATGACATAACTTTTACATTTATCATAGTGCTGTGAACTCTTGGAAAGATTGGGCATAAAAAATGACAGGGTTGCAACTTTTCTGTCACTTATTAAATAATGAAAATGGAAAATTCTTGTACAGTTTTGATAATCGCAATAAAAGCAAGAAAATTATAAAATCATTGAAAACTATTTGAGACCTTTTGAAATCTTTAACAATTTATGTAGCTTGTAATTTGTAAATTGGCTACACAAGCTTTCTGTTATAGAGAAACAAAGTGATCACAATGTGTCATACTGAAAAAATTAACTCATCGACATACCCTTTTCTTTGAGCATTTGAAAATATACTGTTGATGTTATTTTGAAGGGTACTATATTTTTGTTATGAATTTTTGTTATAAAAACAAACAGAAGCACATCAAAATATGTGTGATGAATAAATGAACCATGACAATACAATTAAAACAATATAATACAGTTTAAGTGAATTACATTAGTAACGTATATACTTGCGTATAAGCCGATGCCAACTGCAAACTGTATAGACCCAGATCTGCTGTCTCATAATGCGCTGGCAGATCTGGGTCTGTGCAGTTTGTAAGGACTAATCAGTTGAACAAACAGTGTAGAACCTGATCTGCCAGCGCATTATGCGCCGGCAGATCAGGGTCTATGTACTGTTTGCATTTGGACCCAGCTTATACGCGAGTATATACAGTAGTATTTTGGACAAAGGTACAGGGGCTTGATGGGCAGAAGCTAGCTGGAGCATTGCCATTGTTGTAGAAACAGCATAAATTTCACAGTGGAAGAAAGTTTCCTTGCAAGATGGAAAACTCTTGTATTGTCCATCATTAACACAAGTTTGTAACAATAAAAAAGGTAGACATTTTGTGGTAGGTACTTTATTTGATATGAATAGCTTCATATGAGATAGAATTGTTTTGAATGACAAAATTTGAAAGTGACAACTCTTGATAAATTGAAGTGAAAAAAAGAACTCTAAAATTACACTAAATGAAGTTTTCTTTTAATATTGACCTTTTTAGTATAAATGTTTAAAAAATCGGCTTTTAAGACGAGGTAATTCATTTTGCTTCAAACAGTTTAAATTTCTCCTTTTTTCCCTCTTTAAGGTCTACTAACTGGAAAAGGAGATTCGACTGAACCACCTAGAACCCCTTCTGGATCAGCTACTGTTCTAATGAGAGTATATAATACATACAGATAATAAAAGCAGTAGCTGATGCTTTTTTACTGACTTTTTGCTTTATTTAGTGCCCATTTTTTTAAAGAAATATATTTGACTAGTCAAGGCCCTTTGGAACTTGCTAGATCACTCTAATTGCATATATGCACGTGCTGTAATTATTTTGTCAGACGAAAGAGTAATTCAGCAGTTACATGAACACCTCAGTTTCAATTTTGTTTCAGTTATATAAATTTCAATCTCAAAATTTTTATAATCTATGACCTACAAGTTTTATATCCTTGCCTTTCATTTTCTTGCAGATTGGAAGCTGATCAGTTGATTGACAGGTTTAAGCTGAATACAATTTCAAGGCAAGGTAAATCATCAACCGCAGTGGAAAGGTGGCAACAGTTTTAATTTATATATAGAGTTATGTGAGACTATATCTATGCAATAGAACATTATATGTATAAAAAGTATGTGGAATATTACATCATTCAGAAGAAAAAAAATTCTGTATAACATTTAAATTTTAAATATTGAATCATTTGATAGAGCTTTGTGATTTAAATTTGAAAACATTATTGGGATGTACAGATCTTTCATTTTTTTTATCACATATTAAATATTTTCTTTTAATCTGGAAGAAATGATTATACAAAAATATATATATAAACTTCTGCATATATGACATAATTTTAGAAGTATTTGATCATTTTCGTAGAAAAGATCAGATTTTTGATAACGGTGAAATATAAAACAAAACTATGATATATACAAAAACATATCAAAAGAACTTGTTTTGACTTATAAATATACACTATTCATGGTGTACAGCTGAATAAATCACACATGCTTTCTTTGTTCCATTGTTGTAAATCCTTTAAATAAAAACATAAATTTTGCATGGAAAATGATGGTTACTGACTTTTATGTGCAAGGATATTTCCTCTTGTTAATTGTTTGGGATTCATTTTATATTAATTACGCCCAAAAATATTTTGATACCAAACATTATTTCGATATGAGCATGATTATTTTCTTATTTAACTCGAATGATATATACGTACATAGATAAGTAATGATATTTTTGGGTAGAGTATTTAACTAGATCCAGTTTATAACGTAGCACACATATCATTCAGTCTTCACCCACATCTTTCAGGAACTTGTCTTGGGTGATAAGGAATGGGACCTGGCCTACCATTTTAGGAAAAGAATTAGACTGATTGGAAACAATTTCCAGGAGCAAATCAGTAAATTTAAGAATTCTGCATTATTTTGAAATAATTTTCATTGGAACAGGGGCCCACTTTTGTCCCTATATGACCACCATAAAGAAACTTCCTGTCTTACCATAAATGATGTTAAATGCTAATAGAAGTGTAATCTAATAGAACAATCATAGAAATCAAAAAGTTTAAATTTAGCCCAAAATACATAAAGCAATCAGCTTGTTTTTTTGCAACAGATTTAATACATCATGAATAGCCCCTTAAGTACATGTTCTGATGAATTGGATATTTTCTAAACATAACAAATCTTTATATTGTTGAAGTACAATGCGGTGAACAAGATACTCTTTCACATCAGATACTTTTTGTGTACATAAAGGAGACATTTTTAGATAGGAGAGTATTTTCTCATTTTTATACACAGCTTTTCAGTTAAACTAGATAACTAGGCAACATTATTGTATGCTGGTTGCCACATTCCTTGTGTGGTGCTTAAGGATGAGGATCCTACAGCTGGAAATTGTGTCTTGGTTTTGAGACTTGTGAATACTCAGAATAGCCATCTCCATGATCGTGCACCATAGGTACGGTCAAAACAGCAGGCTGCATGTGAATGGACCTCTTAGACATGGTCTCTGTGTTGTAACCATTCAGCTCGGCTGCATTGAAAAAAGGAAATAAGGATAAAAACTTGTATCATGTGGACATAATAGACATAGTTGGGAAAACATACAAACAGTGCAGCCTCACAGCTACCTGTGAGCTGGAAAATTTTGGCTGTGTCAAGTAGGTGCCTGAACCGTTAAAGAGGTATAACATATTGGAAAAATGATTTTGTCGGAAAACCAGACATTTGCTCGATATAAGAGTTGAATGTTTAAAGGAGGTGACAAGTATGGGAGGTGGCACTGAAGTTTTTTATAGTTCAGTTGTTCTTAAGAGACCCAGTGAATAGTTGCATTAATAACCCAAATACCTGCTTTAAGGTGGTGATGATTATGGGAGGTGACGCTGAAGTTTTTTTTATTGTTCAGTAGTAGTTGCTAAGAGACCCAATGAAAAGTTGCTTTAGAAACCCAAATACTGTGAATTCACTATTATTTGTGGGTATCAATTTTTGTCTGTCCTTTTTTTTTTTTTTTTTAATGTAGGACATAGCTAGCATGATGTTGGTAGCGGTGGAAGCAGGGTACAAACCAATAACTTTGAAAAAAGAGGGACACCACATTCCATACGACCCTTGTTGTGGATTTAGTGGTTGCTACAAATCTTGAATTTAAATAGACTAAAAGACCAACAAAAACAATCCACCAGCAAAAATAATGGGACTTTCACCCATTTCCATGTTGAGCATCGATGAAAATGCCATTTCTTGGCAAACCAACAAAAAATAATACCAACAAGAATACATGAAATCACAGTAGTACTCTACTTGTAAAGTTTGGATAAAATAAAGTTTGTGGTTTAAATAGAAAAATTTAATTCATGATTCCCACTCAAAACATAATGAAAATGCTTATGGATCCTGATAAACTTGTTGTAAATGGGCGAAATTTAAGCAAAGGATCAATGAAATAAATTGCAAGTAGCTCAAATGTCTATAGCATAGAAGTATTGAAGACTTGTGCCTGGCATATTTTGATGTCGTGTATTCTAATATCATAGCACTGAAAGTTTTAAAGTCTTAGATAAATGTTCTTTGAAATGATCCTTTTAAAGTGCCTTGCCTGCAAAATCAAAGTCTTGGACAACATAGAACAATTTTGTTATGAAAAGATTAACACCACAACTTTGTGTGATCTATGTTGCCACAGCGACATGTTGGTGATGTTTTGGAAATAACCGTATATATTCGTGTAAAAGCCGATACCAACTGCAAACTCCATATACCCAGATCTGCCGGCGCATTATGCGACAGCAGATCAGGGTCTATGTTGTTTGCATTTGGACCTGGTGTATACACGAGTATATACGGTAGCACAGATCCTGTAATCAGGCATCCAGGAACGGACCATAATTTTCACAGAAACTACAGTGTCAGTGTAACTCACATTTAGTGACGGCTCCTGAGGCAGAATACATCTCAATCTTTGCCCTCTTGGAGGCCAGGAAGAAAGCCAGGATGGCCAGAATGGCAGCATCGAAAATGCCCAGAATGGCAAGAATGTAGGCCCAACGAACATTGCACTCCCCAATCTGATACTGCCCTGCACTTTTACCGCATATTTTTTGCACCTCGATGTTGTTCCAGCCACTTGGGAAGATGATGCAGGCCAGGAACATAAAGACAGCTGCAAATGGAATGAGATAACGTTAGTTACAAAGAAGAGTCTGAAAGATACAATCACATGTTGCATATCAAGTAAGGACTGATCAGTACCATCTGACACTTGAATGTCGGATACCTCAAAAGGCAAAGTTATAAGAAGGTCTTAAAGTAAGAAACAGAATTCTGTTTTATTTTTACGAGTGCAGCTGGTTGGGGCATAGATTTAATTGTGAAATCTGCCATTTCTTGAGCTTGATGCTGCATTTTGTCACCCCAAAAATTGAAAACTGAGATAATGGCATGACATGATTTGTGACTCCCCAGTGAATAGTGGTGAAAATAATTTGAACAAAGGTCACCAGAGTCGAGAAAAAAATGGGTTAAATCCGAGTAGGGACCTTAAATGTTGGCTAGATGATTCAGCATTTAAATATGGTGGGTGTTTCTCAGTACGTTGTTCATCATAAAATCATATCACAATGTCAACAAAATGGCAACAAGGTTACCATGGCACATGCAACTGTACCTATACACAGCCAACCCATAATTAACCCCAGAGGTGACCAAACAAAATTTAGAGTGCATGTGTTCTCACTGTACAAATGTTGCTATGATATGATTTGTGCTCAACCTAAAACCTGGTCTACCTTCAGAAGTGTTGTAGACCCAATAAAAAATCAAGACAATTATCAAAACATTGTGCATGTTTACAATTTAGAGAAGACAAATCTCATTATGGAACCCCCATGTTACTGAGTGTAAATAATACTATTTTTAGAGCATGACACAAGGGTTTCCATGAAACCTCCATGTCACTGAGTGTAAATAATACTATTTTTAGAGCATGACACAAGGGTTTCCATGAAACCCCCCATGTCATTGAGTGTAAATAATACTATTTTTAGAGCACGACACAAGGGTTTCCATGAAACCCCCATGTCACTGAGTGTAAGTAATACTATTTGTAGAGCACAACACAAGGGTTTCCATGAAACCCCCATGTCACTGAGTGTAAGTAATACTATTTGTAGAGCACAACACAAGGGTTTCCATGAAACCCTAATGTCACTGAGTGTAAGTAATACTATTTTTAGAGCACAACACAAGGGTTTCCATGAAACCCCCATGTTACTGGATGTAAATAAATCTATTTTTAGAGCACATCAAAAGGGTTTCCTGAAACCCCCATGTCACTGAGTGTAAATAATACAATTTTTACAGCACAACACAAGGGTTTTCATGAACCCCCCATGTCACTGAGTGTAAATAATACTATTTTTAGAGCACAACACAAGGGCTTCCTGAAAATTAAAGAGATCAAGCTGGATGATCCGAGTGGATTTTTGTGGTAATCCCATTGTTTTACATTGTTAGGTGCTGCATAGCACTTGCTTGTAATATTACCATATATACTCTGCAAACTGCATAGACCCAGATCTGCCATCACACAATGTGCTGGCAGATCTGGGTCTATGCAGTTTGTAAAGACTAATCAGTTGAACAAACAACATAGACCGTGATCTGCCTGTGCATTATTCGACAGCAGATCAGGGTCTATGTTGTTTGCATTTGGACCCGGCTTATACACAAGTATATATGGTAATTAAAAATTGGTTTTGGAAAAGAATGCAGCTTTAAACTCTTAAATTATTTTCAGCCCCTGCCATGTAAAGCACATGATCATAGATTTGAGCATAAAAACTGTACTTATCAAAAGCGTATGTATTCTTAACACAATAATACCAGCAGTATTCAGTTTGCAACCATTAACGAGTTGCAATTTTCTAACAAGATCTTCATGTGCATTACATAGGGTCAATGTGGGTCAGTGCTTTTCTATTTAAAATAGCCCAATTTGCCTCTTTGGACAAGATTACCTTTTACATGAATTGACACTTTGCCCACCATTACAACCAAGTTTGCTTTCTATGCAACGAAGAGCTCTAAAGGTTTTAGGTTATTTGGTGTAAAATAATCATCATTTAGAAGAGATATTGGCAACCACCCACTGAAATGAAGCAGGTTTTAGGTATGTTGTGTAAACATTTCTTCTGCAAATTGTAACCAGTCTTTTGTGTTTATGACTAATTTGAGTGAATACCCCATTGTGTATAATGTATTTTTACTTTGAATACATCAAACCTTACACAAGGGGATACAGGGTTTTATAAATTTATAAAAGTCAGTTTGCCTAGGGCTAGCTGACTGGAAAATTGAGCTTGCCCCTGGGAGATTTGAGCTTGCCCCAAACATAATATCCCAATTTGAGAAAAAAAATAAAAATAAGGTAAAATAAAATATGGGATATTTTAAGGTAATCGTGTTATTTTAATTTTAAAATAAATAACTTTTCTTTTCTTTTTATCGTTGTTTGCACCTTAAAACCATATGCTGATAATTATAGTTACCAAAACAGATATATATAAATAATACATGTAGACAGATGAGAAAGGTTTAGAATGCAGATATGATTTGACATATACATGTGGATACAGTAGGTGGAAAAGGGTTTTGGAAATAGCTACATTTTTAAGTAAGAGAGAGAGAGATGTTGAGGTAAAAGGCTGATAGGTCTTTATTATAATTGTCAATCCCTATGGAAAATGGCTTTTGCTATCCAGTTTTTGCTTTGAGCAGTTTTGGGTTATTTTCTGCAGTGGCTGCAGAACATTAGATCATTTTCCGAGTAATACTCTAGCCAGGAATACTCATTAATCCACAATGATTGGAACTTTTCTTGCACGTTTTGTAGCATCATACTGGGTATTTTTTTTAAAAATAGATTAATTAGATTTATTTCTAGAAACTTTGTCAAGTTTCCTTTTTTTGCCTAGATAAGATAGCAGACTCATTTCTTCAGCTACATCAACAATAATGAAAACTAGACTGTTTGTAGTGATTTATTTATACTTACAACTGAAGGATTGATGAACACTTATTTTATCCATTTACTTAACAATTATCATCTAGTAACCTTGAAATTGGTGACATGCATCAAAAATCTTTGACTTTTGAGAATGATTTGAGAAAACTTACTTTTATCCATTTCATTTTTTGCCAAATAGTAAGCATGTGTCAGTCTCATCTAATTATCACTTAAATAACAGATCATAAACACTGCTTGTGGGTGCTAAATTTTCAGTACATTGATCACGCTTTTAACACAGTCCTAGTGGTTAATCGTTAGAGATGGGTGCCTTTTATTTCCAAATACACCTATCAAAGAAATCTCAAGTTATATTAATAACAATTATTACCTACTCACATTGAAATCGGAGACATGCATCAACACAATGTTTGACAAGCCGATTGTTTCGAGTCCAGCAAGCTCAGAAACTACCCGAGGCTAGGTTAGGGCTTGAAAATGTGAGACTGACCTTGACACTGACTACAAGATGGAAATGACAGACTCTGACAGTATATATTGTTCAAATAAAGGATTGATAAATGAAGGAAACTGGCCATTTAAGAATGCAGTACATATAAACACTAAATAAAGGTGCTGATATATGTACTGTGGCGAGATCACAGGATATACAATTTGCAGAGAATAAAGCATTATGAACTGAACATGACCCTTTTCTCTATCACTCAGTGTATCAATTTTTTTGACTTGCCTGTGAGCAAGTACCTTGCAAACTTTAGCATGCCCGAGCCAAATTTGAGCTTGTCTCGGGAGTTGGGCAAGTGGATTTGTAAAGTCCAGGAATATGAATCCTATCCTTACTTGGAGGAAGTGTAGATAAGTGTATAATGGACTCTCAGTTTTCTGAATGTTTTGTTCATTCACACAGCTGAAATAATAATTCTCTGAACAATATACATGTATGCAGATTCAAAGTTTGAAGGGCAGGCAGCTTACTATGTAGAGTGAGAACAACTTACTATGTAGAGTGAGAACAACTTACTATATAGAGTGAGAACAGCTTACTACATGTATGTAGAGTGAGAACAGCTTACTATGTAGAGTGAGAACGACTTACTATGTAGAGTGAGAACAGCTTACTATGTAGAGTGAGAACAGCTTACTAAGTAGAGTGAGAACAACTTACCGTAAATACTCGCTTATAAGTCGATGTTTTTTACTTAGAATTCGATTCATGCAGAGTAGGGGTCGTCTTATAAGCGCGACATTAAAAAAAAATAATCTTGAGGTAATGTTGGAAACTCTAGATGTTTGCAGTACATAAAAATACTGTAAATTCATATATTTTTACGTTTTCATGCCACTATTCCTATGCAGTAATTCATATATGGTATGCACTGTGTTTATCCGTTTCATGACGGTATTCATTACACAATACATGTATCTACAGTTATTTGGATTTTATTAATTTGAGAATATTACTGATAAATTAAATACTACCTACCGCAAAATGAAGTGTCCATCACTGTTTACTGTGGGTCTTTACTAGTAAGTATATTGCCTCCATTTTCGTGCAAGTCCGAACAACCTATATTTGTATTAACATTTGTGTTTTGCTGTATAAAGACTGTGCTTGATGCAATAAAAGTTTTGATTTAATGTATTTTCCTTTTCCACAAGTCAGATTTAATTCCCAAGTGATATTTCCCAAGTTATCTGCCAGTGCACATGGGCCGACAAGCCTTTGGCTTGTAAAGGGACTCGCTTTGATTTCAAGATGACAATCCTTTTGATCGAGCCGCCAATCTATACTTGTTCAGTGCCAAGTAGAGTTCTACAACTTCCTGTGCAAATACTTTGACCTTAATCCCTTAGCTTGTAAAGGCACCACACTCTTTGTTTACCGATGTGACAACTCTTTGATCAAGCCGCGAGTTTGATACTTGTTCAGTGCCAAGTAACAGATGGTGGCTATTTGAACTCCCTGTGATCTTGCCGCACAATTGACATGTGTTCATTTGCAGCCTTTAATAGATTTCTGACTTTATGATCAAAGTGTTACTCAAAGAGCCCAAGCTCAGTCTCTGCATAAGCACCAGCATATGACAATAAAGCCGAGAATCGGAGTCGGACAAGATTTACGATGACTAGACGACGACGATTTACAATGACTAGACGACGATGTATGATTTCAAAACTTGATCAGACAATGAGGGATAATTCTTGGACTTTGTACCAGATGACATTAGATAGTGACATTTATAGGATACCGTACATCACAAAAAAGTAGACTTGACTTTCATTGTTTATTTGTACGACGTGTGGAATTAACATATTACGGGATATTGTGAATCAGATCATTCTGAACTTCTTTTTTATATATCGGTATGTGACCTATAATTGAATTTGTGGATTTATCATATAAATGGATTTAAAATGTCAAGCATTATGGATTTCAATGGACTTTATTGCACAAAGATGGACAAATTGTAAGTTGTCAATTTATTTGTGACATATTTCACTCAATTATATAATTGTATTTTACACTGGTTTTGTCTTTATTTTTCTTATCTATCTATCCAGTTTGGCTTGTTTATATTTCCAAAGTGCGTTTCTGACTCACCTTCTGTCACCCCTTCAGATGGATCTGACTTCCAAAATACACTCTGACTTATAGCAAGGTCAAAGAGAAATTCACTTTTTGCAGCCCTAAAAAGGGGGGTTGACTTATAGTCGAGTCGATTTATAACCGAGTATATATGGTACTATGTAGAGTGGGAACAACTTACTATGTAGAGTGAGAATAGCATTTTTGATAATTTCAACTTTGGTCAAAGAATAAGAAGAATGGCTTACGGGCTGATAAGGTATTCATGAAAGCCATCCTTTACAGCAAAATAAAATGTTAGTGTGAATCAAAACACATCAAATATACTTGATCCTATATCTTGTTTTCTGAGAAATTAGCATCAATGCTATTTGTATTTTGCAAAAATCATACCAAGTGAACACTGAGTTTTTATATTCCCACCCAAAGCTGGAGCATATATCCCAAAGCTGGAGCATATATTGTTATGACAACTATCCATCTGTCTTCCCATCTGTCTGTCTGTAAACCTTTTTTATTTGCACAATAACTTTGTTTTTCACCATCTACTTTTTCCAAACTTTGTGAATGGTTTGGACTTTAGGTAAGGAAGAAGCCAGTTGATTTTGGGATTAAAAAGTCAAAAGTTAAGGTAACTGTCATACAAAGAGAAAAATGGTGTCAACATACAGTAATAACATTGATTCTACATTACAGACCTGAACCAAATTTTGTAGATGGCTTGCACTTGTGGTAAGGAAGGAACCTATTGATTTTAACATTAAAAGGTCACTGACTAAAAGAAGAAATGTTTTCTGCAACATAACTTTAGTTCAGCATAATCGATCTGGAATAATTGTGTGCATGGCTTGCAGTTGGAGTAAGGAAAAAGCCAGTTTGATGTTGGAGTCAAAAAGTCAGTGGTCAGGGTCCTTGCATTGGCTGAAAAATGAAAAATGGTTTCTGCACAAAATTTGAAGTTCTTGACCATGTACATTAAACAAAGTTTCTGGATGGCTTACACTTTGGGTAAGAAAGAGGCCTCTTGATTTTGAGGTCAAAGATCAAAATCACTGTGACTGAAAGAAGAAAAATCTTTTTTTTGCATAAAACATTAGTTCTAGACCATGTACCTTGACCAAAGTTTGTGGAGGGCTTGCTCTTAAGGTATGGAAGAGACCTAAAGTTCAATGGTCAAGGTAATTGTGACTCGAAGAAAAATGGGTTTTGCACAAATTCCTTGATCAAACTTTGTGGGTGGTTCTATTTAGGGTAAGAAAGAAACCTAAAGATTTTGGGGTCTAAAGGTGAATAAATAATGGTTTCTGCACAGTAAGTTTAGTTCAAAACCTGATACTTTAATCAAATCTCAAACTCATTGAGATCCATTGGTTAATAATCTCCAGAGTCAGCCATGTCCTATGGAAGTACCTTCATAGGGGACGGTCAAACACAGGATGGACATATAATTCACCATTAACAGTAGTCTTGTCATTGGTCAATAGAGCTTCTTTAGTACTTTTTGTAAATTCTTACCTGATAACAATTACCCAAAATCAAAATTTGTTAAAAATTCAGAAACAATTCAATGGAGGAGGATGTTTGTATACTTGTTATCTACAGGCATACCTCTTGCCTATGCTATATCTAACCATGACAACATCACACATTATGAATTGGATTCAGATTTCATTATAGGTACATGTTGAAGGAAATGTTGGAAGTATTAAAGTCCGACATGCTGGATTTTTTTTCCCTTCTGTTTATTGATATAAGTTTATATAACTGCCTTGATCAAATTATGTATAGACATTTTATTTTGTTCTTTTATTAGAGTCACTAAATTGCATAATGACAGAAGAATCAAAATTTTGATTCTTTGCTTTTATGTTTTGGGGTGAAGATTGTGATACATGTATTATTTTTAATGAAATTTTTTTTTTTCATAAGCAGTGAATTTTCCATTTTCAGTGAATTATACCTTAAAGTCTATTGTTAGCATTTATTATTTTACATTGAAAACACCAACTATAAAGATTCTTGTCATTTTAAATATCTACTTTACATGGGTTAAACATAAAATACAATACCATAGAGTGGCCTCTCATATCACTGCTCAGGCGAGCTATACAAGTTTACTGTGTTATAGGTGAGGTTACCTTATACTGGGGCACACTGTCAGAAAGGGTATTTTCACTGGGTATTTTATGAAGAACTGTATTATGATAGGGTATGTTTAATGTTAAATTAAATTATAATGGGTTATGACAAGTCAAGAACTATAATCTAGTGAAATAAATTGGAAGAAATTTCCAAACTAAAATTCACCGATTATAACGGGTTCCATGACCATACCAATGTTATATCAGGGACTGTCTTATACTGTGATGCATTATACTGTATTGAGGGACCACAATGTTTTGCTTAAAAAATAAGCTCGGGGGCCCACTTTATACTGATTGCATTGAGCAAAGGGCAGCCGGTCACGTGTTTTGTTCCCTTTATGGATAGTGGTTTAAGTTAGAGATCATACAGGTTACTTTAATAACCGATTGACTTAGTGTTGTAGTTTGCGTCGGCTTCCTTTGATGTTGAGCACTCAGACGAAAACACGGGGTAAGTGATTGACCTTGACACGTGTGTTATTTGTGATCATAGAGGCGGTAGTATTGTTTTAATGTTGTTGGCTGCCTCGGCTTCCATTGATGTTATTCACTTGGACAAAAACAAGGTGTCAGTATTGAACTTGTCAGATTTTTGATTTGTGCTCATAAATGTGAAAGTATTGTTATAAACATTTAAGTGACCGCCGTTTGCGTCGGCAGAGTTTTATTCTTTTGTATTCTTTATTTTGGGTATTTGTAGAGGTTAAACCATGAAATTAAACGCTTAGTAATATGCAAACTTTGACAGGCAAAACCACGAATTTAAGTACCCACAAAAATGTATTTTTTTACAAAACCACGAAAATTGAGCCCCACGAAAATAAATGATACTACAGTATAACGGGTTCCATGACCATACCAATATTATATCAGGGACTGTCTTATACTGTGATGCATTATACTGTATTGAGGGACCACAGTGTTTTGCTTAAAAAATAAGCTCGGGGGCCCAATTTATAATTTTGTTTGCAAAGTTTGGGACAGGCAGTGTTCGTCACTGGTAAAAACATTCTTGAATATAAATTTGCCAAAATATTGTACAAGTATGGGATGGACTTCTCATTCAGTATAGGTTTATTATGGGATATTCTCATACAATATGGGTATATTATGGGATACTCATAGGATACATTAATTGGAGAGGTGCATCCCATTTTAAAATTTGACTGGAGGTGCTTAAAGATGAATACTTTATCATTTCCATGTTTTTTTTAAAGATCATCAAGAATATTGTCTTTCAGTGATATATTTCTCTATCTCTGTCCATTCATCTCTGTTGTGCTAAACCACACCATGCATACAAGCTTACTTAAATGTCATTGTTGAGGATACAAAAAGCTGAAGGAAGCCCACAGTATTTTTGGTATAAAATAAACAGCTATTGAGAGTGTTACCATACAAGCATGTTATGGTGATATCTAAAAGAATTTAGTTCCGTACTGAAAATCATGTGTCTGCCCAATAGACTACAACGGAGACTCAACTACAAGTGTACAGGAAACAGCAGATGTCTTACACCATTATTTTATGAATGTACATGAAAATGGTGCTGCAGAGACATCCAATATGGCCACCAAAGTGGCCATCTTGAAAATCTTGAGATTACTACTGAATGGATGATAATATCGGCACAGGGTTTTAAGTAATAGACTTCTGATGATGTCTGGTTAGTAATAAATGAAAATTGTGACATCCAATATGACTGCCATGGCAGCCATGTTGAAAATGTTGTTATTGCTACTCCGCCTGAATGAAAAGTCATGTCAACATGAGGTTTTCCTGAGAAGACTTATTATGATGTCTAGTTGGTCCTTATTGAAAATGGTGCTGATCTGAAATCCAATTTGGCCACCATGGCAGCCATCTTGAACATTTTATTATCGCTACTCCGAAATGGAATGTCTTATTGACATGGAGTTTTCATCAGAAGAATTCTTATGGCATCTAGTTGGTCCTAAATGAAAATGATGCCAATCAGACATCCAATATGCCACCACAACAGTTATCTCAAAAGTCTAGTTATCATTGTTTCTCCTGAAAGGACATCATATCAACATGTGGTTTCACCAGAAGACTTCTTATGATGTCTAGTTGGTCCTAAATGGTGCCAATCTTACATCCAATATGGCTGACATGGTGGCCATCTTGAAAATCTTGTTATTACTCAAAAATATCAAAGATAGTTTCAACACAGCAGTTTAATAGAAGAAACAGTCTTATCTTTGATTCCTGGAAATTATTACCAGTCTGTAGAGCATCAGTCCCATTGGGAGACATTTATTTTTCTCAGCGTGTTAAACATGGTTGATATTTTTTTCGCCACTCATTAAAATATCATGTTTTTGTACCACATGATGAAATATATCCTGTATTAACGTAGGAAAGAAAATATCCTCTATGTATTCTAATTGAGCAACCCTTATTTAATAAAGAATTATTATTATTATTATTTATAGGGTTTAATAGCACATCAACACAATCCTGGCCATATAGTTTTGATGAAAAGTTAAGTTCTAAAATGTAAAGGTAAACAATTTTCAAAAAGCATTAGGAAGATAAACCCTTCCCAATAAACATAATTATTAGGGGTGAAACGATACACCTGTGCCAGGTATCGATACGATTAACAATATACAGCCTATGATATGATACATTATCAATACACATATCAACTTGATGGTCTGTTCATCTTTAGAAGGTCTGTTGGTGGTAGGGTTGTGCTATTTTATATGTGTTGACATATTGGTTGTATTTCTAGTATGCAGATTACAGACAGACATAGATTTAGCATCTGTTCATATGCCATTTTCATCCTTGACAAGATAAAAAAGTACATCCAAACAGACAACATATTAGTTGTTATTCATTTTAATTCAATCATTTAAGCCATTTGAGGCTATTCCATTTGATCGGATCCAGGACTCGTCTTGGTAACCACACCCTTTGTTTTGCACTGCATGAATGCTTTTAAAACATTATTAATTTCATGTCTTTACTTAAATTTGAAAGACATGATGGTGTTATCTTTAAAACAGAAGAAATAGTGCAATTTCCACCTGCATGGAAAATCTAGAGCAAGTCCAGGTGTGGGAGTGGAGATGACTAACAACCAAATTCTATCACATTGTACTTCCTGCAGATGTAAAACAACTGCCGTTGCCACAGGCACTCGTTTCCGTTAGTGAAGAGGAAAACTATCGACAATGCCCACTCCCCTTCTATACAATATTAGCAAATTAACAAAGGTGACAAACCTGCATGGTTTGAAATCTGCCTCCTTGCTGATTCTGTGCTAATTTTATTTATCCTGTTGGCACGTTTAGTTGCTAATTACCTATATCAAAGTAAAAGGAAACATTCCAAACTTGTTCTCCATATATGACTTTAGTAATTTACAGATCATTTAATAACCATTTTGAACGAAGTTTTTCTGTTGCTTTGTATCTACCTGGATCGAGTTTGGATGCCAATACATCCGGTGTGTCAGTAAGCTGCAGTCAATTCTGATTGGTGGTTATTGTTTACCCTGGACTGCAACAAACAATAGCCACCAATTAGAATTTTATGTAACATATTTCATTGAGTGACACACCGGAAGTGTAGCCTTTAAATTAGATCCATATAGACAAGATACGAAGCAACACAGAAACTTCTCGTAAAAGTGGTTATTAAATGATCAATAAAGTACTTCAGTCATACATGGGGAACAAATTTGGAAAGTCTCCTTTACATTGATATATATTATCAGTGGCTGAACATGCTGATGGGATAAAATAATTAGCATGTAATTGGCGAAGGGGGGAGGATAGACATTTCGAACCACGTAACCTTGTGTTCATTTGCTAAAGGTGAATGGGTGTTTTCAACAGTTTTTTTTTTTCTTTCTTTCTTTTACTGACAAACATTAGTGCCTGTGCCTGCGACGGCCGTCTCAGATAAATTATCAGTTTAAAGAATAAAAAGGCAAACGACTAATAATTATTCTTGACTGCTGAAGATGAAAGAAACTTCTATTGGGTAAGTATCGTTTTGTATCTATTCTTCACCTCTTGTATTTATACATGTATCGATATGGCAAAAGTATTGATGCATCAATATATCGATGAATCGTTTCACCCCTAATAAATATTTAGTCTTACAAGATAAAAGATAAATGGTAAATTTGTTAAAACGGTTTGAAAGGTGTAGATAATAAAAGATAAAGGTAAAAAATATAAAATCCTTAAAATAAACAGTGGCAGAACCTCAAACCTCTATTTTGTTACAATTTTTCACAAAGACAGGATACTGTGGACCTTTTTTGGAATTAGTACAGCCTCAGGGATTAACAATTTAGGATAGTTAGTATACAGGGTGTGTAAACAGTTGTTTGGACATTCACCAAACTTGGTAAATTCAGAGTTATAAATAACCTGGGACCTTGAGTCAAATACATGCAAGTTTTGGTGCATTAAATTTAAAGCAGAGTTCCCGTGACACACCCCTTTTAGCCCCCTTACCTCTGCTGATGTTTGTCTTTTGGGGGCCCTTCTGTAATAAAGAAAGGTACCTGCTCGGAAACAATTTACTAACCCTAGAGCAGCCAACTTCAAATGAGCTTTGATAGGTGCCAATTGCATAACTCTGCATGTTGAAGTCACTTGTGTTGTTACTCTAACCATGCCTCACCAGTCAATACATGTACATATTAGTGAATGAGTAATGTGTAAAAGGTACAGCGCAACACTGTTTCATGGGAGCCATAAAAGTGACATGTTATAAACGAGGGCACCATATACTGAGGGATATTCCAACAAGGATGGGCCCCCCCTCCCCATCATGTATATCAGTGTCGAAGTCTTATTTGTAGGACTATGTAATAATAGCACATAAAAACACCAACATAGGATGTACATGTGTAATGATGTGAAATTACAAGTATTAACAGAACTAAATTCAGGACACAAATTTCATGTAGGTGGCAATAATAAAACAAAATTCAAACACTTTCATTGGATCCATGAATGTACGTGCATTATAAGAGGGGCAGAGGTATACTGAGTGGCTTTATAGTAGTCACCACTGTATTAGCTACTTGGGGATTTTTTGTCATATATAGAAAGCTGTCAAAAAACTGCATTTACCTAGGCTCTCCCTCATACACACATTAGGTAATGTAGAAAGATTCAATACACCAGCAGTAGCAATAACAGTAATGTAATCAATCAGAACAGTTGGTATTTTCCATTTAACTACTGTCTATACTTGTGTATAAGCCGGGTCCAAATGCAAACAACATAGATCCTGATCTGCCATTGCATAATGTGCCAGCAGATCAGGGTCTATGTTGTTCTAATGATTAGTCCTTACAAACTGCATATACCCAAATCTTCCTGCGCATTATGCGACGGCAGATCTGGGTCTATGCAGTTTGCAGTTGGTATCGTATTATACGTGAGTATATATGGTGGCTATGATAACTTTGAATTAACATGTCAGATTGCTCTTCAAAGAGAAGGCAGGGATTATGTGATCATGCCTATTGATGTGTGCATGTTTGTAATGTTGCATAAGTTCTACACTGTTCAGGATAGAGACTTCAGACTGTTTTGTTGGGATTGGGGGGATCTGTTGATATGTATAGGAGATTTACAATTTTGGTTCATTCTCTGGAGGTGAGGCTAGAGGGTGGGGTTTCCACATAAAAGCAGAATAACTCCTAGGTTTGTGGTCTTGTGGTCTGTACAGGACCACTGCATCATGCCCCAGGGCATACAGCTGTACATGTAACCCCAGGGACATAACTTGGAAACTATCAACTTCCCCATCCTATGACCATACTTACTGGACATGAAGATATGACATGCAGCCTGTATTGTCCTGTGTCTATCCTTACTGCCGCTGACCCACATCCCACCCTCTGACTTAACACTAAAGGCACATATTTAAGGGTTGTAGTGGGACAGAATAATGGAGCATGGGGGTTATTTTTGTTAACAAACACTCTCTAGTTTCAATTTTATTTTCTTTTTAAAAAAGCATATGTGTGTTTACATTTGGACATGAGGTGTATATAATGATTTTGGCAAAGAAATTAATCTATACAGATAATAAATAAATAAACTAATAAATAAATAAACGGGTAAATAAAAAAATAAGTAAAACTAGATAAAAATAATGATACAAATTTAATAAGTAATATATATATATGTATATATTAATTACTGCTACAAATTTAGTTTTGACCCTCATAAATTACATGGGAGTCCTGCATGCAGACTTTTTGAAATTCTTCTAAAAGCAGTTAGAATTACATGTCCATATATGGTAGCTAGAGTGGTATTATTTATTTGCAGACTCTTTGAAATTCTATTGAGAGGTCTTTTAATTACTTGTCAATATATGGTACATGTAACCATATGCAAGAGGGCTATTATTATTTACTTCTAAGGTTCTCTCAGAATGGGGTCAAAAGATCAGATGTACAAATATATAAAATTACTGTGCCATTGTTGAAAATTTATGCAGTCATAGGAAGACAGAATATATGTAATGGATTTTGGGTTACAGAACCTGGGTGAAGGTCATGGGAGCTGGGTGGTGGGTAGAAGGTCTAAATAATGATGTAGCTGTTTCAAATTAGGTACATGTAATACGTCAAAAAGTGTGGGAATGGCTAATGGCAAGCCTTTGAAGTTTTTCTAGTGATTACATGCATGTATCATTGCATTTATATATTTCTTTAACAATGTAAATTTGAGGCTCACAGGAAGAAGAAACTAGATTGTAACCAACAGTTACATAGCTTGCCCTCCTGAAGTATTTAGTTGTCTCCAGTATTGTAAGCACTATCATGAAGAAAATAAATTCAGACTAAAGTGATCTTGGCAACAAAATGTTAGCCCCTGTGACAGAGCATGAAAGTTATAAAACAATAAAAAGAGAACATTTTTTTCTGTGTAGATATACTATAATGAGTTGATAGAAACCAGAGATTAATATAATTTGTATTTTTTAAAAATCATTTTATAAAAAAATCTGCTTCAGAAGGTATTGTCATTGTCAACCCCTAGAAGCCCGATTTTACTGGTTGAAAGTCAGATTATGAGTAACATTGGAGTGACAGTCCATTCATCTAATTTCAATAATCATTCACATGTACAATACACAGTTAACCTCTTGAACGTAACCTATCACAATATACAATGTACTAGCTAGACCATACCCACATCCCATGGGATCCCCTACATGAGAAAAGGTGAAAAAAAATATGCATGAATCAATTATTATGTTTTATTTTTGTGCAAGCCTAGAGATTAACAGTTAATATGAAATCACTCTTTCCATCATAGTTAGGCAATTCGGTTAACTGCATTCATTCCTACTTCCAACTGCACTGGTCAGAAAGGGCATTCAGCGTAGACTAGGATGTATAAAGCGTGAGAAAATCTATAGGGTCATGAGCTGAACATCAGCACTTAACTTATGTTAGTAAAGCATAAAATGTTGGTTACAGTGACCTTGGTTTGTAATGGTGCAGTACTAACAGAGATGCATCCAGTTTTCAAGTTTCATGATTCTAACATCAACAGCACCCCAGTAAATGAACACAAATTCAACATAGTCACTGAAGTATGAAACAGAGGTCGCTGAGACCTCTTTTTGCAGTAAGGGTGTCACTTAACTCTGATGATTTATGCAATATCTGAAAATTTCGACTCAATGCGATCAACAGTCAGCGAGATATTTAAGTTTAAATGTACAGGTCAAAATATTCCCCCAAGGCCATGTACAATTTAGGCAGTTTCCGTGACTACCATGTGATGTCACAAGAGGAACCCTGCATTGCGAATCACTATTGTTCTACCGTTGTCGCATGTGGAGTTTTTATAGATTGTTTTCTGATTGCATCATGCAAAGGAGATGTTTTGTTGGTGGATGTAGCAGTAGGAGTATGTCTTTGCCATCTTAACATCATGAAAAATACAAAATCATCAACTAGCAATTTCTGTATCAGACCAATGAAAATGCAATGTATCAAATCATTGAATTCTTTTGCAAGAGAGAGAGAGAAAGGTGATGTTAAGACTGTGCTCACAACTTTTGAACACGTGTAAATCTCTACTTATATTTTCACAACACATACAATGGTTCCCCCCAAAACGATATAAACAATACAGTATATTGGATGAGAAAGTTTCATATGCAGCCGGTATTTTTAAAAAAATGCATGATCAAATTCTTTGAGTAAAATGTGGTTCTCGTCATAAGCATGCATTTGGTTAAACATGGTTCTCTTTGCAAGCATGTCTGTCTGAAGCAGATGCATAAATATTAAAGTACCATTATTGGCGAGGTTCTTTTTAGCTATAAGTATATTAATATATTTACATGAAGGAAGAAAAAAAAACATAGGTTTAAGTCACAACAAGGAGAGAGAGATAGTAGGTTGTGAGTTGTTGCTGAAAAATGCAACGAAGAATACTGAGTTACATCGAACAGTGAATTTCATTATTTTGAATTAGCCATGATTGGGAAAAGATGTGAAATTAAACTGCAAGAATAACAAAGACAAGGAGGGAACAAATAGTGCAAGAGAAGGATTAAAGTTGGGGGCTAAATGAGTGAGTGTGTGCAGTCTGAACATCAAAAAAATAGAATATCAGAAGTTATTAATTTTATTATCAGGTAAAAGTCTTCTGAAAATACAATATACCGAATCCTCACATTCATTGGAGAGAGAGAGACAGAGAGACAGAGAGAGAGATTTGAATACAAGGTAGTGTTGAGCTGGTGGTCTAGTGTCCCCTCCCCAGAAATCACGGTTTTCCCAAATAATTATTCATTTCAGCAATAAATTGAACTCTATTTACAGATACATATCAATCAATTATCAGACTTCTGCTGTTAATTGCTGGACTATGACTGGGGCTGTGAAATATGATGCCCCAAGTCAGATGTCTTCATGTAATATAAATAATACCTTTCCCAAACATAATCTGAAATTGTCAGTTATCAGTTGCCCAATTATGTTGTCCAATTATCAAACTACTGCTCTCAATTAATTGTTGGGCTACAATTGGGGATGTTAAATAGTACACTCCATGTTAGATGGTTTTATGTGATATTAATGACACCTAAAGACATGTGTATTGATATACAAGACTCTTTTGAAATTATTTTTTTGTGTCTAAATGAATAATTGACATGAAGATGATTGATTCTTTATTTGGTATCCAGCTATTACTATTGTACAAAAGTTTGCACGTCTTTTTTTGTGAAGAAAATGATTCAGAAACACATACAATGTCCTTTTTGTAGCAATTCTTGCAAGATTATGATATGCAAATCGGTGCTAAACATAAACATAAGCAAAACTTGTTAATGAAAATGAAATAGTTGTCAGAGGTACTCAACCATACTTAATGGAAATATACACATCATTTAAACACTGTTGCAAAACAAAAGCAAGTTTTGATGGTACTATTGTTCACTGTTGCACTGATAAGCCATGTTGCTAGTCAACTTGGGTTCCTCTTTTGATGCCACAAGCTTGCGTGTGCATATCAGGCTGTTTACAAAAAGTTGCTCGACTGTTTCCATGGGGGGTCACATTTTAGTGTCAGTTAAATAGCTACGGTATATCTCCTAATCCAGTGAATGAATGCATGTCAAGTATTCATATTGCAGGTGAAATGTTTAATAAATTAAGGATCCTGATTGTTGTGTATTGTATTCAGGTCTACCTTTAAAAATGCATGCTCTCACCAAGCTTCATGATTCCTGGGTAGTATAGTCTGCATATAGCATGTAAAAAAACTCATGAAGTAATGAGATAAACACAAAACTTAAAGCACCAACCATTTCACTTTCAGTGGGAGGGAGCTGGGATTTTCTTTCAAGTCAGGATATTTTTTTCTTTCTTTTACCTCGGGATAATTTGTTTTCAAACTAATAAAATATATATAGTAGGTTCTGTTTTTCTGTAAAACAGAGCAAGAATATATTTTTTTCAAGCTATTTAAGGGCCAGAAATTTCCCAGGCCACTCTCCTCCGAAAATTAAATGGTCAGTCCTTACCCAAAGTCAGTAAAAGATTAAATATATACCACAAGAAGTTTTGTTGTAAGGGTGTGGTACTAAGAGAGATGCACATCATCACTAGTTTAACAATTCTAGCATTGAACATTGCATGAGAAATGAACATGAAACACAAAATTTAACCCATCATTGAAGTGTAAAATATGGGTTACTTCCACATTGAGATACTATTGCTCAGGATGCATCACTTCACAAAGTTTCATTATACTAGATAAGATAATATGTACATAGCATGCAGTAAACGTGGTCATGAACTAAATGCAAAACTTTACGTAAGCCAGTAAAATATGAAATGCGGGTCACAGTGACCTTTTTTGTATGGGTGTGGCACCAATAGAGATGTATATGATCATCTAGATTACTGATTCTTGCATGAACAGTTGAAACAATTTATATGCTTTTAGGTACTGTGCATTTAATTTGAGGGTGAGGGGCCTGGGATTATTTTTTCGAACCAGAATATTTTTATTTTCTTTTACCTCAATATAATTAATTTTTTTCAACTAATATAATGGATATACAATAATAAGTTCTTTTTTCTTCAAATCAGAGCAAGAATATTCTTTTCAAGCTCTTTGGATGCTAGACATTTTCAAAAAATCCTGGTCTACCCCACCCCATCTGAAAATTAAATGTTCGGTCCCTTATATGTGCAGACACCAACCCCTACACCTGGGGAGTACAATAGCTCTCCTCTACTTTGTATGGGCAAGCTACAAATCAATCCCAGATTTGCTAGTTGGCATTGTACCTGGACCATAACTTGAAAACTATTAAAGAACTAATTATTGAACTAAACAATGATATTTTTCCTGGGCAAAGGGTACAATGATCACTGAGAGTGAGAAATGCCCAGGAATGACAGTAAGCCACTGGGGGGTACTTATCAGGATTTATTACTCCAGTTTTTAACACTTCTAGAAGTGGACTGTTTAATGACTAATTGTGTCTGTTTCATAGATAAGATATTGTTGAGGTATACAACTAGTAATTTTCTTTTGTGTTTAAAAATCTCCATTTAGGATGTTGTTTTTACAAATATTCCTCTTACAACAGTGCTTGTTGGTAGTAAATATGTATGCAAAAATTTGTCTGAACATGATGTTTCTGAAATTTTATGTGGAATCTCTATGTATTTAAGGCTTTAATAAAACTTTGATTTATACACCAAAATGGGAATGATTCATAAGAGGTCAAAATAAAATTAAGTGTATTAGTTTAACAGTCAAGTTAATTGCAGCATTTGTAATAAAAATGAAGTTGATCAAATGAACATGAGTAGTTTGTGTATGTTGTATATGTATAGGGCTTAACAGCACAGCAGCACAATTCTGGCTACATTGAGTGCCAGCAAGTTTAAGTATCACTAAAAAAGTGTACAAAACAAAGATAAAGGCAAGTAAGGGTAAAATACTTGTAAATAAAAAGTCAAATTTTTTATATAAACTAAACTGCATAGTTTGAAAAAGTAAAAGTCATTGGTTGGAAAATAATCACAGGACACATTTCAGGCTAAAAGGTTGCCTGCATTAGTAGACTCAACAGCCTGAACTTTGATTTTGTCTAGTCTTAGATCTGAATAAGAGAAAAAGCTAAACTTGGATATGATGTGGCCTTAAGCAAAACTACAGTCTACCCATCCTTCCTTTGACTACTGATAATTAATGTGAGATATATTGGTCAGTCATGGTAAAAGAAATAAGAAACAAATAAGCTTTTGAACTTTTTAGAAGGGTAAAATATTATAGCAATACAAGCATGCAATCTTCTACATCCACCCACCCACCACCCCACACCCATATTCTGATTCAGGTAAACAAATGGAGTGCAGTCATTTAGAGTGTACATAGTCTTCTCACCTGTTATGATTTCCAGGATTCCACAAAATGTAAATACAAATGTTTTCTTAAGACAGAAGAAAAGGAGTAGAGCAGCCACCACAATCAACATCAGAAGTGCTGCCACCCCGACAAAGAAGGAACTGGCTCTGTAGGCATCATTCAAAAGTGAATTGAAATCTACCCAAGACCCACTGCAGTCATATCTTTCTCTGCCATTGTCAGGGTAGCAGTATTTGTAGACACCATGATGACCATATCCAGGGCTTTGAGGAGTATCCCCAATCCACTGAGGTTGCACGAAAACAACAATGTTCATTACACACCAGATGATAGACAGAAGTCCCCATAGAACAGAGATTGCTCTGTATTCCCGCATGTACCTAAAATGGTACAATTGGACAGTATCTGGATTGAATTTAGCATCAATGGTGGACATTTTTGTCCAATACACTTCTCTTCTGTCTCTCTTGTTATGGTCCTTGGCCTGGGTATCAAGATTCAATCAGATGAATGAGAGCAGGATTACACACAGTCAAGGGTGAGGCCGGTTAGAAGGGCTTAACATTATAGCCAGCAATTTGCATTGGAAGACAAATTTAGAACCATTCACTTCCCTTCTACCTTAGAACTGGTTGAACAAGTTTTGTACCTGAGTGCAGTCAGCTGTGTATTGACTACCTGTGTGTTGAATGTGGCCTCTATAAATAGCCATATGCATGGCTTTTTGTCCATTCATAGGTCAGAGGTCACAACAAGAAGAGCTGAGAGCTACATGGTTGATGACAGAAGGTATCTGCTACAATTTTAAGTGGGTATTTGCTCATTATTTTTAAAAGTTGTGAATGATTTGTGACATTACTTTTAATTTTTTTTATTATAAGAGTTGTACTGCTTGGTTCTTTGTTGCACATGGTAATTACAGTTCTATGTTTCTAAAACATGTATCTCCATGCTTCCCCATTTTGCTCACCTTCAGTGAAGTTTGAGCTTCTTGGGCAGATCCCTGAGGTTAAGGGCTCAGCCAGACATAAGTCACCTGGGTATGTGCATTTGTCTTTTCATGGCTGAGGAGTTCCAGTCTGACATGCGTCAATACTTGGGTTATTGATCACACATGCTCATTCTCTGACATGTGAGACATACAGGCCATATTTAAATTTTTGCAAAATCAACCCTTAACCCCACCCCCTGGGGTCTAATCAAAATTCGAAAAGTGTTGGAACAATCCTCCTGAATCGATAGTCATATCAAGGATGGGTTTTCGCCAGAAAACTTCTTATGATGTCTAGTTGGTCCCAAATGAAAATGGTTCTGATCTTACATCCAATATGGTCACCACAGTGGCCATCTTGAGAATTTTTTTATTACTCAAGAATATCAGAGATTGTTTCAATAATCAGCAGATAAAAAGAAGGAACTTATCTTGGACTCCTAGAAATTCTTTTTGGCCAGAAGAGCATCAGTCACTTTGAGGGACTGTTGTTTTTTTTTTTTAAACTTAGTATTGACCATTTGGAATACTTCATATTTGTTCAGTCTGACAATCAAAATGTATTGAGAATATAAAAGTTCATATATTCAACAAAATTTAACAAAAAAAAAAAAAAAAAAAAAAAAAAAAATTTAATCCTGTTACAGGAGACAGTATTTTTATGCTTGGCCTAATATACCTACAAATCAAATAATTATTTTTATATGCCCTGCTCATGACTTCCTATGCAATTGCATTGTGTGGGATGATTTTCCACTTATTGGGCATTGTCAAGCACTAATTGGGTGCTGATAAGCAAATGTAGGACCCAATTTGTTTGTTACTATATAACATGACAAGACAGCAGGTGTGTCATGATGCAACATACCATGTATTTGTTTTCCGTTCATTCCTAAATAATAATGTAAGCAAAATATATTTTTAGAAAATTTGTATTTATTTTAATTTCGAGAATAGCAAATTTAAGGACAGTTTATTATTTTACTAATAGGGGTATTTTGTGACGAGGCAGCTGGCCATGTACTGCAGTCAACCAGTTGTAAATGTGCAGTAGTCCAGTCGTTTTCCCAAACCAGTTGTAAATGGACAGTAGTCTAGTCACTTTCCCAAAGTGCCTATCATTGTTTTAAGATAATACATACAAACTCTTCAGGACTAGTTAATATATTAATGGGGCAAGTGATTCTTCTAAAGCCACTTGCCCTTGGCCGCTGTGTGAGACATGTGTCTCAGGAGCAATCATGAGGAGAACCAGCATCTACTGGGGTATAACTTGCAATTGATTTGACAGGTATCCAAGTGGGAGTCATATACTTTTATTGCTTTTGAACCATTAGTAGACTGAAACCTTAAACCTCAAATTCACGATTACTATAGTCAAACTCTATAGTCTATAGGCTGAATTGCTGATGTAAATGTAACTTGGGTGATTGGCAGTATCAGACTAGATCTGTGAAAATATGGGTTTCATATTTTTATCACAGTGATGTTCAAAAGACTTACAAGTAAGATGCTTTGGGATTGACAAGTTTTGTTTTTTAAATACCCAATTAAAAATAATCAACATCATCACAGTAGTGTTCCAGGTTCCAGAAGCTGTCACTATTGTTTCTTAGAAGCAAAAGAGATAACTCGCAGACTTTTTGTGAAGAGTTGCTTCCTTTTAGTCATCTTAGTGATCGTTAAAATATATGCACATTTAGCATAACCATCATAGTCATCATTAAAATATATGCACATTTAGCATAACCATCATAGTCATCATTAAAATATATGCACATTTAGCATAACCATCACAGTCATCATTAAAATATATGCACATTTAGCATAACCTTCATAGTCATCATTAAAATATATGCACATTTAGCATAACCATCTTAGTCATCATTAAAATATATGCATAACCATCAGTCATCATTAAAATATATGCACATTTAGCATAACCATCACAGTCATCATTAAAATATATGCACATTTAGCATAACCATCATAGTCATCATTAAAATATATGCATATTTAGCACAACCATCATAGTCATCATTAAAATATATGCATATTTAGCATAACCATCATAGTCATCATTAAAATATATGCACATTTACATGTAACATAACCATCATAGTCATCATTAAAATATATGCACATTTACATGTAACATAACCATCATAGTCATCATTAAAATATATGCACATTTACATGTAACATAACCATCATAGTCATCATTAAAATATATGCACATTTACATGTAACATAACCATCATAGTCATCATTAAAATATATGCACATTTAGCATAACCATCTTAGTCATCATTAAAATATATGCACATTTAGCATAACCATCATAGTCATCATTAAAATATATGCATATTTAGCATAACCATCATAGTCATCATTAAAATATATGCATATTTAGCATAACCATCATAGTCATCATTAAAATATATGCACATTTACATTTAACATAACCATCATAGTCATCATTAAAATATATGCACATTTACATTTAACATAACCATCATAGTCATCATTAAAATATATGCACATATAGCTGTAACATAACCATCTTTTCAGTTCACTGTATACCGGTAATGTTTTTCCTTACAAATTCCAGACTAAAGCCTCTCCTTCTAATAGCAAAAGAGGCATCATTTATTACTGAAATATGAAAAGAGTAGCTGTAACAATGATTATATTAGTCCTTGCAGATATTTTAAGGTTGCCAGTCTCACCCTAGCAAAGTATGTAATTCAGTGAACTGAAACTTGTCCTAGTTTCAGTGAATTTTGTTTGTGTTAACAAAGGAGTTCCATTTTAATACATTGGGCATACGTTTAAGTGCTTTCAATTGATACATGTGAAATGTTGTACCTACAAAGAGAACAACTGAACAACTGCTGTTTTTTCACCACAAAAATTAATATTCCTGTCTAGTCAAGTGTACATGATTTCTAAACCTTTAGCATAGGATTGAAACGGAGAAGTAAATATATTTTGAGGAAATATTCGTTTCTCAGGTAAATTGACTCTTCAGGTATCACCCATGCCACAAAGAACCATTTGCAATGTATATTTTAACCAGCAGCCATACATCATTTGACTGAAGACTTGCGTTTGCTTTTTAGGTAGGCAAATGGGTTTTCCCTCTATTTGATCACTGGGATCAACCATAGTATTAAGTAATCAATATACATGTATCTGAGTTTTTTTTATTGGCATTAGCATTGCTTCATGCTAGGTTAAATAAAATATAAACTATGTGTTTATCAAGAAGACTACATGAAATAAACATTTGAAAAAAGAACAAGTTTATTTTTTAAACAAAGAATAAAAAATATACTTCAGTAATAGAATCATATAAAAGAAAGAAAATAATGAATTTTGATTAATGCTACTGTCTTATTTTTAACATGAAACTTAAATATAGTACAGTGATCCCTCACTATAAGGTCCCTCAATGTATTGCAACCCCACTTATAATGCAGATATGGTCATGGAATTAAGGTAAGAAGGTTGGCCAATTTGAGTTTTGAAACATTTTTGTCTTGTAGCTTCAAGACTTTTTATTCCACCTGATAAGTATATAAAAGTATACATTTTTTGAAAGGTTATAAAATGGATAAGCATAATCATTCATAATGTAAAAAAAATTTCTCAAATTGAAAGAATTTTTTTTTAAATCTAGAGTTTAACTGTTTAATTTTTTTCCTTCAGAATATTTTTGAACATGGATTTCTCTGTCATCTTATAACATACCTATATGCACACAAATGTGTGTGCTTATATAGCATGATCATCTTCACTAAGCAAGGGTCATCAATCCACTTTGTTACACATCAACCCATGGCATAGGTATCTAGCCAAAACTGTGTTTTGAACCAGTGCCCTCATGTGGGTGGAAGAGTAATTGCCCTTGGCAAGCACACTCAACTGGCCAGTGAGAGAGCTTGTTATACCTGTTAGGTTTTCAGTATGGTGACTTCCATGATGTTCACATGCCTTGACTCTAAAGAAGAACTTGCAACTGAATGAATTAAATTGGAGAAACTGACATTGTCAGAAGAGGTCATTGTGATTATTCCCACCTATCTTTCTAGGTAAAGGTAATGGACAATCTGATTTGACCATTTTTTTTTTCAGGTGCATCCAGTCAGAAAGTTGAGTGGTAGATAATGTTATGGTTAGCTACATATGTCATAGGTCACTGTGGAGAGATGTAAATCAATGACCCTTGACTACTGAAGATGATAGCTGGATATATGTTCTAGTGAAAAATGTCTGGAATGTTTGAAGAAACATTATTTTCATGTTATGACTATTTAAATATATAAATAAAATTCAATTTTAAAAAAAAAACAATACCAGACATGAAAATTACAATTTGAATAATTTCAAATCTATGTTTTACATAAATAAAAAAAATTCATGACATGGTTCACAGTAGCTGTATAAAACTATATTATCACAAATTTTGAAGAAAATATCTATAGTACTAGTAGTTGAACTATCAATGTTAACAAATGAGTCACCCTTTTTACCTTAATTTATTTCACTTTTTGTTCTTGACTAATGAGAGCCAATTATAATATGATTTCCCATAAATAAATACTCTAGTTGTTTGAATGCACTATTAGGACACATCCTTGCTGGAACATCCCTCCGAATAAGGCTTCCTCACATATACATGTATTACAGGTCACTTTTATGGTTCCCATTAATGGTGTTATAAAGAGGGAAAACTGTAGTGAATTGTACTGATGCTGAAGATGTGTTTAAAATTTTCAAATTGACTAGCACAAGCTTTGCATTCATTTGTAATATTTAATTTGTATGTAATGTATATACTCGCGTATAATCCAATGACAACTGCAAACTGCATAGACCCAGATCTGTCATCACATAATGCGCTGGCAGATCTGGGTCTATGCAGTTTGTAAGGACTAATCAGTGGAACAAACAACATAGACCCTTATCTGCTGGTGCATTATTCGATGGCAGATCAGGGTCTATGTTATTTGCATTTGGACTCCTCTTTATATGCGAGTATATATGGTAAGTATCATCAATTTACATGGAACCTTCCCCCAAATCATAATTTCTTCCAATTTTAGAGTACTGGCAACATATTTGATAAGATGACCCTAAAAAATTGAGCAGATGATATATTATTATTTCTCTTTGATTAATTATCCGATTATAGCCTTTTGGTACAACTGAACAGTTTTAAGAAGGACTAATATCTTTTGCAAACAATCACTTGAGCACAAATTCGAAATGTCAGCTTGAATGGTCACATTTTATAACAGACTACTACATTTGTATTATTATAGCGGTCATGTATGGTTAGCAAAGTTCACAAGTTTTTCCATAGCACAAGGGAAGAGATGTTTTTGTTGTTTATTTTTTAAGGACTTTCAGCTCTTTGTTTGACTGTTTAATTGTGAGGAAATGGGAACTAAGTGAATTTAACAAGGACACACCAAGGCAGATGACCTGGGCTGGTCTGGGTGGGTATCAAACCCACAACCCTTGGATTATAAGTCCAGTGCTCTATCAACTGAGCCACCTTGAAGAATTTGAGAATGAAAATTCAAAGTATTTCCTTTGTGTTCTGCCAAACATTTGACGTTTGCAAATAGTGTATGGTACTGATTCCTATATGATAAAGTACAAAATAAATTCTTAAGGTAAGGCCTATTGATGTTGTGGTCAAAAGATCAAATGTCAAGGTCATTGTGACTTCAAGAAATATGGGGTTTTGCATAATAACCATTGTTTTAGAGTAAGTTCCTTGACCAAACTTTGTGGATGGCTATGCCCCTACTAGGGGCAAGAAAGAAACCTATAGATTTGTGGGTCTAAGGGTCAAGGTCATGGTAAGTTTAGTAAGAAAATAATGGTTTTTGAACAGTAAATTTGGTTTAAGACCAAAGGTGAAGGTCTTTGAACCTGATGCTCAATAATCTCTAGAGTCAACCATACCTTACTAGTGCCTGCATAGAGGACTATTACACATGGGGTGGGCATATACTGTATGTTAAGTTTTGTTCCTAGTTCTATCATTGGTCATAATTTGGTAGGTTTCACTACTTTCATGAGGATTGTGTGTATGTATATTTTATAAGTAGGCTTGAGTTGATTTGTTGACAGTACTTTGCAGTATATTTCTTCCATATTAATTTTGTATATTTAGATTCTAATCTGTCTGCAGTGTATTGGGGTATTTCAGCAACTCCAGCAATGTATGGCTCTTGATTGATTTTAGTATGTTTTATTAATTACTCCCACAAGATTGTAAGGTTGCAAGTTTTGGATATATATATATATATATATCAGAGATCCTGAAATTCTAATGGCTCTTGCCAGACAATTTTTCTTGAAAATGAACGTGGCAGCAGTATATGTGAAATTAAATATGAAATATTAAAATGGAATAGAACACGGTGGGGCAGAAAAAGGAAACATTGATATATATAATTATTAAATGTGCCGGAAAATGTCATTTTTATTTCTGGATTTGCTGCTGCTTTAGTGTTATTATTATTCACTATGATTAACTGGCTTCATCTCAAACTAATTATTCATAAAATATATTAATTTTCTTTCAGAAATCTATACTTTTAAAATTTCACCCAACAACAGTATTTTATTCCTATGTACTGTTAAAAAAATTATTATTGATTGACAACAAGTTTACTGCCTCAAAATTATGTAACACCTAATTAACAAGCATTTCCGGTAAAGTCAGATGGTGAAGTTTTATTTGATTAAGTCCCCAAATAAGTCTTGGAGGATGATAATAAAAGTTAGTTGTTGTTGCTAGTATCTTTTTTTCTTAATTTGGGCCTAGGCTTCACATATTTTGTTCTAAAGGTGTCAAATGCTGACACACAGTGACACAAGCCACATGATATGAGGGACAGATGTAATGTCTATAGTACAAACCCTTGGGAAATTGTTCAATTATTGGTTTTTTTATAAGGCCAGGAGATAAGTTTTCACACCTCTTTTGCCTTGTGTTTTACGGTTATAGAGAGTTTAAACAATTGTGAAAATAATGACCAAGCAAGCTTAGTCGGTGACACCACTTTTGATTGTCTGACAAAGAAACAATGTGTAAACTAGACCTAGTCACCTTTTAATTTTATTATCGATACGGTGTTTATTTCGCTGTTTAATGGATAAACAAATCAAATACAAGTTGATATAATGGTATTTGAAAACTCCTATGACCAATGTCATGTTGCTCAGAGTATGTGCCATATATATATATATATATATATATATATATATATATATATATATATATACACACACACATATAAAAGTTCATAAAAGAAGGATCTTTGAGAAGATCTGTAATTTTTTTTATAAGGCTATAACTTTATGAAGTGTGTACGTTTTTTGAGGCAATTTTTCTATTTGTTTCATAAATTTTGAATTCGTTCAGTTATGACTTCTTTAGCTGCATTCCTGTTTTACAACACAAATCTAGATTTATGCCCTTACTGTGATAGTAGAATGGGTAGGGGTTGTTCACCGTTATGTAAGCATGTTAGTACGTTCATCCTGAGTCCATTTTAGCTGAATTGCACAGTGACTATTAAATTCAGAGCCATAAAATTTTAAACACTTTTATCATGGCTGATGTGATTACATTTTCAGGTCATTACAGCAATTTTTAAAAATGTTTTTAGCTTACCTGATACCTAAGGCTAAGGGAGTTTATGGTATGGCCCTGCATATATTGTGCATCATCCATAGTGCATCCATGTGTCAATAACTGCTTGTTACCTCTCTGGAGTCAATATTTCTCATCTGATTTCAATCAAGTTTGGAATATGTTTTTATATCATCAAAATATGGTACAAGTTCAATAATGAGCAAGATTCATGTGTATTAATGAGGTTATTTTGCACCTGACTGTCTAACAATGTTGCCACTCAGAAGGCCATATTTCTGATCTGATTTTGATCAAACTTGGAATATACGCTTACAGTACATCATTAAGGCCTTGGATTGGTTTGATAATGAGCAAAATCTATGCATATTAATTAGGTGATCTTGCATCTGATTGACTGGGTTTCTTACTACTCTTGAAGCCATATTTTTGATCTGTTGTGTTTATTATCATTAGGATCTTGGATGACTTTGATTAGCAAGAAATTGTGTATATTAGTTATACCTTCATCTTTAGAAAAAAAATCTCAGGATATAGTAAAATAGGTAAAATCAACATGATATAAAGGTTGGGAGACAATTTACATAGGATATGTTGTTACACTACTAAATAAGCCTGCTTAGTGAAATGGTCAGCTGTTAAATTATGTAAGCCAGGTGAGCAATATCAGGCCTACTTGGGTCTCGTGTTATTTTAGTACAACTTTTTCCCCAATTTATTTCATTTGGGAACTTTTTACTGCTGTAGTAGCTAAGGGTCCTGATTCAGTATCTTTGAAGGGGAGCTCATTACTCTAAGATTTAAAAATGACTTTTGGGCCAAATTACAAATAAGATCTAAAGATGTCTAGAGCTTATTGGATTGAAACTCAGCAGCCACTTCAGTTGCCAGTTTGGACCACAGAACTGAAAATACAGTTTGAATCTTTTTCATGCATCTTTTTTTAAAAAAAATTTCCCCGTCTACTTTGGAAATTATTCCTTCTATAAATACAGCATTACACATGCAGCATGGACTGGTCTACCCTGCTGACATTGGCACAAAGAAATGTGGCTGTTAAAATATATCAAAATTGGCTGTTGAGAGAAGCAGACTTAACCTATCTTGATGAAGGGTACAATTTGCAAATATAAATATAGATGACAAAGAAGGAAACTTTTGAAATAAATTATGAAAATATCAAAAATGTCTGGGCCAGTTAGATATGTCGATAACAATAACTATAAAAAAGTGGATTTTGATAGAACTTGAAAATGACAATGACTGACCTAGATGACATCACTGCACTACCACACTGGGTGGCAAAAGATATGGGACCAGTGAAGGGCAGTGATAAATAAGTGTTCAGCTCAAAATTACCAAATAATAGGGTTTTTAGCATTATTTCAACCCATTATACCTGTATTGAGAATTAGGAAATACTATTAGTTTTGCTAAATTTGAGAGAATATCTCCCCTGTCCACACTAAGGTGTCTGTATTTCTGACACCCAGACTTTGTTATGAATGACCGGTCATGTGACCATTTTACATAAACATGAAAGACCTAATAGTACAGTATATGCCTAAGGTTTATAGGGGTGGGGTTTTGTGTAAAGGGTTTAGTAATATTTTACCTACCTGAGATAGTTTGCATAGTCCCACACAGCAGGAATACTCTACCCTTTCTGAAGCAGAAGAAGAGGACGAGAGCTCCAACTACAATCAGCATGAGGAGAGCTGACAACCCGCATAGTACAGTGGATGCTTTGAAGCCTTGGGTTAGAATACTCTGAAACTCCTGAAAGGAGCCAATGCAGAAGTACTCCCCTTCAGGGTTGGCATCATCAGGGATGCAGAACTGGTAGAGCCCAATATGGCCGTAGCCTTTTCCTCCAGATTTGTCACCAATCCATTGAGGTGAAGAAAATGTTAGGACATTCAACACTGTGAAAACCATCGACAAAACAGCCCATGCAACAGCAAGGGCTCTGTGGTTCTTGTTAAATCTGAAGGCATAGAGAAATAGAGTGTCTTTGTCGTATTTTTCAAGTGTCATGTTGCTTGTGGCCTCAAGAACCAAACAATTCTGTGCTAAGATGATTAGGGTGTTGGTCCTCTGTCTCCTTCTCAAAGTACAGTTGTGTACTACCAGTTTACTTCACAGGTGCTACATCAATTATTTCTTTTAATATCACACCCCAGCAAATGGTACAATCTACCTGGGTGAATGTGCGATCATGCGAGGAAAGTACCCAGTCAATAATACAATACAATAATACTTGTAGAGCAAGTTGTGGTGAGTCTAAGCCCTGAGCAGTATTTGATTTATTAAGTGTAATGTCCTTGAGGAGAAAGAATTCAGTGGGATATTATAGGTACACAATAGTTGACCATACCACTTTTGAAAGTCTTACTTACCTTATACAGTGGAATAATCTTCATTTAGAGCCAGTATTCACAGGTACATGTGTGGTCTGTAATTTACAAAAGAAAATCATAACTGAGATTGATACTTGAACTGTGAAAAAGATACTTTAGTCCCTGACATAGTCTTTCCTATTGAAGTAGGAACATTTTTCATTTGAATACTTTCTTTTTTTTCCATGGGGATTACAGAGCAAAGGATTGGTGAGATCGGCACATTGATCAATTTGTGTTGATAGTAGAAAACAAGCTTGCTTAATTTTAAGTCTGTCATCACTACTTGTTGGGTAGAGGCTTCAAAAGAGTGAAATTATAATTACACTATTTCAGCCTAATGCATATAATTCTACCTCCTGTTTATCAGACTGATGTTTTAACTGGAAGCATAACATTGAATGATTAAAATGGATTTAAACTCATTTCCAGAAATATGCAACATATTTTATATATAATTTGGGTTAAGTTAATGAGACAAAACCATAACTTTCTTAATTGGTAAATGCATAGAAATGAATCTTTGATAATGAACTAAACATTTAGGAGCACTTGTATGAAATTTGACTATTTTTCTAATCTCATTTCTTCATACAAGGATGTACACTAAAGAGTTCTCACAGTAAAAATCACCCAATGATTAGAAAATGGTGCAGATAATTGGCATTTCTGATAATTGCAGTTTATTTGAAGAATAATACTAGTTTGGAGAGATGCATTTGTTTGAAACTAGAATTCTGTGTTTGTTAAAATATGTATCCCCATTTTGATCTCCACCCAAAAGCTGTAGCCCCTTGGGTAGATCACTGAGGATAATGACTGCCGCAGGGACTAATGTCAGTTGGATACATGTATGTGCATTTGTGCCCTATACATGGTTACAGGATGCGGATTAGTTTCCAGACTATGACCTGGGGCTAAGTCCCTTGCAGGTTAAGGATTGAACCCAGGCCAATGTAAATTCCATGTAGGAATTTGTATTTTCAATGCCCATTAAATTGATATATGACTATAGGGTGGGGATCTCAATAGGTTCGATGTTATGACCCAGGGGCAAAGTTCCTTGAGGTTAGGGAAAGACACTGAGGAATTATCCAGGGGTCCCAGTCTGATACGTGTTGACACTTTGATCAATGGTTACACATGCCAGTTCTTGGACATGTGAAAGAAACAAATCAGGAGTTCTTTAAAATTTATGTAAAATCACCTCTAACTCCCAAGTCCAACCACAAGGGGCGAGAGCAAAATTCCAAAAGTGCTGGCTCAGTCTAAAACCCATAGGACTATCATTGATCCAAGTTTCATGTATCTAGGAGGAGTTCAAGAGCATTACATATGTATAATCATACATACAGACTTGAATCACAATGTCCCCACACTTTAAAAGCAAAGTCTCAAATAAACTTGATCATCTCTGTTCACCCCTTTTAGTCCAACTGAACCATCAGCATGGCACCCATATTTAAATCTAAAGAACTACATTCTCAATCATCCAAACTTAAGATTTCAGAACTATATTATGTGCCCAAATTGGTTTGAAAATCAAGGTTGTACTGCATACCTGCCATATTCCCAGACAGTATTGGGGGGGGGGGGGGGAGGACTAAAAAAGTGTGTTTTGAAGTTCCAAGGGAGGTCATTGTGTGTGACCTAATAAAGTGATATTGTCCAATTGAAATTAAGTTATCTTTTTATATAAGCCTATATTAAATTACTGGAAATTCAAATTTGATAAAAAGAAAACATATCTGTTTTCTTTGAAGCATTTAATACACTTACTGGTACAAACCAAAAATAGTTGGTAGACTTAGTATTGTCCAATGTCATAACCACACACATGCCCACACTCACATAAACACAACCACACAGACATTACATAAACAAAAAATATGTATATACCAAGTGTCTGTCTTTAAAATCCATTGGACAGTGGAATATTTTCTTAATTAGATGCAGTCTTTGCTGCTGTCAGTAGTTTGGGTGGTGCAGGTTGGTGGTTGTGGTGGTGAAGGTAATTTGTGTTCATCTTGGTACTCATTTGAGACTGGATGTTCAAACTTCCCCAAAAATCTTATTGATTTTTCTCAGCATAGAAATTGATCTTTCTGCATCTGCATCGCTGTGAGGGAGTGGCAAACATGCTGAGTGGTGTTGCTATGTCGACGGATGTCATATACTTCAGAATGACTACTGTTGATATGGTGTTTGCACTGTGTGTACAAAATAAAATGCTCCCTCTTTGCTGCTGCACTTCACAAAGTCAAACTCCGTCCAGGAGTTCAGAAATTTAGTTTTGCTGGGCTTTGCTCGTTCTGCAGATGGCTCATCTTTTCCTAAATTATACCTGAATTTCGACATTTTGGCTAAAAAATTAAGCACACTTGTACACTATTCCGACTACAGAAATAATTGTGTTTTGCGTTTTATATATGGAGTGAAGTCCGACTTCAAAGAAATGTTGCTGCTGATCACAAACTTGCCAATAATCTTTAATAATGATGGCTGAAACATTCTCATTAAAGGCAGTGATGTATAATAACTTTTGTTCTTAACATTATTAACACGCATCTCTATAATTGTACCTAACTCAAACGAATTGGGTTGTTCCACCTAATGTAATTTACCTATACAAATTATCCTAATGGGCTCTCCCACAACAGTGTTCAAAGAACTTGACACGTCATCATCCCAGCTATTCTCACAGGGGCTCATTACAAATGAAAAAGTATTGGTCAATGGATAGAGGGCTGGGGTATCGATACCTGTAACAATTCTCCCAGCCCTCTATCCTTTGACTGATACTCTTAATTTCATTTGTAACGAGCCCCTGTGGCTTTTCTCAGCCAGTTAAATAATCCGTGAAAAGGTGGTTGCTTATCTCTGACTGTCTTAGCTTTGAATTGACTCTCTGATAATCAGCTATATAAATGCCCCGAGGATAGTTTTACATGGTCTGTAAGCAGGATTGTTTAATGTTTATACAGACTACATGCTTCGGACATGTATAGTGTGGTCAGAAAATGTCTCTTTTTTTTCTTCCCCCTAAGATTATTGAAAATCGTGTTTTTTTAAAACACGACCATGTCGGGGGTTTCGGAGTCCAAAATCACGTTTCTTGTGTGACAAGTCGTGTTATGGCAGGTATGGTACTGTATGCGAACAGTCCAGTTTTGTATAACAAAAGATATGTTGTAGATGTTTTTGACATTAAAAAAATGATTAATTTAGAATAACATATTGTAGTGAAGGGGCCAAAGATTTATATTGCTATCTTTATAGTTGTTATTATTATTAATGTTATTACATTTATTAGGACCTCGTCTGTCAGTTGGGGAACCCTGGGGGGCCGAGTGGTTGAAGGCGCTTGCCTCTACAGATCACTGACTCATCTCACCTCAGTTTGAATGAGTTCAGGTCTTAGCTCGACCAACGTGGGCATTTGTGAGAAAGTTTGCCTGTAGCTTCCCCAGGGTCGGTGGTTCTTCCTGTTGTCTTCCTGGGTTCTTCCTCCACCAAATATACATTCCGTCATTTATAGCCTATCATATGCTGAAAAATGGTGTTAAACCACACAAAGCCAAAGCCAAAGTCTGTCAGTCTCTTGGTCCATTTGTCTGTCCATTCCATAGGGCAGATCCAAAGGCGGGGGGGGGGGGGGGGGGGGCCGGCACATGCTTTCCCTAAAAATGAGCGTGAAACAACCTTCATGTTTCCTAGAGTAAGTCTTCTTCACTGTTAGATTGTTATACTTGTGCCCTGGAAATGCTTAAAATGCAGAAACATTCAGGGTCTTCACCCCCGAGCCACCACTGGGAGTTTTGTCCCACAGACCCCTCATCTATTTGTTTATGCACCCCATCACACCTCCAACATTGCAAAACAATATTCTGGATCCCCTCGCATCCACGATTCACACTTCTTGTAACCACGAAAACTCAGTAACCCTTACACATAATTGAATGCCATTTGCTAGGTGAATTAACTATTATACATAGATGTGCCTTTTACAGGTTTAATCTTTTCCAGTCCAATTTGATGGAGTTATTGTCCTTTTTCTATAAATGTTAAATCTCCTTTGCAGAAAATCCTTGTATATAGCATAGTTCAAGAACCATTCGACATATTCTGATGCAATTTGGTGTGTACATTCAGTGATCTCCCCAGAAATTTTCAGTAGCATCGGGGTAAGCGTGTTAGGGTCATAAAATGTTTTAAAAGGTGCACGTTAATGTCATAAATGTGAAAACAAATTAATATCAATGAAATAAAAAAGATGTATACATTTACAAAGTATTCTTTATTTACCTAGGTTATAACAAGGCTAAATGTATATCTCATTTTTTTCTTAATTTAAAAAAATGGTATATGTCTTTTCTTCTTTTCACCATTTATACTGACAGCCACATCAAAATTAAAGTCTTTAAGGATTGTCCTTCAGTACTGATTGTCATCAGGTAGTCCAGTACCCTCTGTGTCAAACTGTTCCTTAAAACACTCTGAATTCTTTTCATTGAGGAGAATGACCTTTCAATATATGAAAGAAAAATGGAACATAAAATTTATTAATGATGTGCAAAAAAGATACAAAACTACCTGAATCCTAATTAAGTGAATTACCTAGGACAAATTCTTCAAGAGTCAAGACAGTGATGTGTTTTCAAATAATCATCACAGAATAAGATAATACATATTCCTTTCCATTAAGAACAATATATCAAAGTGTTTGCTGTTGTTTAATTTCTTCACTAAATCAATGTCAGAGAGCCTAAATATTGTTCAAAAGTTTAAATTAAATTAAAAATGACTTTACTGAATAATTAGTAAGCATATGGATGAAACTATTCAAGTTATATTTATGAAGGAATACTTTTTATTTATATCTTTTCAAAAGAGGTAAAACTGGAAGATAAAGATTGTTCTGTTTATTACTTGGATAGACAGAAAAGAAAAATGAGAAATTAATCGGGCAGCATCCACTCAAGTTAAGGTTTACTGACCAAACTATATTTCTCTTGCTCAGAGTAAACTATGTAAACATAATAACAACTCGTGAATAAAATGCAACTTTCACTCCTTGTCACAACTTAATAAGAACGACAACAATTGCAACTACAACTACTGGTTACTACTATAAAAAAATATATTACAACCCCCCCCCCCCCTCCTGTAGATCTGAAGCAAAATTTAGCAATATGGAAAACTTACCATCCGATCCAGCAATTTCCACCCAAGGGTATAATGTCTTCCATTCATTGTTAAATCCTGTCCTTCGTTACTCGATCTCTTTCTTCGTGGAAATCATGCTGATGCTATCGGAATTGGAATCACTGCAACTATTGGTGATGCCAATTTCTGATTTTTGTAACCAGTCCAACATGTGGCTAGCCGGGCTTTGGGTCATTTTACGTCTCTTGGAAGGTGGTGTGTTCATTTTTCCCAAGAATTTTTAATATAATATGTGTAACTGCTTTGGCTGGTAGTGAAAATGACTGAAATATATATAACACACTACCAGTAGACTCCATCGTCTGTAGAGGAAACCCGCACCAAAGGTTGCTCACCGTTAGTCGCGAAAGCCACGTACAAAAGATAATGGTTAAGTGAGTGTGTAATTTAATAAAATACCCAAGAAGATGGCTTTGAATTAGGTGACAGGATGTTTGTTTAACAGATTAATTTTATTAGGGTAGTGGGAAACATTTAAGCATAGCGGCACAAGAGCATAGCGTAGCGTCAGGTTCTAAAGCATCGGGGGTTATCGGGGTTTGAAACAATAGCGTAGTGGGCCTGCTATGGTAAAATACCCTGGGGAGAACACTGAGGTAATTTCCTCATCGACCTAAATGCGCCATATATGGGTGTTGTCTTGTCCATGCCACTTTGGATATAGTTATGGCCATTGACAATTAACTTCATATCTTTGCTTGTGAGGTTGCTTGCAACCAGTATATCTCAAGAAACATTCAACATATTCTAATGCAATTTATGCATCAATATTCTGTCACAGACCTAGATGTGCTTTTTATGGGTTGAGTCTTGTCTGGAAGAATTACGTCTGATTGTTCATCATCCTGACTTTTGATTTATGCAAGTTAACTTCAGTATAATTTGTTAGATTTCAACCAAATTTGGCATGTGGCTTCTGATTGATGACACCTTAAGTGAGTTTGATATCCAACATTCCATGACATCATTTACAGGAGTTATGACCCCTGATTGCCCATTCTCTGATTTTGGTTTTCCCAGAATAACTTTACTAAGCTTTTTTGGATCTCATCCAAATTTGAGATGCAGCTTTATATTAATGAGGCCTTGGAGGAGTTTAGTTTCAGATATTTCACATTATAATTAGGACAAATTATGGCCCCTGATTGCTCATTGTCCTGACTTTGCTTTCGGCAACATAACTTTACTTTGGAATATTGCATTGTGACTAAAGTTATAGTGCATGTTTATATTGATGAGACCTTGAATGAGTTAGATTTCCAGCATTTGACATTACCATTTAGAAAAGGTATGGCCCCTGAATGCCCATCTCAAAACATTGCTTTTTCTACAGAAGTCTTTCTGTTTAAGGCCCTGCCAAGCAAATTGTAAAGAGCTGGGACCTTTGCAATTTACCCATTGCTATTAGCTCTTGTTCTTAACTGTAAACTAACTTCTCTTTTGCATCTTAGTTTCAAGGGACAGGTGTAACAATTCCCTGGATTTAATATGGGTTGTGGCAAAACACGGATTGGAGAACAGACCAGGAGGTCTTACTCTGGTTATTTTGGATGGACGAGACTCTGTGTTTTCAACATGGTATGGCCTTGGACAATACTGGTACTTAAGTAAGATCTGAACTTGACTAAGGCTTCATTTTATATGGATCAGCTATCAGATCTTGCATGCAGATGCTTGATCTGATGTGCAATCAGAGACTTGGTCTTTCTCTGGGAGCATTTAGAACTTCCCTTTCAGAAAGCCTTTATATTGAGGCATATGAAACATCGCTCTATCTCAGATGAACAAAATTGGCTTTTCAGTGTATGACCAAGCTGTCCTCTAATCCATTTAATTCCACATATAATGTTGTCTTTAAACCCAAATACCAAACCTTGTACAATTGGAAATCAAATTTCATTCCACCTTTTCAGGACTAAAATTCACATAAATTCTTTATAGCCAGAAGGACTAGTAGATTGAAAAATTTGCTGGTCCTGCAAAATCACCACTAGTCCTTCACAAGCTGACTGGCAACAGCCGAAACTTTACTAGCCATCAGACTATTGAAATTATGAAAACTACTAGTCCAACAGGAAAATTTCTAGCCTTGGGCAAGCAGACTACTGCTAATTTCAAGCCCTGCTTTTGAAATATGAATTCATACTTATCATAGAGCAATCAAAATTCATATTTACCAAATGCTGCAGAATTCTCTGTTCACAACTTACCACCTTGGTTATTAAAAACTCCCATAATAATATTATATCATTGCCATTACAATAGGTCATATACGAGTCCTCTTATTTTTCAAAGTTGTCAATGAAATCAGAGCCTTTTATTATGGTCATATGTCCCTGCATACAGATGGTTCGAAAGATGGGGACAAGGTTGCAGTTGCTGTTGCAATACACCATGACAACGTCGAGGTGGTTACCAGATGGAGCCCCATTTTTACTACAAAAATTAGTCATTCTTAAATTGCAGAACCACATTAGGACCTTTTAAAAAACAAATTTCATAATCTTTCAGATTTCCTTTCTACACTGAAAGCCATTGAAAACCTTAAATTGGACAACCTGTTAATTGTACATATCATACAGAAATTTAATTTGCTTATAAAATCTTGAATAAGTATTCTGCACTGTTAGCTGCCTATTCACATTGGTATTAAGGGTAATGAAATTGCATATAAAGAAGCCAAAGCTGTCCTATTCTGGATTGTAGCTTCCATTTACTGATTTCAACTATTATGTAAATCGGCATCTTCTATACTTGGCAAAACATATGGAGTGAAAACTCCATAAACAAGCTTCAGAACATCATACCTATAATTGGAGAGTGACATCCCTCATATACATATAGAACAAATCATAGAGGTGAGGTAGTATTGTGCCGCTTGTGTATAGGACACAGATACCTGACCTGTGCATACCTCCTGAAGGGTAAACCTTGACCATAGTACTGCATATCATGCCAGTGTCCACTGAGAGTGGAACACATTCTTCTCAAGTATAAAGTCTTCATATTGCTACTCCTTCTGAATGGATTGTGATATCAACATAGGTTTTTTTCTAAACAACTTCTTATGATATCTAGTTGGTCCTGATGGTGCCATTCAGACATTCAGTATGTCTGCCACAGTAGCCATCTTTAAAATCTTGTTATCACTATTTCTCTTAAAGAATGGTCATATCATCATGGAATTTTCACTTAAAGACTTCTTATGAAGTCTGGTTGCTTGTAAGAGTAAATGGTGCTGGTCCGACTTCTAATATGACTGCCAGAATGGCCATCTTTAAAATCTTGTTTTCACTACTTCTCCAAGATGGTCGATCAAATCGAGATTGTGCTTTTATTAAAAGACTTCTTATGATGTCTAGTTGGTAGTAAATAGAAATGGTGCCAAATATGGCCACAATGGTATCCATCTTGAAAATCTTGTTATCATTACTCCTCCAAAATAGAAAGTGTTATCAGCATCAGGTTTCCACCAGAAGACTTCTTATGATGCCTCGTTGGTCCTAAATGAAAATGGTGCCAAGATGACATCAGTGTGTCCACCATTGCAACTAATTTGAAAATCTTGTTATTGCTGAAGAATATCTAAGATGGTTTTAGCACTTAACAGTTAAAAGGAAGAAGTGATCTTATTTTGAATTCCTGGAAATTCTTTTCAGCCATTAGAGTGTCAGTCCCTTTGAGAAACTCTTGTTTATGGCTGGCAAACTGTAGTAGGCTTATAGGTGAGAAAGTGTCCCATGGGGACCATGAGGTTAAATAATACTTGACACCTGCGCTGACACAGAGTAGGGCTGACAGTAGGCTAATCTGAAGTCTTTGCATCATAGATAAGAGCCAGATTTTAAGGTAAATTGATAATAACTAAATGTTTGTAGTTAAATCATTTAAGAAATATTATGTTTATTTGCTTATTATCTAATTGTGATTGATGCTATTTATTGGTATAAATGATCAACAGAACGTTTTTTGTACTAGCTGGGCTTTATTAACCAGACATGAGGCCTTTTTGATGCTTTGCTGATGGAGACTGAGAAACCAGTATTCCAAAAGTCAGACTCATTCAATTGATTAGAAGAAAAAAAATCATGACATACATGTATTTAAGTTGTCATGATTGTCATTTGTCTTCACTCGTTTGTCAAGATGTTAGAACAATGAGCTAAGCGTCATTGAACTATCCTTACAGGATGAAATTAGTCTGATAAAAGAGTATGAATCTGTTCCAAAACCTACATTGAAGAAACTAGGGGAAAAATTTGGCATAGGAACATTATGAATTATACAGAGTATTTAAATATTATGGATTATCATTCATAATTCTGATGGCTTTGTGGTAAAGTAATAAAAATATCTCATACCTTAGATGTTTCTTGGGGCTAGGACTGTATTTCTGTGTGGAATAACTGTATTTATTCACGTAACATAATGTAATTTTTGGAAGTAACATACATTGTTCAGCTAAGTTTTCATTAAATGTTAAAAAGCAAACAGCTTTCCTAATTGTTTTCACTCTTACACACACACAGATGTACACAGATGTTCTCTAATTACATTTTCTCTCTCTATCGTCACATAAGTGTTGATAAAAAGACATATTTTTTCACATCTGGGAAACCCTTAGTAAACCAAAAACCTCCCAAAACTGAAAATAAAATTCGTTCCCAAAGGTGTTTGGTTTTGAGGGGTTTCACTGTACATGTACTTCGAATCAATCTTTGCTGAGTCTGACTATAGCTCGGTTTGCAACAGTTTCCTTGTCAAGTAACACAACTCTGATAAGATTCAGGTAAGGGTATTTGCAACCCTGTTTTTTCCTAAATTACCCCACTTTTTAACCTGGTAGAAGCTATTGGGCCCCACTTTTCCATTTCTGGAATGAACACTGCATACATACATACATATCAGAGCTCAGAAAGTCTGATAGCCTGACGGCCGGGGCCCTTCTAAATCTAGATTGAACTCCTCTCACATTATAAGTGAATTGCCTGTTGGGTCTTTCCTAAAAAAAGTGTTATCTAATTTGTCTAAAAGGAACCTTAAGCCCACCAATGAAATGCTGCATTTTATTTTGAAGTTCTTAAAAGACACTGGTAAATTATTAATACTCAGCTCCCTGCTGGGCCCCATCTGGAAATTTCTTCACATTATGAAGATCATCTGCTTAATTGTATCAAAAGCTATAAACTTTGTGTGTACAAAGCAAAGCATGTGACCTGTGAATGGGATAAAGAACTATTTCTGTTCTTCGTATTTCATTGGTTACCTATAATTAGCGCTCTCGTGTACAGCATGAATGATAGTAAGCTGTCTCTTGCTCACACTGACTTGGTAATGCATTGCTTGTTAATTAGATCGAACAGTACCTATGCAATTATTTGACAATTAAGCTATGCTAGAAGATTAGAGACTTATAAAGGCCCCCAATACAATATTTTTTTTCACCCTAAAGGAACTGAGATCATTACATTATATTTAAATCCATTTAGTTCAGAGAGTTGGTAGATGCTGATTGTATTGATACGGAGTGAGTATTTTCTGTAATCTGTGACACATCCACAGTACTATCGCATGAACCAATTACAAACCTGAAGCTACTGTTTTTACTGATTGATATTAAAAGAGATCAATGCCTCTCCAACTTCATTTCTATTTTCAACTGTGATAGAGAAATTTGGAGATTTTTGCAGTGTTCAGAAAACAAAATTACTTCAAGGCCCCCGAATACTTACCCCTACATACACATCATGATGAAATACAAACTGTACACCGACCTGAAGGCATACAGTCAGAAATCGCAAGAGCAGAGATTTATACCAGAATTATTCAGAATTTACCACCTGAGCATGCAGAAATTGTGAAATTGTTGGAAACCTTGTTGTTTGTGAGCCCCTTTTCAGCATAAGGGACCGACCATTTAATTTTTCTGGACGGTGTGGGTGTGTCAGAATAATAGTAAAAAATATGTCCTTCATGGGCAAGTGGAGTTTAAGTCAGTGCAAGTGATCTTTTTTTTTTTTTAAAGAGACTTGCCCAGGGTCTGTGTGTGAAAAATTCTTTGAGCACTTGTCAGGAGCAATTGGACAATGATTGACATAAGGACTGGGAGGAAACATTGATTTATGTGAAATATTTTAAGATCTGAATAAACACGAGTCAATTTAATATGATTTTTGTTTATTTATTTTCACATTTAAAGTACAGCAATTTTCAACGTTGTGTCAAAATAATAGTAAAAAAATAGGTCCTTTTTGGGCACATGGAATTGGAGTCATGGCTAGTGGAATTTGAGTCAGGGCTTGTTATTTTTTTAAAGTCACTTGCTCTGGGCCTGTGTCTGAAATTTTTGTTCTTTGAGCACTGCATACATACATATGTACACACACACACACACACACACACACACACACACACACACACACATACATACATACATACATACATACATACATACATACATACATACATACATACATACATACACCCATTGGATACTTTTAAAAGATGCAGATCCAATGTTGCAGGTATTTTTAGTTTCTCAGGTATGTTTAGCAGTGAAAATGCTGACCTTGAACCTTAATATGTGTTGTTCACAGTATCATAAAACTACAGTTTTATCAATGTCAGTTTTTATTATTGGAAGCAAAGATGTTCTGAAATTCAAATTTGAAACTAATATAGTAAAACATGTCTTGAGAGACTATTGCCAACTAAAAGTAGTCTTTCAAGGCAGGTTTTCCCTTGTTAGAGGTTATCAGATTATATATTGTGTGATGTCAGAATTTTTTATGCGGTACCATTTTCTTTGATTTCATGGTTGCCTCGACCCATGTACTTAAAGAACCAACAAGCAAAAATATTTCTGAGGAAAATATAGGACTCGTTCCACAATCCACAAACTCAAGTACCCACAAAATTGTCATTTATAACAAAATCATGAAAATTAATACCCATGAAATTCAATGAATTCTAAGTAACTAGATTTACTTAATACAAATATTTTTTTAAAATAACATGTGGTCTCCCCAAAGAGTTGTCTTTTAAGACATTTTACTGTATAATAAGTTTATGTAATAATAAACTGTATTATAAAAATATTTCATAGGTCAGAGTCCATAAATATCATGTGACCATCAGAACATGTTTGTCTACAGGAAATATAAATTTTTAATCCATAATCCCTCTCACCCCCCACCCCCCTTTTAGGTTCATATATCCCGTGCATTTGCTTATTCAGTCATGAAAGATTTATACAGAGGTGAAATATGTAAGTAAACTTTGCAAGAAGTTGTTAATGAAATGTTGTTCTATTTGAGTTGCTGCCCTTAGAAGTTGTTAATGAAATGTTGTTCTATTTGAGTTGCTGCCCTTAATATGGAATATCCATTAAGACCAGTTTCACTGTATCTCATTGCAGTATTTGATAATAGGAGCTTGCCATTGTTTGTTATGGACATGGCCTCAGCAGCTTCAGAAGATCTGGGAACGATAATAGATGACATTATGGAAGAAATTCCCTGCAGAAAGAAGCAAATCTCTACTCTCCTGGCACTCTTTGGAAAGGTAAATATTGTATACTGTACATTGTTTTTTTAAGATTTGTCTGCTGATGCATATACATGTACTTTGAGGAGCAGGTTAGCTCAGTAGTTAGAGTGTCCGACTTGTAGCGAGTGTAAACCTTCGTGCCAATGGACTGTTTCAGTGGTACTTAAAACAGTCCATTGGCATGGAGGTTTACTCTTGCAACCCACTGTAAGAGAATGAGTTATAGTTGGTCATCATTTTAAGAGTTATCTCCATTTTAAACAAAAAAAAATGTTGTCCATCCATCTTTGCCATACTCTTGACAGTTACATGTGATTTTACCAGCTGTAGGACAAAAACAGTTGTAAAGGCTGACTACCACACATATCATTTTATAGTTAAAAATCTACCACTTTTGAAACATAATTTGTACATGTTATATCACCACATTACAGAAGCCATCGGGAACAAGTCGACTGGGTATCGGAAATGTTATACTGGTGCAGTGATGTCTGGCTGAGTAATCAGCTTAAGAAGACTTACATGTGTACACAACAAGCTGTTAATTGATTACCTTATTGTTGTAATCTCGAGTGTTTATGGCCAAATGCAGAATGTTTTATAAGGTGTTATAAGTAATAAAGGGATTCAAGTTGGTCCATGATGGCTTTTGAGCCTTTGAATAAAAATCTGCCAACCTTTGGTGGAGGTGAGATAAAAAGGAGGGACTGCCCAAAAACTGATTTTGGCAGAGACACTTGAGCTTGTATTTTGAGTTTTTGTATTGTTTAATTGTTATTGCGTTGTTCAAGATGTTTTTAGAGGAATATTTAAGGGCAGCTGATGTATTTTTTTGTTCAGTTCATATACAATGCAGAAACATGCACTTTCTCTCAATGCTAAAAAAATGAAGGACACAAAAATGCTTGTGGATTTTATGAAAAATCTTTGCAGTGAATTATGAGATATACAATTCTAACTTATTCATTTCATTGAGAATACACTGACTTAAGTATTAATTCATTATTATTTAACTTTATCAATTAGAATCTGATTCATGTTCAAAACTTGCAGTTTTATTATAATGTGAAGAAAATACATATTATGTTAAAAAATCCACTTGTTTTCTTTTCAATCCCCTTAAAAACATATACAATTTATGTCAATAAAAAACCAACTGGTTTAGAAGCCAATCTACTGATCAAAATTTGTAAATCGACTGGTTTTATGTCCTGGTTCTGGCACATGTCTGCAGTTAATATCTTCTGAATGACTTGAGATATCTTCATGAAACTTGGTATGCATTTATATCATGATAAGAGTTTATGTCACATACAAGATTAAGCTTTGTCAGATTAGTACTTTTAGAATTATCTCCCCTTGTTTAAAAAATTGTATTTACTCTTTTAACATCTCCTTAACCGTTTGAGGAATCTTCATAAAACTTGTAATACTCTTACATGATGACTAGACAATGTGTCTTCTAAAAGAATGGCTCTGTCTAATGAGCATTTTAAGAGTTATCCCCATTTTAAAAAAAATATATGCATCTGTCTCTCCATCACACTCTTTACAATTTATATCTTTTGAATCATTTGAGATATCTTCTTGTATCTTGGTAAATCCAAGAATTTATGTCACAAAAACAAATGGGATTTGTCAAATTATTACTTTTAGAGTAGGATGTGTTCTGTAGTACTCACTTTTACTGACAGATCTATTCAAAATTGTATAAGTAATGCCACACAGTACGTGTACAGCATTGATTTTAGAAAAGCTTACATCCATAAATCTGAGTCTGCCATGGTGCTAATGAAATGTGAACATCAGACTGCCATACTTGTGACAGAACCAGGATTTCAAACCAGTAGATTTAAAAATTTTGATCAGTAGATTGACTTCTAAAAAGGTAGATTTTTTATCAGCATAAATTTTACGTGTTTTAAGGGGATTGAAAACAAAACAAGTGCGTTTTTTCACATAATATGTATTCTCTTCATATTATAATAAAACACAAATTTTGAACATGAATCCAATTCAGAATCTGATGGAAAATGTTACAATAATAATTAGTTAATATGAGCCAGTATATTGTCAATTAAATGAAAAAGGAAGAGTTGTACATCTCACAGTTCACTGCAAAGATTTTGTATAAAATCCACAGGCATTTTTAGTTTCCTTCAAAAGATCACTGTCTGGTGACCACTGGTGACATTCACTGTGATTGTCAACCTTTACACTTAGCAGGCTCTCACTAGTTTTCTGGTCCAGATTTCCCTTTGAATCACTCTGGATTCTCCAAAGAATGGAAAATGTCCTCTCTGTGTCAGTATTGGAATGTGGCAATGACAGGACAACTACACTCAGTCTGGAAAGAAGTTCTAACTTAAGTTTTTCTGTGGCTGGGTTTCTGAGGCTGCTGACTGATCTCCAATATTGCTCCAAGCTCATTTCACCTAGAGGAGGAAGTTTCTGGTTTGGACTTAATATGTATTCCTGAGCCTCATCCTCAAGGGCTTGTTTCTCTTCTAGGCTTAGGTCCAAAAATCTGTTGGCAAGTTTCACCACTGTAATTAATTTTAAACAAATTAGATTTAGACTTGAAATAAACAGTTAAAAAACACATGATTTTAATAATTTATCCCAACTTTAAAATTAAATATTAAGTAATACATTTTGTCATTTCTTCCTCCATATACTATCTTAAAATTCACTTTGCATGAAACACACAATGCAAACTCAGGACCTTTGCTACTCGCCTACACACACTTAAATTCTGGTATCCAAGCGTTGTTAAACTTATTGTAGTATTTCTTAGCTGGTGGCTTCTTTGCATTGGGAGAAAGCGGACGTTACGGCATTTCGACATTAATTGAAGAAAAAAAATATACACGCTGCCCTTAAATATTCATCTTAAACCATCGTGAACAATACAAGAACAATTAAAAGACAACAAATCAAAATACTTACTCAAGTGTTTCTGCCGAGATCATTTTTGGTCGTCTCTCTATTTTATCTTCCTTCCATGACAGGTTGGTCGAGTTTAATCAAAGACTCACGGTCATCATGGATTACCTTTGATCCTTTCATTACTTATAACACCTCAAACAATATCGCGCATTAGCCTTAAACTCTCCAAATTACAACAATAAGGTAATCAATTAGCCGCTTGTTGTGTACACATGCTAGCTGTTCTTTAACAATTGTAATCCGACTACTCAACCACGCATAATCGCACCAGTCATAGCTTAGGTGGAACATTTCCGGTTGCCAGTAGACTGGTTCTGGCAGCTTTATCTAATGTGTTGATAGAACGCGTAAAAATACGTGGTTTTTTTATTTAAAAAAATTTTTCCTTGAAATTTTCAAAAGCGGTAGATTTCGACTATTAAACGATTTGTGCGATAGACGGCCTTTAAAACAGTATTTTTGGCCTACCGCCGGTAGAATCACATGTATGGACTGCTATAAATTGTATAATTTGGACCTGTTCCATTGTGAATCATATACCACCTATGGTCTTCGAAAGTATTCACCTGGCACAGTTACTATCTATCTGAGGATTATTTAATTCCTTTATACCTTACAAATTTCAAACCAGACCTTGTTCAGTTTGCACAAACTTGTTTAATTTGGAAAAATAAAGTTGTTAATGGCAAGTGCAATGTTAAAGAAATGCTATTTATAGTACAACGACAGCCTGATACATGTCGTAAGGTGCATGGTTGTGATGCGGATACCCGCGAAGCTAAAAATAAAAGTCCGTACATATATACTATATATAACGAGCAAGATACCAACTGCTATAATCAATAAAATTAAAATAAAGGTATGAAACTACAGTGATAAAAATTCTCTGATGTAACAAAATGTATAATACCGGTATCACTGTTTTTGAAAATTTAAATTCTTTTAAGAAATATTTTGTACATTATTGGCCTGTATTAGCATATTAATCTCTTAGCCTGTATTAACATATTAATCTCTTCTCCTGTATCAGCATATTAATCTCTTCCCCTGTATTAACATATTAATCTCTTAAACTATATATGCATATTAATCTCTTCCCCTGTATTAGCATATTAATCTCTTCCCCTGTATTAACATATTAATCTCTTCCGCTGTATTATCATATTAATCTCTTCCCCTGTATTAGCATATTAATCTCTTCCCCTGTCATCACATTCCAATTTTTTTAAAATGATTGCATATTTACAAGGTCTCTGAGGAGTACAATTGAGTGTTTAATAATTGTACAGAATTTTGTCATTATCAAATAATATTTTCACACATAATGAAGTTACTACATTGTAACTGTTAATCTTTTCTCTTTGATTTGATTCTGTTCAGTTTTGTATTAAAGCTTTATATCAATGACATTGCAGGAGTATGATTGTGAGTATTCTCTCTCGCAGTATTAAAGAGTTGTATCCATTTCAGAGGGCTCACTTTACTCCAGCAGCCTTATTCCTGTATGGTCATACTGCCACAGGAAAATCTTTAGTGGTCAATACACTGATGGACAAACTCAAGGTGAGTAGCATATTTAAGAAGCATTCAGTCACAGACTAAAAATGTTTACTAACATTAAGTGAATGGAATCTTGGTTTCTTATTGTTTACATTAATGAAAATACTAAACTTTGTTTGCATGAACAAAAATAAATTGCACAAATTTATATGAGAGGGCAATAGAGTAAATTAATGTTGTAAATGAAAAAATGGTGTAATTGTGACTTATAAAAGTGCAGGAAAAAACTCATCATCGCAAAACATTTACTGTATATACTCGTGTACAAGCCGAGACCAACTGCAAACCGCATAGACCCAGATCTGCCGTCGCATAATGCACTGGCAGATCTGGGTCATTGCAGATTGTAAGGACTAATCAGTGGAAAAAACAACATAGACCCTGATCTGCTTGCGCATTATGTGACGGCAGATCCGAGTCTACGTTGTTTGCATTTGGACCAAGCTTATAAGTGAGTATATACGGTAGTCGCATATCATTCATTTATAATATTGGCCGCTGACATTTCCTTTGATGATGAGACCCCTTTAAATCACTTCAAAATAACTCGGGAGGCGGAGCCTAAAACTGTACTCTATGTTCCAGGTTTTGGCTGTTAGAGGACAGCTAAGCTTGACTCCCTTCACCAATTAACTGATACAATACAAGTGTCCTTTTACCTTAGCAATATCAGCAACACTAAATTCAACAATTTGGGAACATTTTTTAAATTTGTGAATATAATGAAGCAGCAATGTCAGTTACATTTATAATGAAGCAACACTATCAGTTACATTTATAATCTGTTGGATTTAGGAGTGTAAGATGAGGAAGAAAACACTATGAGAAACATGAATAATTATGACAGAATCAGTTCTACTCAAGTGTGCAATTAGTCCAAAGTGAACTTGCAAAATAGGCCATATTCTAGTGTGGAAGATCCTGTTTATAATGCAATATCCAGTAAAGAAACACCTAGAAGTATGAACAAAATGAAATGAACCCTAAATCCTGTGAAAGAAATATAAATTCCAAATCTTTAATATTTGTGATCAGCACAATTCAAAATCCTTATTTCAGCAAATCCATAACACAAATCAGTTAAAATTGAATATACAGTTTTGGAAAGTTGAAGCAAAATTGTTAAAATCCTTGAGAGATTCATGCAAGGAATCTTTGTTGCACAAATTCACAGTTTCATCAAATTTAATGGAGAGGAGGTCAAAACAATAGACATGCATTGCATTATAGCTGCCAAATAAATTCGGATGAGAAACTTCTTAGACCACCACATTGTTTAGTGCTTGGATGTGTATGACAGATGACTAAACAAACATCTGTTGGCATTAGCGTAGCAAGAAATTCTGGGCCTCCCCGTGAAACTTAATTCTGGGGCTCCTCCCAATAAAAGTTTGCATGTTTGATGGTTTTTTTGGGCCCCCACTGGGGATAGGCCCTCCCTGCAGTTGCGGGGGTTGCTTGGGCAGTTGCTACACCAGTGTCTGTTGCCTGTTGTTTACCCTGGATTGAGCAACAATTGTACAGAATATGCATTGAAGACAAATAAGACTTAATGGCTTTAACGTTAATGGTTCAATAATAATTTGATTAATAATTATTAGCTTTTTAAAGAGCTAACATCTTTCAAGAATAAGCAAGAAGCAATGATATTTTATTTTTCTTCAAGAAATACGACATCTCTTGCTAAATTATTAAATCAAACTCTTGTTTACTTTGGCACTAAAGCTTTGTAGTATTTCAAGCAATTTGTGAAATTATTGTACAAAATTTCGGGAACAATGCTACGACTGTGCTATATCCCAACCAGTAATTCAGGTTATCGGAATCCATTTCGAGCAAATCCAGTACGTTTGTTCCTTTAGGATATTTGCAGGTAGAAAACACATTGTAAGCCCATTTCATAATCTTTACTCAGTTTGGATTGTGCTCATCCATAGATGCTCCAAAATGTATTCTTGTTCTTTGGGTTCTTCTTTAACCACACTGTCCTCATTAACCAATAGAAGGATCAATGATTCCAGAACATCATGTCGAAGATTGAAATCTAATTCAACCATTGGAGAGTCTTTAGACCCAAAATCAGTTTGCAATGATTGTCTCAAGAAATATACAGTAAGAATATTCTGTTTGCTCAGCTGCCTGAGATAGCATATTGTTCTCTTCAACGTTGACTTCGTAAGAATTTTTTCTGCTGTTTGTGACAGTTGAATATCTTCATCAGTGCAGGCACTTTCCATCGTCAAAGACACGACACCAACTGACAATGTACGAGAAAGTCCTTCAGTATCTGGTGTAACATCTGCATCAAAAACACGCTTACAGATGACACAGTGTGGGAAGGCATCTAGTCATGTGCAAACTGGTGCAGATAGACATAAAAAGAAGTTCATGGACGGAGTTTGAATATGACTGAGGCCCATGTTCAGGCAATATAGAGTATTGTACAGGCACATTATCCAATTTAACCCAGTTCATGGGCTATGCCCACTTGTAGGGTTAAATTGGATAATGCTTGTGCAAAATTTCTTTTACATATAACTGGTAGGGTTTTCATAGACAAAATGAAGAGAGATTTGTTTTGAAGAAATGGGAGATATAGAGATTCCCCCAGTATTAGGTACATGGATGGGCTCATTTGAAGATGTTACAGCAGCAGAGGAGATTGCTAATTTTTTATCCTGTCTTCATTGATGCATGTAGTTGATCCAAAACTTCAAAAAAAGTGCAGCTTTATATTGATAAGACCTCAAAAGATCTTGATTTTCAGCATTCTGTGTCATATTTTCTGGCCACTGATTGCCCCTCTCCCCAACTTTTGTTTCCACATCTTAACTATACTAAGGAGGTTCGATGTCAACAAAATTTAGCATGCAGCTCTATTTTGACAAGACCTTGAATGTGTTCTATTTCCAGTATTATGCAACATCATTTACAGGAGTTATGTCCCCCAATTGCTCATCCTCCTGAGTTTAGGTTTCTGTAGCATAACTTTACCAATGTTTGATGGACTTCAGCCAGATTTGGTATGTGGCTTTATGTGGAAGAGTTATGAGTCGTTGAATGAGTTTGATTTCCAGCATTCCAAGACATAATTTATAGAAGTTATGGCCCTTGAATGTCAGTCCTCCTTATTTATGGTTTCTGCAGCGTTACTTTACCAAGAATTTTGGAATTTAAGCCAAATTGACCATGCAATTCCGTGTTCTTATTTAGAAGAGTTATGGCCCCTGAATGCCCATTCCTTACGACTTAGGTTTTGGCTGCATTGCTTATACCAAGGATTATTGGATTCCAAACAAATGCAGCATTATGCTCCCCCAGATTTACCCCACTGTTATCCTAGTTATAAAAAAGGAATTTTAATAGCAGTAATACATGACCTACTACTATTGCATTGCTTTCCTTTTCTGGGACTCCTAGTCCCCCGTCAAAGCTAAATTATTCCCTCCTCCAGGTAGTATTCGAGGGCTAGAACTGAAAAGAACAAGGTCCCAGTCTGACTCCTGCATCACAGTCAGCATGCGGGATACTATCCTCTTTTTCTTGGACATTGTACACGTTAGACATGTGCTAGATTGCTCATCGGAATTTGCCTACATTTTCAGTTTTAAACATATTTTTGGCATTCCACCTCTTTGTATCGATCAAGTGATAGTTTCCTCAGTTTTAGTTTTTCTTTTTGCATCATGCTTAGTAAGCAGTGCTTCTATAAATTGTATCCTCTCTTATTGTTCCTGTGCTAGGGTAAGTATCCCCATCTACTTAATGTGCACAGGATGCCTACGTATGGAGGTTGTCCAATTTGTTGTCTTTGATCTGACAAGGTGTGGGACTTGGATGAAAGTTTCTGCACATATAAGTGGAAGAATAATGCCTCTGTGGGGCAAGACTGTTCTACGACCTCTGTAGTTTGGAGATCACCTAAGGACCAAGGATCCCTGACACTTGTTACAGTGTTGTCATTGGCCATTGAGGGATCGATCCTTGACTCCTCTCAAGGGAGGCAAAACACCTGAGAGAGAGTTGCACCTCCTGTTTAGGGATGAGCAGTGCCCTCATAGGGTTGGTATCCAGGTGGATGTAATTAGTGAATCGCGCCTTCCTGAGAATAAAGAGCAGTGATTTTGTTCTGGTAAATCTGATATGGACTTGTCCATGGGATCTTTGTCACCGGACTGGTCACCAGTCATCCACTGGTCACAGGTCAATGGGGTTCAATTTTTGGTCTAGGGACAGGGATTGGGTCGATACCTCCCTGTTTCTATGCTACTGATTAATTCCAGTCGAGATAGGGAGTCTGCCTGTACTAGCTCAACTAGGGAGTGGGGATCGGATCGGCCTACACTCCTTCCCTATGTTCCCTTTTCATCCTGACGGTATGTAGGGACCCCCCTTTTGCAGAATTGAGTCTTCCTTCCCGTGCATAGCACCATGGATATCCCTGCCTTTGCTTCAAGGTAGGGCAGACATTACAGGTTGTGGACCTGTTTCATCCCCTCTAGTCTGGAACAACAAAAAAAGAGGGTCTGCTACTCACTTCATAGATGATATAGAAGGGATGAGAAATGTTCTCATTTGCCTGGAAGGTCCGCTTGTAGGGTCAGTCTCATCACCACCACCCCACCCCACATGAGGGTCTGCGAGAAGAGGACAACCCCATTTCCATGTTGTCCTCTCTGCAGGAAGATACCAGGAGGGATAGTCCTCCCTCACTTCATGAGCAGAGTCAGGACGATAATGTTATTTCCATAATGGTGGACTCCAGTGAGTTTGCTGAGGAACTGGTGGCAGAGGTTCCTTCCCCTCCATTTCCCCCTCCAACCATATGGGCCAGGTATTGGAGGAAGAAGTCTGGACATTTGATAAGGTGGTAAATGAATTTTACCACCTCCTACGCCCAGACGTGTATCTTAAGCCTTCGGTCACTGAGGACAAAAATATTCTCTCCAGTCTGGAGAGACTTTAGGGGGCAGCACTGCATCCAGACCTTCTGTTGCTCCCTCACTCTACAATGGACTTAGTCTAGGAGTTTACAAAGAAGTTTTCCCGGGACAAGAGTTTGTCAGGCAGCAGCAGAAGGGGTGATCTGTCCCCCTTCTACACTTTGACCACTGGTTTCTGCATCCAGCTATAGAGTCTGGGGTGTATCATCTGGGACCTGGGCTCACCTCCCAGTTAAAACCTTGGAGGCCTTGGAACTTACGACCCATATTCTCATTTTGATCGCCTCGCATGCTGATCTCTTTTCAGTGGCCTTCTTCAGTATATTGAAATAGTAATCGTTGCCTTCAGCGGCACTTCAGTGTCTACTGGAGGCTGTAGCAAAGACCTCTTGGCATGCGCTTTCGATGTCCATGGTGCTGTCTGTGGAGCTCCTTCCCCTCCGCAGGGATGCTGCTTTGGAGACTTCGAAGGTCTTGGTGGACCATAGCAAGAACCTTCTTAGGTCTGGTCCTCTTGCAGCGGATATGCTCTTCAGAGGCCTCATCCCTGGCATCACAGGATATAAGAGACCAACAATGCTGGTCCCTGGCAGCAGCTTCTGGCCCGTCCAAACAGGCCAAGAAGCACTCTTATGATGACTGCCTTTTGGGACCTTCTCCCAAATTTTTCAAGCAGACCCAGCCCAAGCAGTCTCTCAAGCAGCCTCAATTCATAGCTCCATCTCGACCGTCATTCACTAGATGAGGCAGTTGGAAAGGCCAAGGGAGAAAGTCTTCAGATTCCTCCCCCTTCCCAAAGGAGGGAGGGGGCCAGCCCTAGGGGCAGTGTCTTCTTCTTCCCAGTGTCCTGGTAGTTGCTCAGCTAGCTCTTTTTTCATTGGTTTGGTCAGGCATCATGGACAATACTGGCTTCATTTCCGCTACTATTGCAAAGATTCCCTCCTCCCACCCTGGTCTGATGTCCTGTACTCTAGGTCCAAGTTAAAGAGGATAGTATCCCACATGTTGGCTGTGACTCAGAAAGTCAGACTGGATTCTGGTTCTTTTCATTTCTGGCTCTTCAATACTAATTGGAGGAGGGAATAATATAGCTTGGATGGGGGACTATGAGTCCTTGAAAAGGAGAACAGTGCAGTAGTTGCAGGTAGGTATTACATAAGTAAATTTAGTTTACCCCCCCCCCCCCCCCAAAGCTACATGTGGATATCAGGGAGAGTGTAAGAACGTACAGTTGTCCTTATTTTAATATCTTAATGATAGAAGTTGATTTGGTTTTAGACTACAAAACTGGGCCTTGGTTCCAGTGTGCATCTCTCAGTAGATTGCTAGCAGTGCATGGTCATTTTTACTTTCTGAACTTCAGAGGCAAATTATTTTTGAAAAATGAGCCATAAAATTGTTATCATGCATTTGATTGATTAACCTTGTGGAGGCCATGTTTTTGATTTGATTTTGAATAAACTTGGAATATTTGCTTAATATCAATAAGATTTTGGATGAGTTCAATAATGAATTACATCCACACACACTAATGAGGTGATCTTGCATCTGATTGCCTGAGCTTGTTACTACTGTGGAGGCCATATTTCTGATGTGATTTTTATCAAACTTGGGATGTATGCTTATGTCATCAAGATCTTGGAGAAGTTTAATGAGTGAGATGCATACATATTAATGAAGTAATCATGCATCTGATTAGCTGAGCTTGTTGCCACTCTGGAAACCATAGTTCAATTTGATTTTGATCAGACTTAAAATATGGGCTTAAATCATCAAGATCTTGGATGGGTTTGATAATGAGCAAGATTAATGATGTATATTAACAATGTAATCTTGCATCTGATTGGCAGAGCTTGTTACCACAATGGAAGCTATAATTGTGATTTGAGTTGGACCAAACTTGGAATATATGCTTATATCATTAAGATACTAGACAATTTTGATAATGAGCCAGATTCATGCATATTAATGAGGTGAACTTACATCTGATTGGTTGAGCTTATTACCACTATGAAAGCTATAATTCTGATCTGATTTGGCTTATATCATCAAGATATGTTTTTATTATGAGCAAGATCCACACATATTAGTGAGGTGATCTTGCATATGATCGATGAGCTTCTTACCACTTGAGAAACTGTATTTATTATCTGAGTTTAATGAAACTTGGTAAACAGGCTAATATTGTCAAGATGTTGGATGATTTTGATTATGACCAAGACTTATGTATATATTTATGATATGGTCTTGCTTCTGATATGGAGATTTCTTTTAGCACTCTAGAGACTGTTTTTTTTTATTTTGATCAAACTTGGTAAACAGGCACATGTCACCAAGATCTTGGTTGAGTTGATTATGAGTGAAAATCATGCATATTATTGGATGTGACCTTACAGCTGATTGGCTGAGCTTGTCAACAATCTAGCAGTTAACTTTCTGATCAGATTTTGATCAAACTTGTTAAATAGTCCTATTATCAAGATGTTGGATGAGTTTGATTATGAGCCAGATCTATTCATAATAATGAGGTAACCTTGTATCTGATTGGCTGAACCTGTTGCCACTCGAGAGACCAAATTCCAGTTGAAGTTTGCACCACCTTAACACTTAAAGTGCTTGTTGCAGCATAAGTTGCAACATTGGTAGACGACCTGTAGTGCTTGTCACTGCATATGCTGTTTTTCAGGTAAGCAAATGTTTACACATCTGGATACTTCAGCGTGACATGAATGGTTGTGAAACTTAAATATACTTGGTACATTGAGACCTGGAACAAGCATTCTATTGTAGTTCAACCTTGCATTCTGCAAAGAAGCTTTACAAATGCAATGGAAAACTCAAAATGGCTGACTCCCAACATGAATCACCTGCAGATTATGATTTCATTTGGCACATACTGGCTGATGATAGCAGTTATGACAATAATTTTGAAAGTTCTGAAGTAGAAGAGATTATTGGAGATGGGAAAGTGTCACTGGAAATACCAATGAGTGATTTTGAACCCAAAAATGATATTGAATATGAGTCCCATGTACATGCTGGTTAGACATAATCAGATGACATGCCATTCAACCTCCTATTCAGTGGTATTTCGAAATTAAATGTAGAAATGGAGAATACCAAACTTATAGACTGTTTAAGGCTATTTTTTTTAATGAGGATTTCTTGCATTTGATCATAGATGAAACAAATCTTTATGCAAATCAGAGGGTAAATGGGTCAGATTTGATTGACAACATCTGCATGAGAAAATGGAAGCCTGTCACACCTGACGAGTTGAAACTATTTGTTGCGTTGGTTATGGCCATGGGTTTGGTGCAAAAATCTGATATCATTTTTTACTGGGCAGCTGAAAATGTGATATCAACCACATACTTCAGGGAAATAAAATGAGTAGGGATATTTTTCTTAATGTTTTTATCAAGTAACACCTGAACAGGTATTGAACTTGACTGGTGACTGTCTCTGTAAGCTCACAAGATGACATGAGATGACAGGCATGTACTAGAGTAAATAACAAGAAAAACTGCAGTTTTGTGAACACATATTACAGACTTTAGGGGTGTAAACTTATTTGTGGCATTTCTGGATTGGCTGTTATTAACTTTTACCTATTCTACACTTGTGATTTTTACAACATGGATATAAAATTTTAAAAGAAATACATGTATGGTGAAACTCCTCAAAACCAATACCTCAGTATACATGTACCGGAATCCCTTATAATAATAATAATAATAATAATAATAATAATAATAATAATAATAATAATAATAATAATAACAACAACAACAACAACAACAACAACAACAACAACAACAACAGCAATAATAATAATAATAACTTTATTTAGAGAAGGTAACTCAATTAGTTACAGAACTAATCTACCTTGAGGCTGTCTTTTATATGTACAATATATACAGTATATATAGCATAATGTGATACATTTGGCTTGACAAAAAACAATTGAGTTATTCTGAAAAGCAAAGGTTAAGGCCCAGAACATATGCACAAGCATCAGTGAACACATAAACATGCATAAAATATCATACACAAGCATCAGTGAACACATAAACATGCATAAAATATCATACTGTATTGAAAAATTCATCTGTGAAAAAGATGTATAAGCAGAGAAAAGCAGGAGATATTTATATTACTTAGAACTGTTTGATTGTCTTAAGATTTCATCCATTTGAGATATTGATTATGAAAAGAAGAAATGTTAGGAGCCTGCCTTATGTCACTGGGAATATTGTTCCATACCAGTGGACCAGTATATTGAAAGCTCTTTTTAAACAATTCCATCTTTGGCCATGGTATAATGTACTTCTAACAGACCTTAAATTTGGAGTACCATCAGCATCTCTCTGGTGAAAGATATTTCTTAGGTAGACAGGAATGGCTTTTCTGGACACTTTATACATAACTTTTGCCTTTCTAAGAAATATTCTTTCATGTATTGGTAAAGTTTGTATATAATTCATTGCATCCTGGAAATTGTCTATGCATTGATATAGAATTAAATGGCATACCCTCTTTTGGAGTCTTAAAAGTTTTGTTATGTTTGAATTAGAGGTATTACCCCCAAATTACATTACAATAGTCCAAATACAGATTTATAAAAGATGACCTTATACTGAAAAGGAAATAATGATCTGATTTTCTTAAGTAGCCAAAGATAAGAATTAACTTTTTTTGAAACATGTTTAATGCGAATAGATCAAGTTAGATTGTTATCTACAAATACACCAAGAATTGTAACATGAGAGGTCATGTTAAGGTTCACATTGTCAAATAGAACTTGAAGTTTGTAATTAAAGACTGAATTTTGTTTTAGTCCAAATTTTGTCTTCTATAATATCATCTCATTTTTCCCTGTAAATCGAAACCCCTCAAAACCAAAACCTCAGTGTACTGAAATCCCTTCAAGACCCAATTTTTTTTTAGTCCCGAATTTTTCCTTTTAAAATGTTATAATTTTTTTCCCTGTAAACCGAAACCCCACAACTCCAAATACCAAAACAAATTTCTATCCCAAATGTTAATTTTGCATTACAAAAAAACCCCATTAAAATGACACTCACTTCAAACTTGGAAATGTATTTTGGATGCTAAAATCCTGACGCACACTGGAACAGAATAATTGCAGCTAGCAAGTACTGTAGTAAGTTTATCTGTGAGGCAAAGACCCGGAAAATGTCCCAAGGGCATGAGAATTTTAAAGCAATACTTGACACGTGCACTGGCACAGATTAGGGCTGACAATAGACTAATCTGAAGTCTTTGCACCATAAAAAGAGCCAACTTTTAAGGAGAATTATTAAAAACTAAATGCTTGTAGGTAAGCCATTTCAGAAAGATTATATGTATCTGCTTATTATCTAATTGTGATTGATGCTATTCATTTGTATATATGATCAATAGAACACTTTTTTGTGTTGTTGTTTTAATTAAATATCAAGGCTTTATTAACCAGGCATGTGGCTTCGCTTTTGATGCTGTATTGAAGGAGACCAAGAAAACAGTATTCTAAAAGACAGATTCACTCAGTTGATTTTCAAAGGAGGAAAATGATTACATGTTTGTATTTAAGTAGCCATGACTGTCATTTGCCTTCACTTGCATCTCAAGATGTCAGAACGGCCAGCTCAGCGTCATTGGATTGAAATATTCTTACATGATCAATGAGTATGAATCTGTGCCAAAACCTACATTGAAGAAACTAGGGGAAAAATGTTGGCATAGGAACATTTATTGTTTCAGATATTTTAAAGAAAATGAAATTCTACAAGAATGAATGTGAAAACAACAGCGATGCAAATAGCATCATATCAACAATTCCTGCAAATTTGACAAACTGAAATATCTTGTGTGACAATGGTTTAGCTAAGCTAGGACCAAAAACATTCCAGTTTTAGGTCATGTAATATATAATCTCTCTCTCTCTCTCGTCACATAAGCGCTTCAAAAAAGAATTTTTTTCACATCTGCAAAGACCTCATGAAATTGAAAACCTCAAAACCGAAAATTTATTTGGGTCCCAAGGGTTTTTGGTTTTGAGGGGTTTCACTGTATATGCTTGAGCCACCAATGAAAAGAGTATTTTTAGACATATTTGTACAGATGAAATACAAAGGTAGTTTGTAATTTTACCTGCATTTTACATCTGTAAGTGCAAATATGATACAGTTACATATGTGACTTGATGCTTATAATAAAGTTCGGACTTCAACAATCATTTTTCATACAGGTTTTGTGCATCTCTTATCTAGAGTAATTAAAATACGGGCAATTTAAAAGCAAAGTGCAATTTTATTTCTTTTCTCAAACATTTAAGCACTGTGAGATCTTGTGCTACAAAACTATATACATGTAGCGCCTTAAGGGCTAAGCTTGTAATGTCATTTTCATAGACAAACTCTATAATAAGTGAGATCAGTGCATATTAATGAGATACATTGCATTGATTGGTTGAGCTTGTTACCATGCTAGAAGCAGAGACTATATTTCTCATTCAGTTTCTATAAAACTCAGTAAATGGGTTTGTGTTATAAAGATCTAGGATGACTTTGATCACGAGTAAGATACTGTGCAAATTGATTATGCCACTATCTTTTGAACAAATTATTATGAGGATATAGTAAAATAGATAAAATTAACATGATATAAAGTTTGTGAGATAGTTTACCTAGATATGTTCTTTCAATACTACATAAGCCTGCTTAGTGAAATGGTAAACTGTAAAGTTATGTAAGCCATGTGAGCAATATCAAGCCCACTTGGACCTCTTGATTATATATTTTAAAATTTCATAAGTGCATTTTCAGAAAACAGTAATTCCAACACTGAAAATTCATTTCATTTTTTTAAGAACGGGCAAAGTTATTGTGATTTGTGCCTTTTCAAGTTCCTTTTCAGAGCACACATGAGTCGAGTCATTTTCATAAGTTCTCTGCTTATTATGGCTGTATGTTAATTTTCACTACATTGTGAGAGTTTTAGAACAAACAACTTTAGCCTGTATCTTCCCCTCTTTCAGTGGTGCCCTAAAACCCCAGAGCAAAACCTTAAGGACTAAACGATGTTATAATTGTATGATTTATTTTGAGTGTTAGAGCTGAAATATTTAAATTTAATGCATGCAGACCATTCTACTGAATCTTTACCATGCATAATTGCTAGAGCAGAACCTATATTGTGAGATTTTGATTATTTTCAGAGTTCCACATTATCATTTGAAAGAGTTATGGCCCCTTATTGCCCATCCTCCTTACTTTGGTTTCAGCAGCATTACTTTACCATTTACCAATTGTAGTTGGATTTAAACCAGACTTTGCCTGCTGCTTTATAATGATGAGAACTTGAATGAGATTCCTTTTCAGTTTTTCATTTTATCATTTACAAGGGTTGAGGCCCCAGATTGCCTGTCTTCCTAACTTTGATACCCACAGCATAACTTTACTTAGTCTGATAAACCAGCCTCCAAACCAGTATTGGTTTGTTATGTGGTTAGTGATCTGATCTCACCTATTGATAAGAAACTGCATTTTATTGCAGACAGATTTGTCCGCAGCACACGAGTGTACATATCATTTGTTTATATACACTTATCAGTATTTCTCCTGGCTCTTGAGTAAAGGTCGGTTGAAGGGACCATGTAGCAATCTGTACAACATATTTCTGTATCAAATCCAATCTTTGACAATTTGTAGGTCTACATGGAACAACAACCCTGCCTTCTGTCGCCATTTCAAATTACTGGGCTCCATCAGATAATATGCTGTTTTATTGATATCATAGAATCAATCAGATGTGACTTTGCTCATCTGAAAGGGTTCTTTTGGTCATGTGACTGTCGCATAATGTGGATTTGTCATCTGACTGTTGCGTGATGAATATCTAGTCATGTGACTATTATCATGGTTCAATAATGCGTCAGATCACAAAATGGATGAATTAATTGACAGTGTTCTGAGTATTTGAGTTACAATGTCAAATTAATTTAAACTTTACATAGGAATGTTGGATTTCCACCACATTTGTCATTTACCTTTAAACTGATGATGTCTCAAATGATTTGGATCTTCAGCATTGCATGTCATATTTATAGAACAGGCAAAATTAGTCTGATTGGTGCTTTGTCAAGGTCATTATCTGAGTACACAGTGGCAGTCATTTTCATAAGCCATCAGCTACACACAGCACATAGCTTTCCTAATAGTGATAAAAAATACATGTCAACCCTAGCAGATGAAAGATGTGTATGTTAACTTTCTCAATATTGTGAGAGCTGTAGAGAAAACAGCTTTACCCAATATCTTTCCCTCTTGCAGTTGTGCCCCAAAATTCTGGTGCAGAACTGTAGGAACCAAGGATGTTGTTATTGTATAATTTATTATGAGTGATAGAGCTGGAATATTTAAATCTAATACATTTAGACCATTCTTCTGAATAATTACTATGCGTTTCTTTTACAGAAAAGTATGCATAAGTTCCCATGAGTAGGTATATTTCACACACAGTACTGCCTAAGGTATGTTGCATGTAGAAGAGCAAGTTAGGCATTAGTACATTAGTTTTGCCCACAGCATCAATATCAATATACCACTTTACTCAGAGAAGATACATTATCATATATAAAATAAGATAAATAGGGTGGCACAAATCTTCAGTTCTATCTTAAAGTTCTGCTCAAGTTTTGGACTGCTACACATAGTTAAAAAATGTCAGAAAATAATAATGCCTACACTGAAAATTCATTTCTTTATTTTAAGAACAGGTAGAGTTAGTGTGATTTGTGCTATTTCAAGTTCATTTTCTGAGTACGCATAGGCAGTCATTTTCATAAGCCATATCCTTCACATAGCATATGGTTTTCCTAATACATGTACAGTGTAGTGAGAAAAGAAATAACTCTACTGAAGTAGGTGAAAGACATATTGGTGCATGTTACCTTTCTCTGCATTGTGAGAGTTATACAGCAAACAACTTTGCCCCACACATTCTCCCCTTGCAGCAGTGGTCTAAAACTCTGAAGCAGAACCTGTATTGTGAGACCTTTAACAAATTTTGTTTCCAGAGTTCCACATTATCATTTACAAGAGTTATGGCCCCATATCACCCATCTTCCTTTCTTTGGTGTCTACAGCATAGCTTTACCAAGGATAGTTGGATTTCACCAGACTTGGCATACTGTTTTATGTTTATGAAACCTTGAATGAGATTCATTTCCAGTGTTCCATATTATCATTTACGAGAGTTATTGCCCCAGATTGACCGCCTCCTAACTTTGGTGTCCACAGCATAACTTTATTTAGGAATGTTGGATTTCAACCACATTTATCCTTTACCTTTATATTGATGATATCTCAAACGAGTTGGATTTTCGGCATTCCATGCCATCATCCTGTTATTGCCCATTGTGCACAGGTTCCTCTGTTTAAGGCCCTACTGAGCAAATTGTAGTGAGCAAGGCCCTTCACTAATAGCTCCAGTTTTGCAAACAATTTTTTTTACAAATATGCTAATATTAAAGATTCACTAAAATTTATTGACACTTTAAATATTGTGATTTACTGTGCCATATTTATCTGATGATAGGCCCATACCCAATGATAAGACCATCCCAATTTTTACAAACTTTTGGCCAGTATTTGCTAATAATATCTTTGTCTGATAGCAAGTCCACCCCTAGATTTTGGCAAATCTATTAGGCTGTCCCCCTCGTCTTATCATAGGAAAAATACAGTATTAAGATCAGTGTGTAAAGGTAATCTTGTGCTATTTAAATTCAATCAAATTGCAGAAAGAAAAGTGGTGAATTATTTACTCCCTTCAAAAGCAAAAGTTTACAGTTTAAATTAGAGCTGTCCCGTTCTGCCTGATGCACAGTAATGAGTACATGGAATATTGTGAGGAGAAAAAAATGTGAAAGATGAAATGCATTTGATTCAGCACATTGTAGATACATTGAGGAGTTGTAGGCTTTCCTTGTAAATGATGCATGACTTCAGATTCAGAAAGTAAACAAGTAAGTGCAGTTTAGACGATTATTGTTCCTCATAAATTATACTACGGAAGTATCAGATTTCATGGCAGTGATGCAGCTTCATAAACCTTTCAGTGCCAAGCTGCTTTGTAATCAGTGTTGGGATTTTTGTGCTGTTGTGCTGTTAAACCCTTATACATTCATACATACATTTTTGCTGCATTAATACACTTTGCACCAGCTGCAGCTGCAAACAAAGGGAAATTACAGCAGTCTCAAAATTTTTAAATCTTGGCACCGTATTTTTCACATGGTTTGAGCTAGAAATGCATGCTTATGGGAGTGTGGGAGGGCCAAGTGGAAGACAAGTGAACTTAAAACTTATCTAAATAAGTTGTACCCTCTGTAAATAAGTTATTATTATTATACTTAAGCACATAATCAATGACAGAATAATGTTAGTGATTGAAATTCAGCATGGAAGGAAAGGAACCAAACATACAAAATCTGGAAGCTCAAAGATTGTAATTTTATTGAATAAAGTTACAGTATTGACTTTGAATTTCTTGCTCCGTAAGTATAAAGAATACCAAGTATGATTTATGACTTCCTGTTTCTTAGTCAGGTGTCCTTTTCCTTTTATTTTGACAGAATTCATTAGCCTGGAATGTCAACATAGTTTAACATGCCAGGAACCGTCCACAGATGAGGATACCACTTATGGTTTTAGAAACACCTGGCATTGCTTTTTTCTATTCTTTTTTTTTTTGTTTTCTTTAAATTTTACAAGTTTTATTTGAATCTGTCTTTTTTTGAGAAACTCAGAATAAATATACATGTATTCTTTTTGAGATGATAATCTGGATTTATGATATTTAATCTGCTACATTAATTTCCTTATTTCCTTATTGATACAGATGACCTAGGCAAAATATTTGTCTCTCAATAATTCATTGTGTTACTGTGAAGCATAATAATTAAAAACAAAAACTTTTTTTTAATGAATTATGTTACTCTTGATGGTTGGGAAGTTGGCAGGTGGTAGTCTGTGATGGTTGGGAAGTTGGCAGGTGGTAGTCCATGATGGTTGGGTTGTTGGCAGGAGGTAGTCTGTGATGGTTGGGAAGTTGGCAGGAGGTAGTCTGCAAGGAAACTGGAGATTTTGGAGGAAACTACTTGCCCAGACATGTACCAGATATAGCAGAGTTATACTAGCAACTAGATAAACTGTAATGGCTAGCCATCGCAAATCCCCTAGCTTTTTACTGCATATTCTAAATCCATCCCCTACCCCCTGCTACTCACTCCCATCCCCAGACAGTGGCATATGGGTCTTAATGCAGAATCCATCACATATATGAGGCATCTTCCTGCTACGACTGTGTATACAGAGTTTGGTCAGGAAATATTTAAAAATGTAATTTTAACAATTCAATTTTTTTTTACATCTGACCTTTGACCCCATACCAGGGACCCCAGGGGTGGATGCCAAGGATGACACCCCCTCTTGCAGATTGTTACCCCAAGGACAACATAACTACAAATTATCATGAATTTCGAACCCACTGTTTAGGAGGAGATGTGGTAATGGATAGATGGTTGAACAGACAGATGGACAGTGGATACAGATGGAGGCTATCACATTACATGTATTTTCAACTAAAGCATGGTGATTATTTTTACAGATATGTTGATAATTTGGTTTTCTATCTTCAGTTGCCCTCTGTGTTATTGAACTGTGTGGAATGCTACAGTCAAAGGTTTCTCTATGAGCACATCCTGAACAATCTTCATCAGACAGAGTTGTTTGCTTTTGATGGAAGTGTCCCCAGGATAAAGTGTGACAACATGAATGACTTTATAAGACTCTTCAAGCAAGTTTTGAATGAAAAAAGATTGGACAAGGAGACAGTGTATATTGTACGTATATTTAATGGGTCCTAACATAATGCACTCTCAATTTGCCATCACATAATGCACGAGCAGATCAGAGTCTATGATTTTTTTATATATAATTATTAAAAGAGAACAGTGTAGATTTTAATCTACATGCACATTATGTGACATTAGTACATCACATAATAAATTCTCAAGTTCTGATGGGCTGATTACAGGAACTGCAGGGATGTATTTTAGGACTATGTATTTCCCCGTGACCATGGAATGCTGTACTTGACTATTGCAGGCACTATTGCTAACTGTCAACATTATATGATGTCACATGAAGTTGTGTGATGTACTAAACCTGTTATTGACATCTCCCTTGGGAACTGTCCTTCTACACTGTTGTCTGGTGGAGTATAGTACCCCCAGGCAACAGTTCCCTTGGGGGAAGATAATAATAGAATAGTAGATGTGAGTGTACACTGTTTGCAATATGGCAACCATTATATGCAAGCAGATTAAGCAATATGGATCAACATTATTATAATATAATGGATGATTGTAAAGAAAAATTGATATCTTAAGTTCATATTTGACAGGGAAACAGTGACACTATCTGAAACCTTTATTGAATATAGAGGTTCTTTATGACATTGTTAAGTGATAGTTTGCCATTAAGTGTTAAAATTTAAATAAATAGTTAATTGGATAATCTTTAGCATATATTTTAATTGACTAAACAAAATACTTGTGAAGATTAAATAAATTTAATTTGAACATAAGAACCCCAGATAGAATTACTGAAGGCCACTCAGTAAGCACAGGTCATGGTCTGAAAGTTTCAATCAATAGTTTGATTTTAGCTGAGTTTTTCCTTTCTATGTTACTTAATGTGATTTATCATACACTAAATGACTTGAAAAGGTAACTGCATCATATACATATTTTGTCTCTATATTGAATAGAAATCATTTTCCTTAAAATTTGTTTAGATACTAGACAAGGCAGAAAGACTTAGAGATATGGAAGCTAACATTTTACCTGCATTTCTTAGACTCCAGGAATTGGTAATCTCTCTCTCTCTCTCTCTCTCTCTCTCTCTCTCTCTCTCTCTCTCTCTCTATCTCTCTCTCTATCTCAATCTCTCTACCTGTTGACTTCAGAAATTGGTAATATCTCTCTCTCTTTCAAAGCTACTTGGGAAATTTTTTCTTAAGTCCATGATTTCATTCCCTTTATCATATGCAAATTGTTCCCCTGAAATTAGTTTCTTTATTGGGGGAAAATACATGACATCAACAAACACTGATGTTGTGGAAGAGGATTTATTCCCATGTAACACAGAGCACTGTATATACTTGCTTATAAAGTCCAAATGCAAACTGCACAGACCCAGATCTGCCATTGCATAATGTGCCAGTAGATCTGGGTCTATGCAATTTGTTAGGGGTAATCAGTAGAACAAAAAACATAGATCCTGTGGAAAATACTTTAATAGCCATGATCATGATAATTTTTAATAGCCTAGAAAATGATATTTACAAATAATTTATGGGGGTGGGGGGGCTTTAGAGAGAATATGAAACTACTATCCTTTCTGTTGCATAGTTTTACCTCCTGACATTTTGTATGTCTACTCTTGATTAACTCTAGTCCTTTTTTTAGTTACTGTTTGAAATGTTGCTTAATTATTGACTCAAAATGCGCCAGTAGATCTGCGTCTATGCAGTTTGTAAGGACTAATCAGTAGAACAAACAGCATAGACCCTAATCTGCTGGCACATTATGCGATGGCAGATCAGGGTCTATGTTTGTTTGCATTTAGACCCGGCTTATATGCAAGTATGTATGGTCCTCAAACTTATTGCTCCAATTAATTTTACATTATCTACCTTATGATACATTGGGCAATATTGTTATTGTGGTCAGAGGTAGGTATAGAGAGGATCAAAAATAACTCTTTTGTTTTATTTTTATACATCTGGGAATCTTTTTATTCTGGGAAAAGAAATGTATATATCTGGGAATCTTGCTATTCAGGAAAAAGCAGTTGTGGAATTCCTCAATTCTGAGGAAATCCTCAAATTTTCCTCACAGATAAAACAAAGTTCATTTTAAGTGACATCAAGATATTATGACTTAATTTTAATCTGTAATACCTGCAGGGAAAATTTCATAGTTGCCAAACAAGTAATAAAAAAGATATTACAAAATGTTTTGTGAAACCAGGGCCTGGACTGCTAGATTAGATGTACAGTTATGACTGTTGGAACTTAGAAAATGTTATTATATGCTTGTAATTTATTTCCTAAATAATGGACAGCACCATCACCCAAAGCTTCCTTACATTGATAAATCTCCATATTTTGAAAGGAAATTATTGTTTTTGATGAATCTTTTGCTACTTCTTAAAAGAAAATTCTATTTTTTTTCCCAAACACTTAAGTACTGTAGGTTTGGAGATAACATTTATAAAAACAAGTAATCTAAAAAAATACAAAAAATAAAATATGCTGTTTGTGCACTTTTTCCAGTCTGCATCCAATGTATGTGTGATCCTTTTGTCTGAGATTGTATGGGAGAAGTTTCGCTGGGGCACAGGATTTACAGAGCCATTTATTCTTCACTTCCCAGATTACAAAAAAGGCAAGTTCTATTATCTGAGATTTGTATACTCTACCATGTTGTGTAACTAATTCTGAATTGTGCATATCACATTGAGTGGAAGATGAAGATATATGTGTCATAACCTACTTGTGTTATAGGTAGAGGGAAACAAAGTATCCAGAAAAAACCCTCTGACCATTCAGTGACAACCACCAACCCTTGCACAGATTTGAAACTGCTATATGTCTGCCATCCACCAATATAATAGGATGTCTTTAACAGCAAAGCTGGTCACTTAGTGACCTTACATACCGTCTATACTCGCATATAATCCGATTCCAACTGCAAACTGTATAGACCCAGATCTGCTGTCTCATAATGCGCCGGCAGATCTGGGTCTATGCAGTTTGTCAGGACTAAATAGTAGAACAAACAACATAGACCCTGATCTGCCGGCGCATTATGCGCTGGCAGATCAGGGTCTATGTTGTTTGCATTTGACCATGCTTATACGCGAGTATATATGGTACCTTGAGTGCTACAAGGGTTCAAGGGTTCTAATACTGAAGAGGTCTGTTGTTAACTGTGGTGAATAATTGACTCTTTTAGCATCATATTGGTTGCTTCCCTTTCTGTTGAGGAATTACCTTCCCACAGTAGTAACAATACAGAGTGTAAAAATGAAATCTTAGTTCATTTTTAGCTAATAATAGTTATTATATAAAAAAATTACATCATTTTGTTTATTTTATATTAATACACAGTTTTGTATCGATTGAGAACAATTTCTTTAAAATCATGTTCAAATTACTGCATATACATGCTTATAAATCGAGTAAAGCTGCAAACTCCACAGACCCACATCTTCTGTTGCATAATAAGCCAGCTGATCTAGGTCTGTGCAGTTTGTTAGGAGTAATCAGTGGAACAAACAACATAGACACTGGTCTGCCGGCACATTATGCAACAGCAGATCAGGGTATATGTTGTTTGCACTTGGACTCGAATTATAAGCGAGTATAAACAATAGCAAAATGCTCTGTCAGTTAGATACTGTATATAGCCTGACTAGCTCCCTATGTTGTTGGTATATAGTCAAGTTGGGCCTGTCTCATTTTCAAATGGGTAATTTTGAAATGTTGATGCCTCTTTCTCAGTTAAAGTAATCAGTCAGTGTCATATTTCCATTCAAACTATTTAAGCAAATGTGTATTGAATGCACAACACAAAAAGTGCATGGTGCACATTTTTCTTATAACCGTACAACCCCTAAAATAGATAATGGAACCAACCTCTGTATTTGAGGGTCATAGGGGAGATTAGCATTTATTGTATGCTAAATGTGTTCCCCTCAAAGTCTTTACTGTTATTATTATTATTATTTTAAAAAAATGCCTTTGACATAAAATGTTTGTCGAACTATCATAGCTTTTTGTGATGATGTGATAGGGTTGTTTTAGTAGTCAGGATAGCCCAGCTGTCAATTTGGTCTGTGCTAGTTTTAACAGAGAATAACAGGGCTGATAAAAAATCATCTCTAATTGCAATTATTTTAAGTTTATTTGAAGTTGTCAATCTAAACATCATTAAACTACATGTCATTTTTAATAATATTGTTTACTTGACATATTATTTTCAAAACTTTTGCAATAAATAATGAGCAATAGCAGCCAATGCTTGCACATGGTGTATCATACATGGCAGGTACTTTGCTAGCAAAACTAAAATCTGTGTTTTATCTTAATCAAATTAGATGTAAATCATCAAATGAATAGTATACTTTCCCATATATGCTGATATGTAAGGATGGATATATCTTGCAAGTTTCAAGAGAGGTAGTTTACTTGATTTGAATGTAATTTCCCAGTTATTGATAGTGAGATTAGTATGAAGTCG